>CM060948.1:320016936-320494436 GCA_030765055.1 Mantis religiosa
CGAAAGTATTTTACTCCTGAATAGGCTGCTAAAAGCTCGCGGTCATAATTTGTGCACGGTTCAACTTTTTTAAATAGAAACCAAGCGGCTCTAGTGTCTTATCTCTAACCTGGTGTAATGATGCACCAACTGCAAAATTTGAAGTATCAACCATTAGGTATGGTGGCAAGTTGTGAGCAGGATGCGCCAAAAGTGTTACATTCGATAAATCTGCTTTCAGCTTTTCGAAGGCTTGTACTGCTTCAGTAGACCATTGTAATTTATTCTTGTCTTTCTTTTTAGTAGACTGATACATCTTGAAAGGTACGGTTCGAGCTTCTGCGCCACCTGGAAGCATTCGATGATGGACATTAATTATTCCCTCAACACGACGAAGTTGATATATTGTCTATGGCAGTGGATAATGTAGGATAGTATCCAATCTGTCTGGTAATGGTGAAATTCCTTTGCTGGAAACCATAAAACTTAAAAATGGAACTTCAGTCTCACCAAGAACACATTTAGATACATTTATATTCATTTTTGGTGCTATTGTTTGTTGCTATGTTGTAGCTGACAAGTTATTTTTCATTTTATTTTAGATTGCATTAATTTAGTCTTTCTTATTGTGTATTAATTATGTAATAAGGCTTCGGCTAGAAGTAATAGCGCTGTTACGGGATAGATTAAAACCATATTTAAGAAAGACCCCTTTATTTTGCTTACGACGAAGCACATATATTTTGCACTAATAAGCAAAAAAAGAAATGCAATAAATTACAGAATGTGTTATCAACTGATCTAAAGAGTTACTAGTCTAGTGATATGCATTTGTCAACATCCACTTTGCAATTTAAAACATTGACTTTTGAATTACAACACAACTTTAAATACATGACAAACATTAATGTACATCACAATTCCAAACTTTCACAACACAAATTTTTCATTGTAGATAAGTGGTCGAGAGTTTTGTAATAGCTTCACAATTACATAAATCTGTGTATAATTCCTCAATAGTCGAGACTCTCCCTCTGCGAGCTATAAATCTCCTTAGAGCTTGGATGAATGCTCCTGTGGCCATAGACTGAACTAGTTCGAGATTTTTCCATTGCACCAGTAAATAAGACAATCTATGCCGTTTCTCTTGATTTTAAAAATAGCGGTCCAGCATGGTCTAATCCAGTGACTTCAAATGGCTTGGAAGGTTCGAATCTCTCCTTTAGTAGTGGTGCAAAGAGTACTTGTAATGCAGTAATTCTATGCCTCTTGCAGATAATACATTCATTAATCACTTGCTTCACTACTTTCCTTGCACCAATAATCCAATAGCGTTCTCTTAGTGGAGCCAGCAATATTTGAAAATTAGGGTGCAAGCATGTCTATGTTGCTCTCTTATTAATCTTGAAGTAATCACATGTTTGCCTGGCAATAATATAGGTGTTTTAAAACATCCTGTTCCCTCACTGAAGTCAAGCTTAGTTTTCACTCTCAGTAGCCCAACTTTGTCTCCTAACAGTTGCATACTCTTAAAGACTCTGCTTCCTATTGGGAAACATTCTGCCTGCACAACTTTCAGTAATCTAAACTCTGCCTCCTGAGTTTCTTAAAAAAACAATTCTCCTTTTATCTTTCTCTGATGAATAAGATTGTAATAGAATCTCACAATCCAAGCAGTCATGCGGACAATCTTTGTGTACTGTGAGAAATAAAATAGTTGATTGACAAAATTCCCAACTTAAGAAGTGACTGTTACTCCAACAATCCCTTTCTTTTTCTCTGAGTTCACTTCTTCTGAAGCAATATATTCTTCCTGAGGCCACTCTTGCTGTGTACTGGAGCCATTGAGGTCCCTCCCACCAACGGCTGTCAAGAAGGGTCTTTGGGTTGCATTCTCTTGATGGCAAATCAGCTGATGTACACAACTAAGTACATGGTGCCAATCATTTGGATTACCGAAAGAACATATGTCCTTACCTACATCTGTTGCCAACAAAACTGTTCCAGTTTTCATTTCTCTTAATCCACGCCAACACTACAGCAGAATCATACCAATAAATAACCTTCAGGTGTTCAATTTGCAAAGCTTGATTTATCTGAATACTCATACGAACTCCTATGACAGCAGCCAAAGGTTCCAGACGAGGTATGGTCATTGGATATATCGGTGCAATCCTTGTTTTGGCTTGTACTAGCTTTACCAACACTTCTGCCTCTGTTTCAGATCTCAAGAAGCCATAGGCTGCATAATAATGTTTGATTGCATCACAGGATATATGCAATTGTATATCATCTGCCCATCAGGTGTCTGATGAAAGAGTTCTCGGAATACCACACTGTTTCAGCCAATGTATTTGCTTTGTCCATTACTCAAACTCTTCTGTTATATGATCTGGCAACTCACCATCCCTTCGATACTTCTCCTCCCAGATTTTTTGCCGTAGCAGTTTCGGAATTGAAGTTGTAGGGCATATGTACCCGAGAGGATCAAATATTCTCTGGGAAACCGGCAATAGCCTCCTCTTTGTAATCGGGCGTGACAATACCGACATCACATCAGTATTACAGTAAAGTTTATTTGATTCTGGATCCCAAATTAATCTTCGGAGCTGAACCCATTTTCTGTCTAAAACTACTTCTCTGGGGTAATTGTCAAGGCCGCTGATCCATTGGCGCAGTTTTAGGCCTCCACATGGCATAAGTTTCATTGCTTCTTTCACAAATTGATCTAGCTCTTCTTCATTCCCAACGCTTGTGACACAGTTGTCTACATACAATGGCTGTTGCAATTTCACTGCAGTTTTCTCCATGTTATCTGAAGCTCCTTCCAAAATATGTGATATTGTTTCTCCAAGTATAAAAGGGTCTGAAGAAATTCCAAAAACTACCGTGCAATGCCTGTATTCTGTTAATATTCCTTTCTTCCACCACAGGAATTTAAAAAAAAATTCTGTCACTCTCTTCTAAGCCAATCTGTTGAAAGGCCTTCTCGATATCAGCTATGACGCATATCCTGTGTTTCCAGAATTGTATCAGAAACTGGGGAATCTTTTCTATTTAATTTGGACCTGCTTCTAGACAGTTATTTAATGAATTACCATACTTGTCCTTTGCAGAAGAATCAAACACAGGTCTAACTTTAGTTGTCAAACTGGATTCTTTAATTTCTGCTCGATGAGGTAAGTAGTAATCTGCTTCATTGTTACTGGGAGCAGGTTCAATCATACCATCATCTAACCAATGAAGAAGTACAGCATCATAATCTTCATATTTAGTCATCTCTTGTGATCTCTGTGTAGTATTGATTAGCCCCTTCTTTGCCATCCCCTTTTTGCTGTTTAACGGTACATGACCTTCCTTGAATGGCAGTCGAACTTTGTATCTCCCATGTTCCTTAAATTTTACAGTTTGCTTGAAAAATTCCAAAACTTCCTTCTCTAGGATCTCTCTTGTTTTCACTTCAACAGGGTTACTGATACCTAGCGTTTCAAGGCGCCACAAATCTGAAATATCCAAACCATTCAAACCGCTGGTGGTACTGGCGGTAGCTAAGTTAGTACTTACTGTTCTCTGCTCCATTAGTGTCCAACCAAGCTTAGTTTCCAGTGCAGAGATATGTTTATCCAGTTCTACTATCCTTCCTGTCAACAACCTACGTAAAACGCCTGCTCCCAAGAGAATCTTCACTTGTAGTATATCATAACCTACATCAGATAAGGTTATGTTCTTCACCTTCAGTAGTGGATAATAGTCTTGGGTTTCCAACCGTGGAACATAAGAACATATCTTGTCTAACAGCGAAAAGGTGTATTCAAAGTTCTCAGTCAGGCTGCGTAACGTAACCCTGTACAAGCCATGGACTTCTTGAGCAGTGTTCACCCCTCCAAAGAGATAGCGCATCATTGTTTCATCATTTACTTTTTCCAATCCTAATTTATGCACGCTGTCCGTGGTAATATAGGATATCCGGGAACCCGAGTCTAAAAGAACCCTAGCTAAACACTTTGTTTATCGCCATTAATTTTCACGATTAAGATCTGTAGTAGTGTCTGGTGTTGCTGATATGACAGCAATGTTTGAGTTTTCTCCCGCCTTATTCGCTTCCTATTCATCTTCTTATACTGGTCTAACCTAGGACACATTATGACTTGATGCTTCTTGCAGCATAATAAACATTTCACCACAGTTCCAAAGTTGTGCAGTCCTTTGACCTATTTCCTATCTTAAGACAAAGCAAGCACGCTTTTTTGTTTAAAATATCTACCTTTTACTGTGATTCATTTCCTTTGCCTTAAAGCAATCTTGAGAAGCATAAGAACCTTTTGAGACCAAACACACATTTTCGCCAATTCCATGCTTCCCGTCGCATGCAAAACTGCTTCTGTGGACATTTTATTTTGATTCACAGTATCGCGAGGCTCACCTTAAGAAAAACTAGCATGCACTATCAGTAGTCGTTCTTCCTGCTCGACTTCCTGGCGTAAAAATGTTAACAGTGCTTCCAGATTGTCAGAATGGTCTCTTTTTACTTGAGGCTGTAATCTTCCCCATGCCTTTAAAGTTTAATCTGGTAACACAGACTCAACTAATGGATAGAGCATAGCTGGATATTTTTTAGCTGTTACCCCTAACGTATCCAGTGCTCCCAGCTGAGTTTCAAGTTTACCATAAAGGCTACGTAGGTTTACTTCAGGCGTGGAAACCTTCTGGAATACTAATTGTAATAGCTCTCTCACTTAAATGTCGATTGAAAGCTCGTCACGTGCAAATCTCATTCTTAGCAGATCAAGGGATAGTTTTCTGCTGACGGGGGAAGCTATTAACCAGCTCTATCGCAGAAGAACCCTCTGTGGTAGCTTGGCACAAATACTGAAACCTATCTTCAGGTTCTATACTTTCGTCTTCGTGTATACGTTTAAACTGTGCCCAAAATGCTATCCAGTTCTTGACATTACCATCAACTTTTTTAAGTTCTAACTTTGGCAATTTTAGGCTTCTCCTAGCACTTACGTTCACACTATTTAAATTAGCATTTTCACTGCTTACCATGCCCTCGTCCCTTTTTCAACATTTCTTCGTAATTGCTCCTTAGAATCAGCCATCGTTCACGGTAACTTTCGGTCTCGTCCAAATCTTGTGTTTCTTCTTCTTCTTCTTCTTCTTCTTCTTCTTCTTCTTCTTCTTCTTCTTCTTCTTCTTCTTCTTCTTCTTCTTCTTCTTCTTCTTCTTCTTCTTCTTCTTCTTCTTCTTCTTCTTCTTCTTCTTCTTCTTCTTCTTCTTCTTCTTCTTCTTCTTCTTCTTCTTCTTCTTCTTCTTCTTCTTCTTCTTCTTCTTCTTCTTCTTCTTCTTCTTCTTCTTCTTCTTCTTCTTCTTCTTCTTCTTCTTCTTCTTCTTCTTCTTCTTCTTCTTCTTCTTCTTCTTCTTCTTCTTCTTCTTCTTCTTCTTCTTCTTCTTCTTCTTCTTCTCTTCTTCTTCTTCTTCTTCTTCTTCTTCTTCTTCTTCTTCTTCTTCTTCTTCTTCTTCTTCTTCTTCTTCTTCTTCTTCTTCTTCTTCTTCTTCTTCTTCTTCTTCTTCTTCTTCTTCTTCTTCTTCTTCTTCTTCTTCTTCTTCTTCTTCTTCTTCTTCTTCTTCTTCTTCTTCTTCTTCTTCTTCTTCTTCTTCTTCTTCTTCTTCTTCTTCTTCTTCTTCTTCTTCTTCTTCTTCTTCTTCTTCTTCTTCTTCTTCTTCTTCTTCTTCTTCACTTCTCTCAATCGTACGCTATTCCTCTTGCAGTAGCTCACCACTTCTAAAAAGCCGTTCAATTTTATCTTCCAGTATTTTAAAGCTTGCTGCAAGATAATGCGTTGTGAAATTCCTGTCCCTTAATTTCTCTTCAAATGCGTTCGCCGCTCGTGTAAACAATCTTCTCATGCTCGATCTTTGTTTCTTTAAATTATCCATCTCGTCCTCTCACTGTCGCCAAATGTTACGGGATTGATTAAAACTCCATTTAAGAAAGATCCTTTTTATTTTGTTTACAACGAAGCACTCATAATTTTTCTACTATTCAGCAAAACAAAAGATGTGCTATAACTTACAGGATGTGCTACCAACTGTTCTAAATAGTTACTATACTCCTCCACAGGAGAGAAAATCTCCGAGGGACGAGGCCCAGGGGGGTGGCCGAACGTCCCCACACCCTCCCTGGACAGGTTTATGACAACCCGTGTCAGAACAGTTACAGGCCATTCAAAAATATTCTGACGGCTTCTGCTTTTGTGAATGAATCTTCTCGGCTTTAATGTACAGAGTGAATAGGGCGCATGGTCTGATCCTTGTATAGCAAGCGTTCTCTGCCACACACATTCGCTGTCCTTGTCCCACAGCACAATCCTTACAGGGATTTTCTTTATGTTGCTATACTATAGTCATTTTTATTTATCAACAAGAGCTGTTCCAGAATGTATGTTAAACCACAATTCCATTTATTCCTGATGCTGCTTATTACTGGGGCAAGCGCTCTCGTTCATCTCCAAGATCATCACTTTGGTTTGGGGAAAATAGCCTGCAGATTCCATCCAATGTTTACTCCATTAGGATATTATTCTCCACTTTATCCAAGGCCGAACGACATTGTAACTGACAAAGAATTTAAGATTAACCTGGATGAACAACACACCATACCTATAGAAATTAAAGTGACTGTTATAGAGGACTACATTGAAGTTGTTGGTAACCACGCAGCAAGAAAATATCCTCATGACTTAACTTCAAGGCAATTTGTGCGTCGTTACTCGGTACCAGAATTCACTGAACCGGAGAACATGTTCTATGAGATTACTTCTGATGGTATTCTCATCATCAGGGCAAACGATGTCATTCAACTCCATGATTAACACTTTGGTTTGGGAAAATAGCCTGCAGATCTTCCTCCAAAGTTTACCCCATTAGGCTATTATACTCCACTTTATCCAAGGCCGAACGAGAGAAATAAGGTTTATAAGATTGCGAAAGAGGACGAATTTAAGATTTATCTGTATGCACAACAAATCATACCTAGAGAAATTGAAGTATCCGTTATAGAGGACTACATTGATCATGAAGGTGAACACGCAGAAAGAAAAGATCCTCATGGCTTCACTTCAAGGCAATTTGTGCGTCGTTATTCGTTATCATAATTCATTGAACCGGAGAACATGTTCTATTAGATTACTTCTGATGGTATCGTCATCTTCACCATGATCCCCATTAGCAGCGCACCAAAAGACGAAATCGCCACAACGTAAGCTTATGGTTATTTGCTTTCCGATCACCACTTACGGTTATTTGAATTGCTCTTGACGACTTGAAATGTTGCTTTATTTGAAGTTATTTTGTGCATAACAAATCATAAGCAGTAATAATAGAAAAGAAAGAACGTAGTGAAAAATAAAAGAAAGGTTCAGGATAGCCAACATAACTCCGATACGGACAACTCAGTTTGTAATTCAACTATTTATGATAACGTTTAATCAAAGAATAACATTTTATAAGAATTTTTATTTTAAAAGTAAATAGAGAAAATTTGTGAAAATAACATATGATTTGTTACAATACTGGAACTCCACAGAACATACTGTCAGCATTATTTTACTCTCTACGCGGCTTTGAGTTATATAAAGGAAAAATTAATGCTAAACATAGGAAAGAAAATGAGTAGCTGTTTTTCCCAAACTGCGACTTTTGTTGTTTCCCTATTATGGTCGAGGTGGCCGGAAGGTTTTCTCTTCTTCAGGCAAAATGTTTTCGTGGCACTGCTTATGGGTTGCAGGGCTAACTGACCACATCTCAAACATTATCTTTATTCCTGGTGTAGAGCTCTTTTGTGTATAATAGCGAGTCAATAGTAAGAGATCCATAATTCAATAATGGTACTACATACATAGTAATGAATTTAGAAAGCAAATTAAAATAATTATTAGGATTTTTGGGAATATTAAATTACATTATATTTGGTTCTTGGTAAGTCTATACATATCTTGCTTACAATAATGATTTGGTGTTCACCAATTTAGTTTAGCCCTCTATAATGTTCATGAAAATGCACCCGTAATGAAATTCAATTATAGATTTGTTACTCCTTTTATCCTTCTTTGTTGTATTACCCTGCACTTTGAGAGACATTCTCAAAGTAATTTTAAGTCAATGCCTGGGATCAGTATCCGTTAGAGATGAAACGAAATTTTGTATCATAGCAGAACTTGAATGGGGATTATTCACCAAAAGCCTGGTATTGCGGTGGAGACGAAGGAAATGAAATTTAGCGACAAAAGCCGTTGCTATGTATCCTTAAGGTATTCGAATTATAAATGATTAAGCTCTCATAGGCTGTAGTGCTTAAGATATAATGTTTTCAAGATTAATATTACATATCTTGCTTCCTTAATATTGTACAGCGGTTCAGGAATTGCTGGTTATATTTGGTCAATTATTGCATTATATTTATTGCTGTTTAAGAACCAATAGTGACCAGGTTGCAACTACAGTTATATAAAAGAACATTAATGTCAATACATCCTTTAACAACAAAAAGTCTTGAACTGTCATGCAAGAAATTACGTCGTCGATGCCATCAATAGCAGCAATTAATATTCAATTGGATGCTATCAATGATGAGGAAAATTTAATACTGTCTGTTCAAGCACTAGTTTATAGATACTTGGAAGGATGCTACTCATTAATTTGATGGGCACTCGCGGCTCAGGGTGGAAGGTTGCGCTGGTTATATATTAACAGCTCAACCACATCCGGCTCTCAGAGCTTTGCCTTGTTTTCAGCAAACCGTCACTGCCAGCGCTGTGATTTCAAGACAAGACTCTATATGAAATCAGTCTTCCTCTTATTCTACGCAGGAAGAAAAACTTGCATTACAGTCAGAAACATTTCTGTGCTGACATGTTTTATAAACTATCCATCCTTTCAGAAATGCAATATTCGATCTACTTGTTTTCAATTAAAATAAACTCTCAGTTCATATTTAATTATCAGCATAATGAGAATACAGTAAGGTAAAACAATAGCCATATTTTTAAAAACGCATATTGTGTTGTAATGACATTGCAAGAAAAAGAATTGCGCGGCTTCTTTGCATGAAAAAAAGATAGCCACATGCCACATTTCTATAATTTATTAGAAAATTAAAATGAACTACAAAGAACAACTCGTAAATGATCAATAACAATCAGTGTGACATAAGTTCCTTATTTTAAAGGATATTCTTTTTTTTTTTTTTTTTGTACAACACGTTTTCGGTTATCAGAAGCGATTTTGAGAGAAACATTGTACGTACTTAAAAGTGGTAGACCGAGCGCGATGGCTCAGGCGTTTTCGTCTGTGGCGCGCAGGAGGCCCGGGCTCGATTCCCATGGCCGAACTACCTGACTCATGGGTTTTATCGGAGGTTTTCCCGGCTCACTAGGTCAATGCTGGGAATATTAATTACATCCTCCGAATTTCCTGTTGCTCCGTTTCATATCATCTTTCACCTGGTGGTCTGTTTCAGGGTAGAAGTGTCGGCGGGTGTCTCGGCACTGTCGTGACTCCTTTGGTCGGCTTGAGTTGAAATTGTGACAGAAATTTCTCATGTTTCCTAAGACAAAAAATGTAACTTTAATTACAGTGTTGGGATAGAGTTTAAATGGTTATAAGAGATATTCTTGTTAAAAAGGGCATAGAATGTACGTTAAAAGATTCCAAATTGAACGAACGTTGCCTGAGTCAGTAATTAAAAACTTGTTACGCGGAGCGAGATTAAATGTAAAGCTAATTAAAAGTAATCTATATTCCACTGAACAGAAATGTGGTGTGCTTCCAAATGATCTGTTTCATAGTATTAAATTTGCGTAGCAGACACCGCCCTAATTAATGGCAGTTTTTAATTTTGAACCCTACGCAATATTTGTATTTACAGCTGCTTGATTCGAATTGCGTGGGCGTTGTAGCTGATATGCATTGGGCGTTCAAGTGTGCAAACGTGTAATCAATTTTTAATCCCATCTTGCGAAATTATTATGCACGTTATTGTTGTTATTTTACTGTGTATTATCACTTATATTGTTGTGGTCAATTTATAGTTATTACTGTTACTCTATTACAGTTATTAGGCAGTTATTTTCCTCACATATTAGATGCCTATTTGAGACTTTCTAAAATCCGCAATCCGAGTTTGATTCAGTTTGAAATTTGAAAGAAAAAAAAATCGATTTGAAAAAAAACAGGGAATGATGTAGGATAATATACAGATAAAGTTTCATGCACCTTTTAAAATTAATCTATTTTTTTTCTTTTCGTTTTTTCGTAATGGAAGATTGTTCCACACGTACACACATTGAAATTAATTCTTTAACAGTTAATACTTTATAATCAAAATCAAATTGTATATTAAGTTATATAAATGCATTTTTACTTTCTCCACCGCGTATATGTTGAGAAGGTATTGCATTCTACCCAAAAATTTTCATACTAAGTTTTCCTTGAGAATAATATGATTTGGGGCATCTGATAGCTTTTGGAATACGTCTCTGCATGTTGTCTGAAAACAGCATAATTAAAATAAACGAAAATTCCTATAAATTCCAAACTATGTTTTAGGGTAAGGAAGCTCTAAAACGCGACATGGATTTTCAATAAAGTCTGCTACACCAGATATCCTTTATATAAATTAATTTAAACATGATTCATGACTCATATAATTATATGGTAATTAAACGTTTTCCTTATTGGTTAATAGTAATATAAATATCACTTTGCCATTTTGTTATTCTGATATTGATAGTTTGTACAAGAGTAAAAAGTGTACAGCGCAAAACATGTGTTTATATTAACATCAAACTTACATCATAAAATTGCATCACAATTATTTTTATTTAGTTAGGGTGATGATGTCATTCATTTGTATGGAAAATTGTTACGTGTAAATCAATTCGAAGATGAGAATCTGACAACAAAGAAAATCCAAGAAAAAACAGGTTGAAGTAATAATGCTGAAATAGTTGTTTCTTAGTTAACGACATTTTGAAAAGAATTTGCTCTATGTATCGAAATGTTTTAGTCTTTCGTCTCCTTTGCAGCATCTCTAGTATTTTTAGATTTTAGAGACATCTCTTCAGTGGTTTGTTGACTTTATTATAGGTAAAAATTTCCGTTTCTACTACAATTTTACGTTAAGTTAGAGACGGAAATTTAAATTGCTATATGGCATGCTGTCAAAGATAAATATAAAGGCTAAGTAAAAGGCTCGTAGTGTTAAAATGAATGTTAACGACTGCTACGTTATGTATTAAAAATCTGTGCATTTATATACCATAATGCCGCAAACATTTTGTTTGTGTTGAAAGGGGAAGCGTAATCTCCGAAAACGAACCACCAATTTTGATAACCCTTTTACCTCGTATTGTCCAGGCCATAAAATATTTCCAGAAATTGGAAATAGGGAAACAGTTTGAAAGTTATATAATCAACATTACGTTACATTTTGGAGAACATGGATATTGGAGGTTACATACATGAGATGTGGTCAAAAATTGACAGAGGTTTTTAAATTTCCCAAACCTCGTAGACCCGAATTTGAAAATAATTCTTATATTGTTGGTACACATGATCTGATATGTTTTCAATTTTAGCTGTTTTGAACATTTACATTGACGGTCGAAGAGGTTATAGGTTTGGATCCTCGGCGAGTTTTTACCTAATTGGCAGTAAAGTTTGCCTTAAAAATATAAGAAAGGGCAGCAGCACATTTTAGACTTGACTGTGGCTTTTGGCCGATCTACTACGAATGAGACAAGAGTTCACCAGTGGTAAAAACGTTTCAAAGAGGGTCCAGAAAGCGAAGACGGTGACCGCTAAGGACTCCCTGACTCATGAATTGCTGACGATAATGTGGGAATAATAAAGCGAATGGTTAGAGAAGATCGTTAAATCATCATTTGAGAGGTCGACCAGAATTCTGGCAAAAGCACTAGTTGCAGTTCCACCAAGATAATACTCCAGCTCACAACGCAATTCTTGATTATGCTTGTTTTGTTGTTTTTTTTAGCAAAATAAGTCATTATGTTGCCTCAACCACCGTATTCGCCGGATATGGCGGCCTCCGACTTCTTTCTATTCCCCAGGCTTAAGAGAACAAGTGAAAAGGTGCCGTTTTAACACCAATGATCAGAGAGAAACAATTTATGAAGGAGTTTAACACCATAACTAGAAACGAGTTCCAGATGTGCTTCCAAGATTGGAAAAAGCACTAGCACGGCTGTAATATATTTGAGGGTGGAAATTGTAAAAAGGCAGTTAGTGCTGATGAATAAGTAAATTCTTTAATATCAACAGGAAGCTTCAGAATCCTAACATTCCCTTATGTATAAGGGGATGAAAAGAGCTTTTGGAGGAACTCTGAGTTAGGCCAGTTAGGTTCCCGTGACAGTACGTCACGATACTACTTCACTGGTACATACATGTAAACATTTACTGCATCGCCAGGATGTGTATTTATGTGGCTCAATGGTAACGTAAGGGGTTTTCAAGTCAGTGACAAACTTGTAGCCCCACCTCTCCCCTTCTCTTTCCCTATGTCTTTCTTTATTTTTATTCTTTTATTTTCGTTGTTAAAATTGTGGACTTGTAAGATATGGAATACTGCACTGCTCCGTTTATTATTATTACTACTACCGCTAAAAGTAATCAAATAAAACGAATGAATATTAAACAGGTATGTACAACGTAAGATATTGTAATATTGTAAACCTACATATGGTATATAATAAGAATCCTTTAATCAGAACATTTTCATTTAGTATTTTGCAGTGTTTAAGAGTATGCCCTACATCATTCCCTGATTTATTCCTTTATCCATGTAACAGGATACTTATTGCTTCTTATATTGTACATATTTTTATCATTACGTCTACATTTCATTAATAACACTGAATATATTTGCAGAAAGTAAGGGAATCTAAGGTGCGACCACACTGTTCAAACAAGCATAACACACGAATTTCTTAGCAGAATATTTTATCGTTGCATGGTACAAATATGTGCAGAAAGGACTTTATTATGCTAAAAATAAACACTTTTTTCCTGGATCATTCAGGTATTAGAATGATCAGTGCCATACATTTGTGCTAGCCCCTCTCAACTTAAACGCAAAAATAAAACCTAAGAAATTTATTTCAAATAGTACATCGAACACAATACTAATTCACAATATTCAGCGATGTTAGCATTGAGCTGTCCGTGCGAATGGAAACATGTGGTTCCAAAGGTATATTGTCCTTTTGCAAATACAGAGGAGAGCTATCTCCTGATCCACTGGCGCTCCTCAAAATGATAATACATTTGAAAATCAGATCACACATGGGAATACTCACAGCTGTTTGCGCATATGCTAAGAAAAAAGAAATATGCGCTTTTTTACGGTTCTTGTACGAGCATAAATAAAGTTTAAACACGAATGCGACTGTGACAAGTTTTGTATCCACAGCTTATTCCAGAGCTCTCAATTCATCAGGAGCATAGTGTATTGGTTCGAGGTAATGGTATTGCCGTGTTTAAATTCTGCTCCTTAAAAGAGTATCACAGTATCTTATGTCATTCCTGTTCCAAATTCATTCATTTAACATTCTTGATTACATTCAATAGGAGCGGTAATAATAAATGGAGCAATGCAGCATTCCACATCTTTCTAATCAAGAACGGAAGAGAGAGAGAGGGAGAGAGAGAGAGAGAACCAGAAACATTAGGCAGGACTCAAATTTGGAATACGATATCGCTAGCTTGAACATTCCTCACGTTACCACTGAGCCACTCATGCTACACATTTTAGTGTAGCAAATGCTCGCATTCAAGTTAATCGGTAGAATTTTTAAACATCCTGTACCTAATATTATATTGATCTTTTACAACGCAAAAGTGTATATGGGATGGTTTAAAGCATTTAATATTGAGTTATGAAATTGGATATTTCATATACCGTTCAGAACCCCTACTTCCTTCTTGAGTTTGCTAAACTTTTATTCTGAAACTTACTTTTACTAAATCTAGTAACCTTGATTTTAAAGACTCCCGAAGAAAAGTTCATGCCACCTTGCAACCTCAAAAGCTAATCCTACTAAATTGTAATTAATGCTGTATTAGAAACATGCTCTGCTTAATTTATCTTGTCAAAATATTTTAGTGTTGAACCCCTGAAAAGAAATCATAGGTTACCATACAGTTTTCCAAAACCGTCCAGTTAAAGTGTCCAGTAAAGTTTACCATAAATCATTTGAACTAAATGTTTAAGACGCTGAGGTAGGTCGGTAGTGCTCTCGCGGCTCTCGTGCTGAGGGTCCATGGTGTAATTCCCAGTATTTGGTGACGATTTTAAGTTGGCCCACTTAAACCTTATCTTTCTCATTTGAGGTAACCCCAAGACCTAAGTGGTTTGGTCCAAGTTAGATACTGTTATTCATCTCATTTCATCGTTATCTTCATCATTACACTGCCATTAGCGGTAAGGACCCCGTCTTCTGGCTGCCTCCACAGTTCGATCCCATCCATGGGGGTGCGGATTTACCTCAGCACCATCAGCTGCTCCTATCGGGTTCATAGCCCCAGATCCGTAAGGCTGAGGCGCCAGGGAGACGACTTTTATCTGCATTTTCGTATCTGGATTATTTGTACATAATCACACAAACAATGCTATCGATGATTTGATAGATTGACCTGGTATTCATCTGCATCAGGTATACAATGTCTGAATGCGAAACGAATACCGCCATAAAGTTTACATTGTAAGTCGCTTCATTTGAATAGTTCTCATTTTCATTCGACTCGAACAAGGCCTTTATGTCATGTTCTTCGCATACGCTTATTCGCAGATACTTCCTTTGGGGGAATGAGGAGAAAATGAAATTTTTGTCACACTTCAATAATTATTATGACTGCTTCAAATATGTTTGCATTTTCGTTTGAACGGAAAACATCAAGAACTTGTCACAACAGCCCATTAGATACCTATTATGTTCTTGTTGCACGAGATAACCTTTACGTTCTCTACTTCGTACTTTCGGTAGTAAAGTAGGTATTACTTTCAACAACTGGCTGTCTAAGTTCCTCGAAAGTGCTTGTTTTGAGATTACCTGAATCCAGAAAAAACATTTCAAGCGAATGGTCAATTTATATCTGAGAAGCAAAAGTAAAGACTAAAAGGTCCATTAAACTGAAACCTAATGCTCAAATACGGTTCTTACATGGATGTGACACTAAGACCTTGACGAAAACACCCCTTCCTCCAAACTACCCTTCTCTCGGTGAAAGTTCACGTTAATGTTTATATTCACAAGTACCGGCTCTAATGATTGCCATTGATATAGCACATGCTTGAGGTATTTTGTAATAAATCAACTGCATATAATACATTTTTTGGGAATAGTCTGTTAAGTCTTTTATTCTGAATTACTCTTGCGAATTTCATAAAGATTTAGAAATAGAAAAGTCTTACTGCACAAAAATAAAGATCTCGTTAGAAAAACATACGAAAATAACAATTTGTATGTTTAACGATTTGCAAGATATTTTCTTTCTGTGCATTTTAAAATTCTTTTTAATCCGTAAGCTGCAAATCGCTTTCTTTTTCTTTTTGTATCCTGATTTTTTGCTCGTACAAAGGGAATAGTATTTAACACAACGATGGCCTTTTAATATTCCGTTTAAACTTACTGAATGTTAATATCCATGAAAAATGTACAAATTAGTCGTATTAACATGAAATATGTAGAAGAATATTAGCTTATTGTTTTGAAAAGGTAGTTTTTGGATCAGTGAGCAGAGTGTCGTAAACAAAAAAACAAAAAATATCGGATCTTCATTTTAAGAATGGTTTATGAGCCATTGAAACTTGGAACAATGAGTCCTCATTCAGTAATTCCTCATGGCTTATCACAGTACCACCATTAGTCAAGTAGAGTTCAGAATAATGAGCTCAACGGTTCCACAAATTTCTATCATATCTCAAAGTGTCATTGCAAAATCTCAATCTAGCTAACATTGGTATGATATGCGTAATGGTGGAAAATGAAAGACAAAATTGACCTTAATCGTTATCAGGCAACTGGAAAATTGCCGAAGCTTGTTCGGGTTTGATTACATCACACAGGGAATACAGCATACTTACTCATTATTGGCGGGTTTTATCTTACTCACGCGCGTTTTAACTTAATATCACGTGAAACAGAAGTGTGAAATAAATACAATTATAAGGCTTTCTGTAGTCTTGCAGGTGCCAGAAAATAGCATCCGGGCAAGTACTCCTTCTATAAAATTATTTTGTCTGTGTAGAAAGTGCTTCATATTGGTTTACAATACGTATTACAGTGTGAATCACTTAAAACTTGCACCGCGAAAATTTCGGAAATAGAAAGTGCTATTAATGTGCGTTTTTTTATCAGCATTGATTGATAGAGGGCCGCGCCGTGGTTCAGTGGTTAGACCACTTGGCTCTCACCAAGGTGGCCCGGGTTCGATCCCAGGCGACCGCAAAGTGAGATTTGTGATGGACAACACGGAGCTGAAGCGGGTTTTCTCCGGGACCTCCGGTTTCCCCCGCCATCTCATTCCACCGGTGCTCCATCTTCATCTCATGTATCATCAGTGTCACCGCCTGTGGTGCCGTATATAGTAAAAGCGGGTGTTACACACTACACATTTGATTGATAGAGACTTGTACTTTCGCCTGATACATGGATTTAAATACTACTGAGGAAGTGTGGGTTTTAAACATATAAATTTTAAATAGAATAATATATTGTTAGATCTCAACATAAAATTGGGATTAATTAGAATGTCAACGGCTGTTGTTAACATTCTAGCACAAGTAGTTTCAAAGAAATATTATTTTGGATCTTTCACATAAAGACACTTGCACAACCTGTGATAGCACAAACTAAAGGGCAAAAGAGGAAATTACACTACTTCTATGGATTCTGGCCAGTAAAGTGAACCTTGACCAGAATTTTTGTTCAAAATGAAAACTGGCAGCTTGAATATACGCTTCCAGTCTGCCATGGAAATACTGCTGCACACGATATAGCATTTCATTGGACATTTAAATACAGGTAGCAGTAATGCGTCGTTTTATATTGTCACCCAATTGGCGGAGCGTGTGACGGCGGCAGCTGTGAGGAGGCCGGGGGCGGCCGAGCCACGCCTCCCATTAGTCTCTGTCACTAACTGAGGGGGAAGATTAGAGGAAATGTCACTTGCGCGGGCGGCCCCTTCCCCCTTTCCCACGGCCAGCTGGAACTTTCTGGTGGAAACTAGAGAAGTCGGGAAGAGACGGCGATATTCCTATAAAAAGGGGGTTGCAGACAGACAGTCAGTCAGTGTTTGACGTGCTAGCGAAGGAGCGCCGTGTTAATGAACGAGAAGACTGTGTGTAAGTGTGTACGTGCATAGGAACGATAACGGACGAACTGGTGAATCGTAATTGTGTGCATTACGTAATTTTGTGTAATTGGCAAGTGTTCAACTGTAAGTCGGTGGAAATAAAGAACATTGTTGAGTTTGTGTAATTGGACTTTTCATTTCACGAACCCACAAAGTCACACTGGTGTCAGGAAGCGGGAAGACAACAGCACCGAACATTATAACCATCGACGCGGCATTGGAAAAGATTTTGGAGAAGATGATGGAAATGAAGGCCGAACTGACCTCGGAAATGAAAACGGCCAACGACGACATCACCGCAGAGTTGAAACAAATGAAGACGGCCAACGACATCACCGCAGAGTTGAAACTAATGAAGACGGCCAAAGACAACATCACCGGGAAGATGGAAGAAATGAAGGCCGAATTAACAGCGAAGACGGAAACGGCTAACAACAACTTGGCCACGACAATGACCTCAAAGATGGCCGAACTGACTACGGAAATGAAGGTGGCGAACGAGGCTCTCGCCGCCAAATTTGAAGAACAGTTGTCCGGCGTAAAAGAGGATGTCACAGAGTTAGGCGAGCGCGTCGAAGACCTGGCGAGCCGCGTTAATGAGCTGGAAGGAAAAGCCGACAGCAGCATGAAGTCCCTGAACGCCATGGTGGAGGACGTCGTCGGCAGGAAGCTGAAGGATTTGAAGGCCGACGCGCCGGGACGCGACACAACATCTGCGCGCGTCAAACCTCCCAAGTATGACGGCGCGTCAACGTTTGAGGTCTTCCTCCGCCAGTTCGACACAGTGGCCAGGCACAACGGATGGTCACTGGAGGAGGAGGCCACACAGTTAATAGCCAGCCTCCAGGGAAGAGCCGCGGAAGTCCTAAACGCGGTGCAGACGACGGCGGCGCCCAAGGACATCTGGGAGGCCCTGGAGAATCGCTTCGGGAACCACCGCTTAGCCGCAGCATACCGAAGCCAGCTAAAGGCAAGGTCGCAGCAGTCGGGGGAGACGCTGCAGGAGTTCGCCATAGCCATCGAGCAGCTGGCCTTGGTTGACCTGCCACTGGAGTTCGTATCCCGGGAAGCCGCCTACAATTTTGTCGACGGGGTACGGGAAACGGAGATTCGTCAGCGCCTAATGCTCGGCGAATATAAAACCATACACGAGGCGCTGACAGCGGCATTAAGGATGGAGGCGGCCAAAGTAACATCTATTCCGACGTCGAGAACGAGGAGTGTCCGCTGCGCCGGAGACAGAAGACCAGCTGAAGGACGCCGGCGAACACCTAGTGGCCTGTGTTGGGGGTGTGGACAGCCCGGACACCTGCAGAGAGACTGCCCACACCAGGAAGAGCAGCCGGAAAACGAGTAAGGGCCGTCGTGGAGAGGGTCACGTCGGCGCAATCACCACCATCCCCTCGAGTGACACTGCGCGCTCTCAGCCGGCGTATGGATGACAGCCTCATCGTGGACGGTTGGGTAAGAGGAAAGCCGTGCCGCGTGCTGGTGGACACCGGGGTGGCCGTGACCATCATCAGACCTGACGTGGCGAAGGGTTTGCCGTCAAGGAAGCCGAGCCGACCATACCAGCTTGTCACGGCATCGGGCGACACCTTGCCTGTGGAGAAGGAGGCCCTGCTGGAGCTGAACTTGGGACGGAGTGCCGTGCGTCTGTGGGTGTTCGTCGCGAAATTGGCTTAGGAGGTGATCCTGGGACTGGATGCCCTCAGGAGCCATGAGGCGACGGTCGACGTCGGCAAGAAGGTCCTGCGTCTTAACGGAGAAGAGGTTATACTCCGTCAACCCGAAGAGCGCCTTGGAATTTGCAGGGTCGTCTTGGACGAAGACGTGGTTGTCCCCGCGAGGAGCGAGGTGGTGGTGACGGCGCGACTGGAGGGCCAGAGAACCAGGAACATGATGCTGGACCAGAAGACGCCTGTAAACGTACTTTGTGTAGCCAGGGCTTTGCTGCCGTGCCGAGAGGAGGTGCCCGTGAGACTGCTAAATCCTACGGACGCCGATCACGACGTCCAGGCCGGGACGGAGTTGGGAATGTGCGACCCGTGGTGAGCGTAACAGCTATCGAGGAGACACAGGAGCCGGCGCCGAAGCAACACCTGGGGCCCCGGCTGGAAGGCTTGGTGGAGAGGGCGGCCGACCACCTGACCACAGAACAGCTGGAGAAGGTTCGACAACTGCTAAGGCGGTATCAGCGCGTCTTCAGCCAAGGTGATAGTGACTACGGCCGCATGGACAAAGTGCTTCACCGCATCGACACCGGGGACGCCCGGCCTATTCGGCAACCACATAGACGCGTTCCGCTGGAGAAGCAAGGGGTGGTACGAGACATGCTGGAGGACATGAGATCCAGGGGAGTGATTGAAGAGTCTGACAGCACTTGGTGTTCCCCTGTAGTCTTGGTGACAAAGAAGAACGGCGAGCTGCGCTTCTGCGTAGACTACAGAAAGTTGAACGCCGTCACCCGGAAGGACTGTTTTCCCTTACCCCGGATTGACGACACCCTGGACCTGAAGTCGGGCTACTGGCAGGTAGCTCTAGACCCGAGAGACAAGTAGAAGACCGCATTCTCGACGGGCCAAGGGCTCTGGCAGTTCACGGTTATGCCCTTTGGCTTCTGCAACGCACCAGCTACCTTCCAGCGCCTTATGGAGTCAGTGATGAGAGGGCTGACATACGATGCCTGCCTGCTATACCTGGACGACATCATCGTCGGGAAGACTTTTGAAGATCACCTCGAGAATCTGAGTAAGGTGCTACAGAGACTGCAAGCGACCAACTTGCAGCTGAACGCGAAGAAGTGCCAGCTCTTCCGCAAGGAAGTTAACTACTTGGGCCACATAGTCTCAGCAACGGGAGTGGCCACAGACCCGGAGAAGACAAAGGCCAATAGAGGTTGGCCTCGCCCAAGGGATAAGAAAGAGTTGCGCAGTTTCCTGGGGCTGTGCAGTTATTACCGCCGCATCATAAAGGGGTTCTCCAACACCGCAAAACCCCTCACCCGCCTGAAGGAGGAACACCGGCCCTATGTGTGGACAGAGGACGCCGAAAACGCTTTCCAGCACCCAAAGGAGACCCTGTGCAGTGCTCCAATTTTGGGTTTCCCACAACCGGGTGGTGCCTTCATTGTGGACACCGACGCCAGCGACCATTGCATTGGAGGTGTCCTATCGCAGATCCAGGACGGCCATGAGCGGGTGATCGCCTATTACAGCAAGACGCTATCCAAGGCAGAGAAGAACTACTGCGTCACCCGACGGGAGTTACTGGCGGTAATAAAGACATTGGAGCACTTCCACAAGTACCTGTACGGTCAGCCATTCCACCTGAGGACTGACCATTCCGCCCTAACCTGGCTATTGACCTTTAAGAACCTGGAAGGCCAGACAGCACGTTGGGTCCAGAGGCTGCAGGAGTACGACTTCACCTCGGAACATCGTAGAGGGAAGAGCCACGGTGACGCAGACGCCATGTCCCAAAGACCCTATCCAGAAGAGTGCGGCCAGTGCACAAGAGTGGAAGAGAAGGAGCGTGCCGCAGCAGTCCGAGTAGTTGTGGCAGTGCCTGCTGAAGGCTGGGATAGCGCAGGCCTGAGGAGGGAGCAGCTGGCTGACGCAGACTTGGGGCCACTCTTGAGGGAAGTGGAGGCAGGGATGAGACCAACCTGGGAGTACATCGCACCAAGGAGCGCCACCTACAAGTCGTACTGGGCCCAATGGGACTCGTTGAAAACCAGAGAGGGCGTGCTGTTCCGGGTATGGGAATCACCCGATGGGAAGACGCAGAGAGAGCAGTTGGTACTTCCCCGGAGTAAGGTCCCGGAAGTCCTGGAGGAAGTGCACGCCGGTACTTCGGGAGGACACCTGGGAGCGAACCGAACGATTGACAAACTACGGCAGCGCTACTACTGGCTGAGACTCCGAGCAGATGCTGAGAGATGGTGCCGTCAGTGTCACGTGTGCGCGGCGAGTCGTGGCCCCCAGACTAGGAGCCGGGGTCGCATGCAGCAGTACAACGTCGGAGCGCCATTCGAACGGATCGCCGTTGACATTGCTGGACTGTTCCCAGTTTCCGACCGAGGCAACAAGTACCTGATGGTGGTCGTGGACTACTTCACCAAGTGGCCGGAGGTGTATGCCATCCCAAACCAAGAGGCAAAGACAATCACAGACTGCCTCGTGGAGCAAGTGTTCTGTCGATTTGGGGTGCCGTTAGAGCTACACAGTGACCAGGGTACCAACTTTGAGTCCAACCTAATGAAGGAGGCACTACAAAGGCTTGGGTGAAGAAGACTCGCACTACGCCTCTACATCCCCAATCGGATGGCATGGTCGAAAGGTACATCAAGACCTTAGAGGAACACCTGAGGAAGGTCGTGGCCAGCCATCAGCGAGACTGGGACGTCAAGGTGCCACTGTTCTTGCTGGCCTACCGCTCGTCTACACACGACACAACTGGGATGACGCCAGCCAGCTTAATGTTCGGCCGAGAGTTACGCCTTCCTTGTGACCTGGCTTTTGGAAGCCCTCCGGAAGCGAAACAGCCAGCGACCGAGTATGTGGAGAACTTGGTGGACCATCTCCACGACATGCACGAGATGGCTCGCCAGAACATCCAGAAGGCGCGCGACCGCATGAAGACCAGGTATGACAGGCAAGCCAACAGCCAAGGGTTCCAGCAAGGTGACCTGGTCTGGTTGTACCGTCCTACCCGGACCAAGGGACGCTGCCCGAAGCTCCAGTAGCCATGGCAAGGACCGTACCGGGTGGTGAAGAGGATTAACGACGTGGTCTACCGCATCCAGAAGGTTCCCCGAGGAAAGTGTTGGTGTTACACCTGGATCGACCAGCCCGCTACGATGGTGCTCTTCGGGACGACGAGCTTTGAGGAGGGAGCAGTGTCACCCAATTGGCGGAGGGTGTGACGGCGGCAGCTGTGAGGAGGCCGGGGGCGGCCGAGCTACGCCTCCCATTAGTCTCTGTCACTAACTGAGGGGGAAGATTAGAGGAAATGTCACTTGCGCGGGCGGCCCCTTCCCCCTTTCCCACGGCCATCTGGAACTTTCGGGTGGAAACTAGAGAAGTTGGGAAGAGACGGCGATATTCCTATAAAAAGGGGGTTGCAGACAGACAGTCAGTCAGTGTTTGACGTGCTAGCGAAGGAGCGCCGTGTTAATGAACGAGAAGACTGTGCGTAAGTGTGTACGTGCATCGGAACGATAACGGACGAACTGGTGAATCGTAATTGTGTGCATTACGTAATTTTGTGTAATTGGCAAGTGTTCAACTGTAAGTCGGTGGAAATAAAGAACATTGTTGAGTTTGTGTAATTGGACTTTTCATTTCACGAACCCACAAAGTCACAATATTATCTGGTGCAGTTGTATGTCCTGATATAGTGTCTTTCAGACTTCCCCAAAGGAGTCAAATCCTTGAATGGTCCGACCAATGTTTGTCATCTTTGTCCACTCCAACATTAATTTTTTCCGCTTCTACAGTCGCTTGTTTTTTCTGTAACGTTTTCTGGGTTTTGCATTACCATATTAAGGTAAATGCTTGAAGGGTTTGATAAATACGTGACGGATAGTGGACACCTTTTGGAATATGTTTCAACATACACAGTACTAGAACGAACTGCATTCTTCCTGCACTCTCCATATACAATGAGTACGTCGTTTTTTCTGCTTTGTTACATCCCATGATCTGGTGATCTCCTATTTGAACCATCACCAACTAATTGACCAGCAAGTCACAATGCAGTCAAGAGACAGAAAATATGATGTAAACTATCACATGGTCTACCCAGAAATTTAGCAGGTTGAACTGAAGAAAAGTGTCGATGTGTTAAAAATTTTAAAGTAAGATTTCTAATAAACTACTTGCACTAGAATTCCTGAAAGAAAAACAAACGACATAGCCAGTTTCGTGTACCCTTTTTTGTTAAAGGAAATAGGCATTTTGTTCGTTTAAAAAGTTTGTTTGCTTAAAAATGCTATTATGAAAATCTGTTTATAGGATAAAAGTAGGAGCCCCTCACTAGCAATCAGTATGGAGAGAATCGTACAACAATAGCACTTCCATTTACGAAATTTCGCTGTGCAACTTTTAGGTGATTATTCCTGTATATGACACGGAGGTGACTTGAGTGACAGATGTGTTTCATAAAGCACTCATAACAGTTTTACACAAAATATATGTTTGATAATGTTTACGGATATTAGACACAACCTGCAGTTTTTTATCGCCTAAGCTGAATCCTATTGTAGCCAACTCACATTTTATATGAAACTGTTACAATTTTGAGAAAACGAATAACTGGGCATTGAATATTTGGACTAAGCTAACTCTGTAACATAATGCTTTATGCTGTAAACATCCACTAGCATTATTCATTTGATGTTAACGTTATTCCCCTTTAGATATACATGTGAGCAAAAAACATATATAGGTGTATTTTTAATTTCTCTACCTCCCACCTAAGATACAGAATGTGCTACATATTATCTCATATTTATTATAAAACTCAAATTTTGAGACAACATGCGTACAAATATTCAAATAGAAAGGTATGTTGGAGAGAGCGGGGGAAGCGAATGAGAAACAGGATGGAAGACCGACTTTAAACAAAAATATGATAACGCTGATACTTTTAAGGGGGAAGTTGTGAAATTCTTACACACATAAGGATATTAAAATAAAATAGAACCCATACCAGTAAGAATGTTGCTCATTTTTCTCATAACAATTTAAATTAATATAAATTTTCTCAACGAAGAATAAAATACACTAGTAAATGTACTCCTACGGTTCCCTATTTCAATCTTAACTAGGGAAAAATAGGAACCAGACATAATCAAGGTGTAGGAAAAACCAAAGCCTTTTCTAAATAGACATATTATCTTAAGATACACAAAAATGCGTGAGATATTAATAATTTACAAATAGGGAAACATTCAATAGCTAATTTGAATGTACTTAGAAAACGTATCAGTATTGTTTTCATGAACTCGGATAAAGAATAATGAAATTTGGACGAAAATTAACTTTTAAAATGTTTCGCCTCTCCCTTGTAAAATTCTCCTTTCTCCTCCTTACAATTTCATGCGCGGCAGTGAGTTCCATTGCCTTCGGCAATGATGGACACTACATTTTAAATATATTTGAGCTTTAGAACTCTGCAAGAAGAGTAGCAACTTTTGGATGAAAAAGTACTGGAAGAAAATTCACATAACTCCAACATGAACATGAAAAAAATTGCCGTAACGTACTGTGATGTTGCTGCAAATTTTCTGATAATTTATCACACCCTTTTGAAGCCGTCTTTTTTGCTCTTTTTCCATGATAACGTGCAAAGAGAATGTAAGTTCCAAATCATGACATAACTTGGCTTATTGTTTCAGACTTCTATATTTCTCTTCGGCTCTCAACGAAATGAAAATTGAAACCATTTCTGCAAATGCTTATTTCGAAATGTTTATTTCATGTTTATTTGTCGCTTTATTAAAATAAAGTAAGCAAAACAGTGTTTGAAAGATTTTCATGTCCTTCGTATACAAAGTTTCACATACAGATACAGATGCTGAACTTTGGCAAAAGTTCACGTACTGTTTGTTATTTCACCTAATTCCGTTAAATCCCCTTAATTGTTATCTGGAAGTTTGCATACCCAGCCTAAAAATAATGCAATTTGTACAGCATAGTATGCATTTGTGTAATATTAAAATATTAATTGCATTCCAAAGGATCCATCGTTATCTTAGTTTGCTAAATTTTACAGTTTAATTATTTCTGCTAGGTATACTATCTTCACTTTAGTTTTGATAATTCTTCAACACATTTGTTGTTTCTTACTAAAACCTGTGAATTATTCGGCACTTTAGGTCTGACTTCCACTTATATTATGCAGAAAATTTTATTCCAAAGAACGAACCAATTTTAACGGAGGTCATACATACTGGTGATATATTAAAAAGGGATGTGCTGGGCCACACTTATTACAGAATGCTACCCACCAAGGGGTATTAGGGCATTGGACATAATTATGCACAGAATTCTGAGGCAATAAATTTAAAGAAGTTAATAAATGATATTTCTAGGAAGTTTTAGAAGATCTAAAAGAATCGTCAGTTTGAATTTGAAGAAGAAACTTTCCAGACGCAGATTAGATGCGTTACCACATTTATCGAAATGGAAAGCATTGGCACTATAATAAATAAGACATTGGTGTCTGGCCCCATAGCTCAGTCGGTACAGCCCCTGCCTGCCGTGCTAGGGGCCCTGGGTTCGATTCGCGGTAGTAGGGGTGGGGATTATTCTCCGGCAAAGATAATTCCTCATCTGCCCCAGAGTCTGGAAATATGAATTAGAGTGTGAATGTGTGCGTGATCTAATGATTAAAACAACCCAGCGAATACGAGTCGACACTATCGATATGTCCAAAGGAGAACGGCCGCCGATATGAACATTGTAGTTAAAGGCGGAGTAAAAAAAAAAAAACGACCAACGGAAAAAATTGAAAGTGTAATTACAAATTTAAATTTTGTGCCATGATTTTGCAAGTTTGTAGAAGTGTTACCGCTGATGTATGGAAAGCGTAATAAGAAGTGGCAGAATAATGCAGACAAGCGAGCGGAGTTACAATACCCGTTCAAAGTGACTGCACCTCTTGGAACATGCACCAAATAAGAACAGCGTTTTGTCACGTGTTTTCGGAGCACTGAAGCTAGGAAACCCATTGATTTCCATCGACGAACGAAAGTTCATAGGGCGAAGCATATCTATCACTGTAGCTAGTGTATGAGTGGAACATAAGTTTGGAAATGACGTGTCTTGTGTGTTAAACGTTTTGCGCCCAGGTGAAGTACACCGTGTTGTGACATTAGAGCCTATTCCAGCAGTTGAAGCACTGGGACGGTGAATAAAATAGCTGAAACTTTGAATATTAGTCGTGTTTCAGCACCCCATACCATTCATGAGGTGCTTAAGTTTCGCAAATTATCTTGAGGATCGATACCAGAGCAACTCACTGCAGAATACGCCATAATCATCATACCCCAATACGGGGTCTGGTGATTGTTTTGCCACAAATACATACAGCTTTTAGCTTTAATTATATATTATTACTTTTACTATGTCCTTAAAAGTTTCAATAACTAATCGTTTATATATCCGAACAAACGCCTTGATATCTAAATGAAATTCCATTGTCTTTTAGTTTATCTTGAGTTTACTTATAACTTTCCGCATTATAAGTGGTAACATCAGATAATATTTTTAACCAAACTTACTAAAATTTTCACATTAAACTCGCTGAACATAGGTCTTAAAATTGGTTTTGCTATACATATAAATTCCTCTAGAATAAAGTGATTAATTCCACTGTTTCAAAGTTAGACTTAAGGTTTACAACTACCTTCTTATAGCATTAAAAAGTGAAATAATTTGTGAACTATACTTGTGTATTATTATTTCAATGCTATGGTATTATTTTCAGCATTATGATTTTTGTATCTTGTTGAACACCTGATTAATTACTATAAAAATCAAATACATTTCTTTTAAAAGGCTATTTAAGGAGTAACTTTTAAAACACATCTTGAAACGATAAATGAATCGCTGTTGAAAATATTAGAAAAGACATCAAATATTTAGAAATTATACCTAATTTCATTGCACAAGTAAAGAATCTTCTATTGAATAAGTCACATACCATAATTTTATTTTATAACGCATTTGTGCCGTAAGGTTCCAATAAAATCTTACAATGTTTTGTGTACGCCGAGACTCTGGTGCATAATTTTCATAGATATCTGTAATTGGCATATTACTATCTATTATCTCGCGATCCTGGATTCTCTATAACTTGATTTTGTATGGTAGTGTTTCTTCCATCTGCATTTCCCTTCCTTCATTACAATTTCTCTTCCTGATTTCTTTAAAAGTGAAGTAAATAGGTTAATTTGTCCCTTTTTGACCAGGAATAACATTGAACACAATATAGTAGCAATATACTCCTCATGGTGTGGATTATAGGTAATATGTTTACCGGCGGCGGCTTCTGAGGTAGTGCCGCTGTGCCATGGCACCATCTGTATGAAAGCAAAAGAAAGAGAAGTGTATAAGAATTGCGCAAAGGGAATTGTTTATGAGTAGTTGCTCCCTCGTTTGAATAGGCGCGTTAAACGCAAGCGCTCTCTCTTGGTTGTTTTCCGTAGCTTGGTGCCGATTCCAGAACGGCACCGTCTACGCTCATAAGCGCCTATGTTAAGGGCTAGGGACTAGGATGTCTGCTTATATACGGCTTCTTATAGGAGAAGGTCAGAGAAGGTAGTGCCGGGATTGCTCTGGCGCATAACTTACGCTTTGCCCGCTAGAGTGCAGTAAAGCACGGGACTTCAGAGAACCACGATCCTGCCACCTAGCGAAAGACAATGGTAAGAATACATTTCGCGCTATACCTTCCTTTAATGCAGTGTCACCATCCTACTGCAAGTTAATGCTGAAGAACTTCAAAACGCAAATTAATGCTTAATGAAATCAGTTGTAGGAATACAACACATAGATATCCTTATAAATAAAATTAATTGGTTTTCAATGTGAATATAGCATTAGATTTTAAAACTAAGAGGCATTATTTCAACATGTGCATATTTCACAGCAGCAGTTTTATTGGTACAACATAAAACCCGCGTGTGCAGCATGTGTTGGACACATGTTTTCAAAGCAATGGTACAGTAGTTCTGTATGTGCTCCTGTAATGCTGTAGTTCTTCGTGAGCACGGATTTTTAAAACAGTGTTCAGTGTTTTTTCTTTAAGTTAAAATTCACAGTAAAGTTACGAACATGAACAAGGTGAGTGAATTACTGAAAACGTCATTTAGTAACAGGACTCCAAGTGAAAAAATTCAGATAAAAACAATGGGTATGGCACTCCCGAATCTGAATCTGCAGCAGCAAACAAAATATCGATGCCGTAATTTTAATCCGGATATTTATCAAAAGAACAAATGGATTTGCGGCTGTGATGAAAACCATGCAGTTTTTTGTTTTCAGGACAAATTAGATTCGCAGTATAGGCAAACAGTCAACAGCCATAACAAACAAATAGACAAGAACAGGTATATATTGAACTTAATTATAAACTGTATTCGGTTCTGTGGTGCTTTTCAGCTGGCTCTTAGGGGACATGAGAATCTGACGCCTCTCAAAATAAGGGGTTTCTTCGTGAGCTCATTCAGTTTAGTGCGGAGTTGGATAAAGAACTTCAAGTGCATCTCAACCAGTCATTAGTATTCAAAGGCATTTCTAAGACTGTTCAAAACGAACTCCTGCAATGCATGTTGGAAGTGTATCACGAGGAAGTTCGCAAAGAAATGAAGCGTGCGGATTATGTTGCAATAATCGCTGATGAAACCACTGATGTGTCTTGCGAATTTCAGTTGGTTATTGTTTTGCGATACATTGTTTATGGAACCCCCGTTGAAAGATTTTGGAATTTTGTTAATCCAGAAGGTCAGAATGCTCAGTCTATCTCGGAGTGTGTTCTGAAAGAAATCGAACCCTTATTTGCAGATGACCGAGCAAAACTAATAGCTCAGAGTTACGATGGTGCAATCGTTATGAGTGGCGAGTCAAACAGAGTACAGAAATTAATAAAAGACAAATACCCAAATGCGCACTATATTAATTGCTATGCGCACCAGTTCAACCTTATAATGCCTACTGTAGCCTCAATTAATCGCAAAGCCTGCATCTTCTTTGCACATCTTTCAGGCATTTCTTCTTTCTTCTAAAATTCGCCACAAAGATCGAAAGTGTTGCATAGCATAATTCAGAAAAGCTTACCCCGTGTGTCTCTCACAAGATGGAATTACCATTCGCGAGTAGTAAAGGATATTTATGAAAACAGGAAGGAGCTCATTACTGCCATGGAAACAATTGAAACGAGTGAGAACATAAAATTACCCTCTACTATTGAAAAAGCTGGTTCATGCAAACAAAGACTGCAAGATAGAGACTTCATTTTCTGGCTATCGTTTTTCTAT
The DNA here is from genome assembly GCA_030765055.1 of Mantis religiosa. Lineage (NCBI taxonomy): Eukaryota > Metazoa > Arthropoda > Insecta > Mantodea > Mantidae > Mantis > Mantis religiosa. Next base: position 320,046,398 of record CM060948.1, read on the forward strand.
AAGATAATGCCTCATGTGGACATACTTTTTAATCAATTTCAAAAGAAGACAACTGAACCAACCAAGGTAAAACAAGACATTCAGAACTTTGAAACAATAATGCAAATCATCAGAGATGACATTGACTCCATCATCAGTCAGGTTAGTTTTGAAAATGACGAAACAGTGCCTTACAAGAGAGCAAGGGTTGATGATAATAACAAAAAGCAAAATGCTTTGGAGGTGTGTGATGCCATCCTTTCTGAAATAAAATCACGTTTTCAGTTCACTGGGCACCTCATTGCAACCAACTTATTTGATGTAAGCCAGTTTGACAATGATGTAACACATTTCCCAGAAAATATCTTGAAATTACGGACACATATACATTTCTCGAGAAAAGGAAGTTGAAGGGAGAGCTTCAAGTGTTCTATGCTGGGCCTGAGTTGAGAGCAGTTTCCGGTGCGGTTCCGTTTCTTTCGCTGATTCTAGAGGGTGAACTCTGTGCTACTTTTGAAGAGACTGTTAAAGTTTTGAAACTGTTAATCACTATGCCTATCCCCTCATCAGAAGCTGAGCGGTGCTTTTCAATGCTCAATAGGATTAAAACTTTTTTACGAAACACAATGAAAGCAGAGCGATTGAGTGCCTTAGGAATGCTATCCTGTGAAAAGCTGTTCGTGTGCAAAATTTACAATTTCAATTCAAAGGTTTTAGATTTATTTGCCAGCAAGAAGGAGCGACGAATAGATTTTCAATACCGTTCCTACTAATTCATTTGAAGCTGTCATCATAAAGTCATGGAGTTGCTGCTTTCGGTGAGTACAATGCTTTTAATTTTTAAAAGTTAGTAAAATCATTAAACCCATTTTTAGAAATTCAGATGACTCATTTTGCAGTGAAAAATTGCGTCTTGTGTGTGTGCGTGCGTGTATGTGCGTGTGTGTGCTCGCTCGTATGTGTTTGTGAGTGTGAGACACAGATTTCTCGAATTTGTTGTTTCGTTTGATTTCAGCGCGAAAAAAAATTATGGCTAAAGCAATAACAATAACTGCCTTTCTATCACGAAATCGTACACGAACGCTTCCTATCACATTTTCCGTGAACTGTATTATCAAACTGTTACTGTACTCGTTACACCCGTGCGTAACAAGAGTACGGATGTAATAAATATATATCTCCGTTTCCCTGTACGTTCTGTATGGTACAGTATATTATAAAATAGGATGGATTATTGATAAGATTTCCTAAATCGTTCGTAATATATTTTAACAGCCCTTATTTATTTATGGCACCATCAATACAATACCTCACCGGCCGCCTCTGATGTTTACAATACAGCTATGTGTATCTCGATGCATATTTGCTGTGAAGCAATTTAGAAACTGCATATGTAATTACTGCGCAGACTTTATAAATATTTTATTTTAGTGTTATTTGTCAAGTTGTCGTCATAGCATGTTTTTGTTTGAACATAGATTACTGTAAATACTAAGCTTATTAAAATCTTCCATTACCATTGTCTCCAAATATTGCACAGTTTTAGACCCTTAGGCCTGTTCTGAGAATATAATTTTAAGCTGGTCATTTAATTTCTTTTTATCTTCTCACTTTTATTCTGGATTTATATTTTAATTACTGAATAAAAAATTGTGTTATCATATATATTATACGAGTAAATGAACATTCAAATCCTGGGTAAGCTAATTACAGTGTTAAGTATATGTAAAATCAGAATAAAGTTCGTAAACTATTAAAGGCTTACCCTGTACATTTAGCATTATGAGTTTTTGTTAAGCTTAGTACTAGTATGCATTTACGTCGTAGAAACTGATTACCTTTTTTAATATTTTACAGGTTGGTATCTTCTCTTTCCGTGATACAGCAAGTCCCTATTTACACCTTACAGATGTTGAATGAGAAACTAAGGTACGTGTTATCAAATTAAACTTTTCAAAATTTGTCCACTATATAAATGCTGTTATCGTAAGAAGCACATACTCTTGAGCTTTATAAAAACAGGTCCTGCATTGGTCTGAAGCGCAAATTTGTTTTCGATATAAATCTGTGTTGCAAAATGATGGAATTGGCCTTGCCGATGTATACTGAAATTACTTAGAGACTGTATATGCATACTGGAAATAAATGTTTATAGTAACATAAAGATACAATGACTTATCCTTAAATACCATTTTTCTACTATTCATATGATTACGAACTTTCCTTATTAAATACTCTACTCGTGAAATTGACATTATTGACAACTAATTGTTGACAAAAATTGACAACTCATTGGCAATATAAAACTCAAATGTATTTTTTACTCAAGTATATCTTTTGTATGTGTATTTATTTGAAAATTATTAACCCTAGAATGTCTGCCCGAAACTGTTTCAATTAGAATAGAAAAGTAAAATAAAATATATGTTCTAACTCAAAACGTACATTTATCCTTCACTTAATATGAAAAGCAAACAGATGAATTTGGCGTTGGATAGAACATGTTTTAGGAGCTTATGAATGTTTTCCGTAAGTACAAGTAGACACATACATACACACACCCACACCCACACCCTCTGAGTGTAATCTGTTAGACAAAGAAAGGGAAAGTGTAAAGACAGCAATAACAATGGCTGGTGGAGCTGGATATTAGAAAAAGAAGGAACTTATGCAAAAACACACTAAGAATTTCAGTATACGTGTAAACAGTATCAACTTCGATAATCTCTAAAAAGTTACGCAGGGTGCAAATATTCATATTAATTTTTATAACTGTCAATCTCTAATACATCAGACATATAAATCATTAGTGCAACAAAACTTAATGCAATTGTGCACCCAAGCGTATAATATTACTCACAATGTAATGGAATATGCTGGCTGGTGGTGGTGGTGGTGGTGGCGGTGTTGGCGGTGGTGGTGGTGGTGGCGGTGGTGGTGGTGGCGGTGGTGGTGGTGACGGCGGTGGTGGTAGTGGTGGCGGTGGTGGTGGTGGTGGCGGTGGTGGTGGTGGTGGTGGCGGTGGTGGTGGTGTTGGCGGTGGTGGTGGCGGTGGTGGTGGTGGCGGTGGTGGTGGCGGTGGTGGTGGTGGTGGTGACGGTGGTGGTGGCGGTGGTGGCGGAGGTGGCGGTGGTGGCGGTGGTGGTGGCGGCGGCGGCGGCGGTGGTGGTGGTGGCGGTGGCGGGGGTGGTGGTGGTGGCGGTGGTGGCGGCGGCGGCGGTGGTGGCGGTGGCGGCGGTGGTGGTGGTAGTGGTGGTGGCGGTGGTGGTGGTGGCGGTGGTGGCGGTGGCGGTGGCGGTGGTGGTGGTGGCGGTGGTGGCGGTGGTGGTGGTGGTGGTGGTGGTGGTGGTGGTGGTGGTGGTGGTGGTGGTGGTGGTGATGGCGGTGGTGGTGGTGGCGGTGGTGGCGGTGGCGGTGGTGGTGGTAAAACACACACACACACACACACATATATTCAGTATATACAGTGAAACCAAATTAAAGGCTATCTAACCAGTAAAAATAATACTAACATGCAATTAACTGGCCTCTTTTACCTACAAATACAATTCAACGAAGTAAAGATACGCACAATATGATGTCATACACCGAAGTTACATCGTCGTGTGTTATGCAGAATGTCCTATTTTCAAACATTTTAATTGTTTTGGTTTATGATATAAAATATACAGTATATTCTTAATAAATAACAAATATCGGATGATGCAGGATTATGTGGATATGAAATATATTAGCTTGTAACTTTAATTTTTTGTCAACCTTTGCTTTCTTTAACAAAGGCCAGTGCGCTAATAATGAAGATATTACTGATGCATACTGTCCCACGCCTTTGTAATATACATTTTCGGCATGGTATTACTAAAAGCAGGTATGGAAGGAAATGCAGATAAAATTCTTAAATTGTATAAAAAGTTTAACTAAATTATAGAGAATATAATCAATAGTTTTTTATCGTCTAGGTATAAAATATTCTTGTAGATATCGCAAGAGGTCAATTGGGAAAAAGACGTAATCAGTCTTGGTTCATATTGTTAAAATAAAGTGCAAGTGACACTGCTGTAAACCACTGAATAAGGAAGTAGAAAATAGAAAAAATACTACAAAAATAGTATTTCTGTGGTATACGTTAATGTTCCTTCCGTTCAGTAACCTTCAATTTAATAAAGGAAGCTGATTTAAGTGATAGTCAAATTTTTAAAGCTGGTCTTTCTGATATGGTCAGAACATAACAAAGGAATAACGACTTTCTGTTGAGAAAAGCATATGTTTGAAAACTTAAATCATTAACCAGGAATACCACGAAGACGGCTATATAGCTATACACACAGTGTATATTATTTGTAATAAATTGTGTGCATTAACGAATCTGCAATTTCTTCTAAATCTACAATCTTCAAAATCAGGAGACACCTTTCACTTGTCACGAGCATACTATAATCAGTCGGTGTTTTACTCAAACCGTTAAGACGCATTTTGAAGAAAATCCAGAGTTTTGAAAGCTGGTCCAGGTAGGTTTCTGGAAAATCTTTTTTTATTATAGATACCTCAGAACCATAATTTCTGTGAATTTTTTAAATTTTCTTTACGTCCTCCAACGTTATGTCGGACGATGCATGGAATTGGTGAAATAATATTCAAGTAAGCCCAATGTCCACAGAGCTTAGTTAACCAACATTAGTCTTTCAGGATAAGGTAAAATACTGGAAAATAACCTTATTCAGATAACTCATCCTGGCCGAGATTTGAACTTGGGACCTCTTGAACTAAGGTAGAACACTACCATCTACGTCATCGAGGCGGGAAACGAAATAATCTAGGTACTGAAGCCATTGAATACCTTCTCTGCCTACTATGTACCTACGTAGTAGAGATAAAAATAAAACAAAAAGCAAAAACCCGAAACAGAGCAAATTTAAAAAATGTGAAAATATGGAAAAGCCCACCAAAAAGGAAGTTCTTAGAAATAATTCACTCCTGAAAGGGTATTTTAGACGTACATCTGCATTATGTACTTTAATGAGGTCTACAGCTCCTTTGTAGTGTGTGGTATGTAATGTAAGTTCCTTATGGTCTACCAGTTCTGCAAAACTTGATCCAGAATAAAAAGGTGTTGAAAATGTATGCCTATAAAATTCAAGATACACGTTTCTTTTTTATGACAATATCTTGTGATATTATCACGATATGTGATTAATATGTGACAACATAAACAAAATCTTTACATCCGTTTTTATGGCAATGGAATTTTCAGGTAATATTTCCATGATTAGGTTAGTTTAGGATGAAGGCATTATTTCTTAAAAATCTACATGTCCCATCCTTAGAACATAGTGAATGTGGATAGTAAGTGTGATATTTAACTAACCTTTCGCTGTTCTCTCTCTTTCTTACACACGCACAGAGAGAGAGAGAGAGAGAGAGAGAGGGAGAGAGAGAGAGAGAGAGAGAGAGAGAGAGAGAGAGAGAGAGAGAGAGAGAGAGAGAGAGAGAGAGAGAGAGAGAGAGAGAGAGAGAGAGAGAGAGAGAGAGAGAGAGAGAGAGAGAGAGAGAGAGAGAGAGAGGGTGGGTAACGTACCCGAACTGCTATTTAAAATTCCTTTTTATCCAGAAAATCTAAAAAGCTTTCTTCACATGAAATTTTGGTATGAATTTTTAGGTGTAATGCAACATTTTCTCAAACTTCTATGTACATAGTAGAGAAAAAATTAATGAGAGTTTGCCACATCAATATCATAGTGTAATGTATCAGATTGATAAAACATAATAAAATGCTTCAGGATTAGATCTATATGGTGATTAAATTACCTTTTCTTCTTGGAGCTCCGTGAACAGAAAACCTTCTTCCAAAAACAGCTCAGAAGATGAAGATAGCAGAGCTACCTTGAACAAAAGAGATACAAAGTGATATTTCATTATTGAATGACATCCAGAATTCTGAAATTCTACCATGGCCATCATTTTGTCATTTAGTCAGTTGGACAGCAGTCACTCTAAGGGCATATCGGTGTTACATTTTGTCTTCCAGTCTAGATCAGATCCGATGAATATATTCCCAGTCACCTCTTGGTGCGATGGGTAGGTTTTTAAAACGTACTTGTTAGTACATTTTTACACCTAGATAAAATGTCTTACAAGAATTGGATATTAAATATACGTACTGAGTTTTAAATAAAGAAGTACTCAATTATTCCTATGAACTATGTGTTAGCTAGCAGTCGTCTACCTAACCGCAAAACCCATTCATTCACGTACGAAAAAACTCTTCAATTTGAAATACTTCGTCTCTATTGTTTATCCTCCTCGTATGAAATATTTGCACCTATCAGAACTTACAAATCAGCGCCTGCGGTTAGATATCTGAGAGGAGCACACGGTCTTGGATAAGAGAGAACATTCAGGAAGGTAGAGCAGTCTCAAGTATGCTATGAGGGTGAGAAACATTATATAAAATGAGAGTGAAATAGATGAAGGGAAAGGTGATTATGACGGAAGAATTTGTGAAAGAAATGGCGGCCGAAACTGCACAACTCGGATAAACACTCTGATACCACGTTGTGTACCACAAATCCCGGATACCCTCACTTGGGATCGAACCTAGAGGCACCTTGCTATGACACGAACGGTTTAACCTCTAGGTTACGACTTTCTCTCTCCAAATACCGGGCAATGAATGAAGTGGGTGAAATGAGGCTGAAAGAAGCCTTAGTTACCCAACATTCATCTTTCAGGATAAGGGAAACCCCGGAAAAACCCTTACTCGTATGCTGCCTCGGGACCTGTTGAATGTGAATCAGGCACGCTACCACCTGCGCTACACAGGCGGATGCTTAGTTTAGTGCTCTGTTTGGTCATGCACTGTGACTTCCATAGATAACGCTGTAGATACCATACCTCCATGAGGAAGGAATGAGCTAAAGCTGTTACAGGAAGCGAAGACCATAAAATCGTGGAGGTTTCTAAGCAATCCAACCTGGAAAGCCACTCTCATTGCTCGAGTTGTCTAAAGAGGGCACTGAAAAAACCAAACAGCCTTACATATGTACGGGCAGACAATTTGCTTTGAACAAGCATCCGCGTCATGTGTCCATCACCACCATCCTCCATGAAGTCTAGAAGCACATCGATAAGATGAGGGCAACGGAATGAACGGAGAGTGATGGAAAGGACATCGTGATAGATGAGAAACATCACAGTATTTCCATACCTACCAGAAAAACCAAAAAAAGCCCAAGATGTCGGGACCTCCCAATGCGAGCCTCCCACGTTAGCGTTGAGACATCGCGCTCGGTTATTTCAGGGATAACTTTAATTCCGGTATAGTTTTGTTGCCCATTTGCTTTAATTTTCTTCAACTGTAACATATTTATGAAAAATATGCTCATACTTCTCTAGTTTATCACACATTTCCTTGGGGAATGGGGTACCTTTTGTGCTTCATTATTAAAGCCAGTTTCCTTTGTTGCCGCATTCTGAAATAAAGGTGTTTATTATAACGCTATTTGTGGTAGGGCGTGTGACGCTCTCTACTGCAGTCTTCGAAAGAATAAAAGCTTGTAAACCTTCGAGGGAATCTCAGATACTTGAACAACGAAAGTTCGCATGAACCTTCTCTTTTCATCTGTGATGTATTTGGTTCATCTGCTCTTTCTTTTGATTTGTTTCTGTACCTTGCTTGCACCACTTGAACTTACTTTCATAAACGAAGCGAAACAGGTGTTGATAAAATCTGTAAAAACTTCTATTGACAAGTTAACAAGTATCCCAGCTGACTGCTTTCTATCAGCATTTATATAACTTAGGATCAAATAAAATATATCTGAAATTACCAGTTTGTTATACGATAATATGATTAATTTTCGTTCCTGTTTAATTTATCTTTAACTAAGTTTTAATAAAATTATGTAACTCAACTATTGAGTGTCACTTCGCTTAGTTTTCTCTATACCTTAAGTTTCTACGTGACGTAACGGGGTAATAATATATCAAAACGTAGCCTTATTCCAGTGAAATATAAGACTACTCCAATCTCTCCTACAGTGATGGTACTTGGTGCACGTCACGCCAGTTGTTCACGATGTCTTGAGGATAACGCTACTTTTGTCACACGAAACATACTAAATTGTTTACTAACTCTTAGCTCTCGACTCTCGCCCGCCAGAGCGTTCGCCTATAAACCGCTGAAATCTTCCATAGAATTGCAGAACCTTCGAGTAGCGTATGGAACTGGAAACCTCTGAAGATTCTGATTATCTGACGAAGTCACTTCTGTGGTTTATGGTGGACGAGAGCGCTACTTATCTCCATTGTTCTCCACTACCTAGCAAGTGACTCCCGATAACCTTAGATCATAGCCTCTGCTTTGCAGTATATTGAATTCGTATATAAAGTATAAGAATAATATTTTACTAAATAAGCAGAATATAAACTGATAGTGGAGTTACAACAATTTATTTCTAGGTTGAATTAAGAGATTACTGTAACGAATTTAAGTCACATTTAAGCATTTTAATTCGAAAGAAGCGTTTGTGTGCTGAATCTTTTAGCATTTAAATCATGTTATTTGAAAGGTCTGATGTTTCTCACGGGTATGAAATTCTATTTGCTGTTCCCAATAGGGATTAACCAAGAGCATAAAATTCATAAAGCACTACTTTGTATATTAGGCCTAAACTTAAGTTTATAATTACGTGTTTCCGATTAATTATGTCTGATCAAGGGGATTTTGTATTGCTCGATTTTTTATTGTTTAAAGTTGAAATAAGTTGATTCCTAAGCTAAAGGATGGAAAACAAATATTTCCCTAAGATTGAGAACAGGTTCAATTTCAGTATTTTCAAGCCACTACAGCGTACATTAGAGCAAACGAAGTTTCACAACGATAATACGAAAACATGTAATACCATTTATCTATCCGTGTAATCTCAATTTTGTGTAGATAAAGCAACAAACAATACGTTTAACGTCTTGCATAAGATTCATGCGTATGTTCCTTTCTTTCAAAATAAAAAATTCCTTTCTCATGGTTTTTATAACAGATCTTATCTCAAAATGAAAAAAAAGAAATAAATTACCATAATTCTTTTGGCTGGCTCAAAAAAGAACAGAAGTGAAGGTCGGTCAGTACAGATAAGGGAACCATTCTCACTTTTCTTTGGCGAAAATGGTGGCATCTAAGCTGTTGCATTGCGGTGTTTGTTTATTACATTAAACATTTCCCTGAAGTTAAACAAAAAGGAACGTCTTCGTAAATAAACACCATTATCAAGGTTTGTTCGTCTCCATACTGTAGGAGTAATTTCACAGAGCAATCTTCTCTGCAACGGCTCACACATTACCCCAAATATGCCACTTCATCGAACTGCTAAAGATGCTTTTCGTAAAGTACTTCTCCAAACTCTTTTGCGTGTAATATATAATTTTATGTAATTTGTAATACATGCAATAATACATATAAATATATAAACATATACGCACGGGTACACATCTGTAAGTGTGGCCACGCCGTGGCTCAGTGGTTAGACCGCTTGGCTCTCACCAAGGCGGCCCGGGTTCGATCCCAGGTGACCGGGATCTCCGGTTTCCCCCGCCATCTCATTCCACCGGTGCTCCATCTTTATCTCATATATAATCAGTGTCATCGCCTGCGGTGCCGTATCTAGTAAAAGCGGGCGTTAAACACTAGACACACACATCTATAAGTATTATATATATAATGTAAGATAATGTTTCCATGAACATTAATTATGCGATCTAATTATGTAGAAAAACTGCAGAGAATAAAGTTACCTAAGTAACGATACTGTTGGTGGATAAACTTTGAATAAAAACAGATTTTTTTTTCACATTTCACTGTTTCCGTAATAAACCTACGTAGCCCCTAATCCAACGCAGGAAGTTGCTAAAATTGGTTGTGAGGTTTATACTGTGTGGTGGAGTTTTAATATTCTCTTGGCAAAATAAGTCTTTGGTTCCTATATAAGCATTATACCATGCAATCCGGCGTATAATAAAAATGTTATCACAGATAGGCCACATATTGAAAGCTTGAGGGTTTGAAATATTTAGACACCACTTGTCATTTATATTATTTCGTTTTATTTACCCTAAGTAAATTACATTTGCATATAGACTGGCTTTAAACCATACCTATTGCCTGTCGTACCCTATTTACGTTTAAACACATACATTATATATCATAATCTGCCAATTACCATGTGCATTCATTTTGTTATCTCTTTTCACTGTCCACTTCGATACATTTTCTTTCTTTCGTAGAAAAATTAACATAAATCTTTATTCTCTTTACACAACAAATCACTTCTGGCACATGTTCTGCCAATATCAAAACATTTTTCGTATGTAAATGCTTTTCTCCACAGTATGTACCTTTACATTCATATACACAATATCCTTATTACCACACACGGGGCACTGATCCTGCTGTATACTATTTCTTAAACCATTTAATCTCCAAGCACCATATGTTAAACATTCAATGCTTAATCGTTCTTTATTTACCCAGTCTACGTATGTTTCCCTTTTCTATGGTATTTTCGTCCGAGCATAGCATATCAAAGAACTCTATCTGATATGTTAAGAGTGTTTGCATTTCTACCTTTGGTAATATTTTGCTTGCAGCTTTCCAAATCTTTTTGTGTTATTTCCCCTTCTTTTCCATATTTAAATAGTCTATGAACTTCAAAATAGTTTAATATATGTGTGTATGTATTATATATAAATATTTTTACTTTTATTACGGCGTATAATTAGGGGAAATATTGTATTCCATCCAAAAATTTGAGTATCGACATTTCTGAGAAGGTATATTGTGAGACCTCTTTCTTTCCATTAGAAAATAACAACGATATGTTGCACTCATATTAATCTCTCTACTCATTTACGTACAAGCTGTTCTTACAAACCTTAGCTTTCTTTCTACTTCATATTATTTGAATTATAATACATATGTAAAATTGGTTTTATTGTATATACACACATTATATATAAAATTACCTTGCAGGTGCCATAATGTATAATATTGTCTTTTAGGTTACCTTCAGATTGCTTTGAAATTCTGTTCCGCTTGACTGATCACAAGGAACAACGCAAGACAAATAAATGACATCTTCGCAATTTGAGAAAAGTAAAAGTATTGCAAAACTCGAACTAATTATAAGGAATATATGGGAGATAGTTATTCCAAAACCACAGAACGAGCACGATTAGGACGAATGGCTGATGGGAGTGGAACTTCCTGAACGCAAGTGTCACGATCACCGTACAAGCATCCCGCCAGTAATAATTGGTTGCTTACACAACCTTGAAACATTTGTGATAGACAAAACGGTTAGTTAACAACGGTTAACACCTCCACATTTATACATTAGGCACTGGGCATACCGAAAAACTTGTTGAAAGAAAACTGCATACTCAAGCTTAGCTGGGAATCGAAACTGGGAGGTGTTTGTTACACAGCTGTCCTTTTTTTTTGGCAATCGATGGGACATGTTTTTTCTCTAGTTGTACACATACACTCAAGAGACACATACACAATACACCCATGCCCAAGGTGGGACTCAAACCCGTGACCCTCTACGCAACGGAACTCTAGAGAGATATACGCTCTAACGACCATGGCTCCGAGGGCCGGCGGTGGATGGTTAACGGGCTGAACTACATGTGCTCCTCGGAACTGTACATTTTCAACAAAAGGCATAAATAGGTGATCTGAAAATCTATAAAAATTGTTGACAATCTATTAGTTAAGCAAGTTTTTTGATCAAGTTTTTGTCTATATTAATAAATTTCTCAATTATTTAAAGTGCTTCTAAATTGGCAAATTAATGTCTAAACTAATAATCTGATTTTAAGATAAGGGATAACAAAGAAACAGCTTTTATATCAAGGTATACACAATGGCTTAAAATTTAATTTAAGCATTAATGTGCGTGAATATATTACAACATAACCATACAATCATTTAAAATGCTTCGTTTATCTCACTATCTTGGTATCCTAATTTTAACCAGCGAGATGACTAAGGCAGTTTGTGACCCGCATTTTGGTAGATCGGGTATCAACTCCCGCGGCTGGCTTTCCTGACACATAGGTTTCGGAGGATTTCCCGGGTCGCTAGGTCAATGTTAGGAAAGATAATTAAATTCCCCAAGTTTTCTCTCCGCCATTTCGTCTTGGCTGACCCGTTTAGTCTGATCAAGGATCGGCGGGAGTTTCGGCGTACGTGCCTGTTAGTACATTGCGCTCTGCAAGTCGTCGTGCTCTGAATCATTGGAGGTCTGATAGTCGCCTCAGGTAGAGGAACCAGTTTTACAATCCAGCATGGGGGAATTCAAAACTGTAGCTTTTAAGGACCCCGTCGTTGCTCCACAGGTTCACATTAAGTATCCTCCCATCTCAGACTGCCTCTTTAGGTCGCCCCGTCAGTCATCTTAACCCTTGGCACGACAGCCTGTAGAGAGCCAAGGCCTGCCAACGCGACTGCCGGCCTTACTCCTACATACGCAAGGTAGAGTTGGGCGATCATCGAGCCGAAGGGATGAGGTCAGCATCTCGTCACCCCCAGCCGGAAGCTTGGCTTTCTTGACCAATACCGCTTAACTACCGTAAGGTTCATAATTTCCTCACGATACTGAGTGGACACCGATCCGATACCCGGGACTTAAAATCCACACCCCCAGGGGTGGGATCGATTCCGAGTCGCATTTCGTGGCAGGAAACCAAAGCAAGAAGCCTTAGCCCACTACGCTACGGCACAGAATCTGTGAGGGTTATAGATTTTATGGATCATGGTGCTAAGTTCTCCCTCTGAAAAGTGCCATAGTGCCATCGTTATGCATTTGATTTGTCGTCTGGAGACTTTCGCTCTTTAGTCTCATCCTGTTGCTGTTATTATTATTGTTGTTGTTGTTGTTTTTTGTTGTTGTTTATTGTTGTTGACATGTTGTTGACATCACTTTACTTAACCCACGGCTTTCTGTTATCTCTACCATGTACACATTAAGTGGAGATGGTATTGCATTCCACCCGAAAGCTCGATACGTAGATTTCACTGGCATTACGGTTTGGGGTATCTTAAATTCAAATTATGGTTTTGAAAAAAGGTCTGCCCTGTTCCGAAGTCTGTCTGAACAGTATAGTATAGTATAAAAACTAACTTTTATATATATATATATATATATATATATATATATATATATATATATATATATTTAGATTCATCATTTTCCAAGACTTTGACATGAAGATTTCCAATAGCATTTGAACCGATCTATCCTTTCTTTAAAACCTTTACTTTTTTAGCTTTATCTGAAAGATATCACAGTGATTTTGGTACATAGCTTAAGATATATAATTATTATAAATTTTGCTATCCTCTATTTGCTAGTGATAGTTACAAAAATTAAATGTAAAACTGGGTTTTAGCACCACCCCTGAATGAGACAACTCCTTACACAGGGCGATTCACATAGGATGTGTACATTGTGTAAAAATGCTTAAAGAAATAGAAGCTACGAAGAAAATATAAAAAGGAGCAAATCGTATTTATGAGAATGAAAACTTGGAATAAAAACTACCTATAAGTTCTAACAATTATTTGCTTTACAGATTCATAAATACATACCTTTAGCAATAATTATAACGCAAACTGTTAACTAAAAATGCAATATGCAATCATAATTTTCATCATGATAATACGTTTTATTGTGCATTTAAATTGAAACCTACTACAGGGCGGCAAACTTTCGTATACCACTGGATGAGAACTGTTACTGTGGTTAGAACGAGCTACTGAAATAAGCACAGCTAGTCATATCATTTTGCAATTATGGAAATAGAAATGAAATGCACTTTACTATTTTCTACACGTTTTAAGTAAAATTTGATGATATAACTGACAAATATATTCAGTAGTTTGGATACTGAGAACGGTTGCTCCCTTTTGGTAATCAATAGCTTTAATACACCTATTTTAATTAGACTTTTTGTACTTACGTTAAAGGCTTAATGATACAAACTGCCCCATTCTATAATGTATTTCAGAACAACATGAATCAAATGTACCATACCGAATTGAAAACGTTAACCTGATAGCAGATTTCACTGGAATTATGGTATGGAAGTGGATTCGTTTATAAAAGGACATTTACAGTCATCTGCCTATGAGTCATAATTGTGTGTTTGAATGTGAAATGAAGAAGCAAAGGGCTTAAGGCCAATAGATCATAAAAGATAATGGTTTTCGTGTCGTTTTTCTGGAGTCGGAGGAGACAAAGTTAGTCAAGTACTTTTTATCTTTTTCCCGTTCTTTGCATTTGAGTGTGAATCGTCCTCAGATTTTCCAGTGAAAATTGCTCTCATTTGCATATGACAATAAAGACCTATTACATGCTTTAAGACTTTTATTTAGTAACTCATTAAGATAAATTAAAAATAAAAAGTCCTCAGTGCTGCACACAATGAAACCACAATTTTCACGTGAAGGTCTACGTCAAAACCATTATAAAATTAGTTTAATGTGCTCTGATAGCCAAATGACTTTGAAATAAATTATAGGCAATTCTGTAGACTCCAAAGCTATTTCGTTTATCATGGTGGCATGATTAACCATGTAAAATGCTTCTGGTTTATAAATAGGAATTCTTAAACACTGGTTATATCATTTAACTCATTTATTATTTAGTTAATTGCAAAGTAGCATCGTCAACATTATACACATTACAGAAGCCAAATTTAGTACAGCATAGAGTATTTTTTGTTACATTGTACTTTTTCTTAGAATAATATTTTCCCAGAAATTTAGAAATCCAGAAAAGTAAAAAATGTTGGCCTATAATTGTTTAGTAGTAGTTACCTCTATATGGAAACAACTGTGGCTGATCGTAACCTTTTTGTAGATGTCCCATACTATAAACAACCATTAAAATTGTGTACAAATGGTTTAGCAATGTAACATACTTTACTATATAGGAAGATACGAGTGTATTATGAATTCCTTAAAGTTTTGCTTTGTAAGGTTTCACAAAGCTTAGTTAATTCGTCTTCCGCAATAAAATATAAGCACAGAACAACGGAAAAAACAGAAATTTCAATGTGTCAATCATTTTACATATTTATATTAGAGGCAGTGTTATGGCTAATGCTTGTAAACTGAAAGATCAAATATTCCTCTTTTTGCATCTTATTCGTTATTAGTACACCAACTTTGGTATACACCTAAGCTCTACATGTTTTCTTGCGTGTTTCAATGATGTTTGCTTTAAGGATTTGCCTAAAGCATTTGGGATGATATCGATTAGTTGCTAACTTCTCTAGGTGGCATAAAATTGCTCTTCTCGTAATCTTAATAAAGTTTGTTACAATTGTATTAGTATCTCAATTTATTAGTATTAATAAAGTGATACTTGTTAATGTTTAATATAATTGTCTTCGTATTTAATATTAAATTTCTGACCTCTCAAAGTCTTGGCCGTTTTATTTCTCGTATATGTTGATGCCGCAATGTAAATGTGATCTAACGTTTAGTTTTCTTAAATTTAATAGAATTATTTAAAGTAAAAGGGTATATCTTGAAATGTTGAAAATAGTCTCTGTAGTCCTCTTTGTTATTAATGGGCTTACATAGACGATAAGCTATAAGAGATGCACAAAATCTTACTGTAGAACAAATTAGATCTCCTTAAAACACAACTGATATACCATATCTTTTTATTTTTATTATTTTTTTAATGCACGTCCTCCAACGTTAAGTTATATCGGACGATGAATGAAATAGGTGAGATGATGCTCAAATGGGTCTATGATCCATGGAGTTCAGTTATTCGACATTCGTCTATTAGGATAAGGGAAAACACGGAAACCCTCTTATCCAGGTAACTCGCCTAACCGAGAATCGAACTCGAGACGCCTTGAACGTGAGGAAGACACGCTACCATCTAAGGTACCGAGGCGGGCATTTCGTTTTTATGGTGATAAACATTTCTGAGTTATTCCTTGTTAATTTTTGGAATTTTGGAATACTTTTCTGAAATAAGAAGTCGATGTTCGTAATTTACGGAATTTGAAACTCATCGCAGAGTGACCAGCTCGAGAATCTTGTTCGCATTGTCTTGTAGCTAAATGATCATAGAAAGAAAAATACAATTTTTAGAAATAGTGAGCTGACAGAATTATTAGGTTTTGAAACAAAAGTTATTAGTGTAATTATTTAAAGCCCTGTGAATGTAATATATCAGTTATTTTTCATGATAAAGAAACCTTAGGCCAAAATTTCCTACTGTTAAAAACATCATACGCGGAAAGTGTTTCTATGTTTTCTCACATTTAGCAAAACTTGCTAGAGGCCTACAGTTCAGAACCAAAATATATTTTCACAATCATAATTTTTAACATTTAAAGCTTTAAATAAGTTTTGAAAGACACATCAAACAGTGTCTGCTTTTACAGTAATAAGTAAACTGCACCATTGCAATGCAGCAAAAGGTAGTCCACTAATATAATACAGAAACTGCCGATAAGTACGTAATATTTGATAACAAACATCTAAATAATAAGAAACTGACTGAAGTCCATTTATATCTTAGAAAATTTATATAGTTTAAAATAAAATGTTATATTTTCAGTGTACAATTTAAATTTAAGCTTCTATATACGGGTGATACAGCTGAACATGGCTTTTTGATATGAATAGAACCGGTAGAACTTCAAGGAAAACTTATTTTATTTTTCCCCAAGTTAAACATATACAAGACTTTATCATAGTTCGGTGTCAGAAGTTATGTCACTTGACTTATGTCGTTTGAACACAGGTTTTCAGGCCAGTGTCAGATAATCTCCATATCTCTGCCCAACATGTTTTGGTCAGTGTTAGCATCTCAATACACAATGTGTGTGGTCATAGATGTGTTCTTTATCTACCTCCAAGGGAAAGGGTTACAAGTCGCATTTTGGTAGTCATGGCTCGTCATCAAAACGCGAATACCACGTAACGGGTATGTTAGCATATGCGCTGTGGCACCAACCTGTTTAAAATAAGCATGGATAATGTCTTATTCGTTGTCTCTGCAGCTCGGGTCGAAAAAAAAATGTTACCAGCGCTTGGAGGCCCAATTAAAAAGGGGCAAAGTTTTATTCAACTGTCACAAGCTCCGGATGAAGAGGTGTTTAATGGATTTAGTGAGTGTGCAGGGTGGATGACGTAGTAATGCAAGTCCTGCTTGTTTACTGCACTACTTAAGTAAAACTGAGGTCCATCGCTCATCCTCACTGCTGTGATTAAGTCATTTTCCATTAACACTTGCATACGCACCGCTAAGTTTTCTGCTGTTATACAGCCGAAAGTGTAAATCTAACCGTAAAATTCTTCTCGCTTTTCCACGGGTCGTCTCCGGCTCTGAATGAACGCTCTTCTCACTTTGCCGATGTTGCCACTTCGTATAAAGCCTAGAGGCTCATTCTAGATTATTTTTCTTGCTGCTGTGCACAATTCAACCCCTCTTTAGATCGTATTCGGGTTTGGAACTGAGCCATTCCAGCCAATATTGAAAGGATGAGAGGTGCACTGTGTTTTTGACAACAGATGCGCCATTTCGTACAAGGTTTCTTGCAGGAACACGCTCCACAACCACTGTATGCTATGCTGAGGTTAATGACTCCCTCTACTACACTTAACAGACAAATACAGTTCATTTCACAAAACGGCATGTTCCTGTTTATCACTCTGTTTTCAAAGGTAATTGTCTGGAAAGCAAAAAGTAAGTGCACCTTTATTGCAGATACAGCAATAAACGAAAGAGTAAAACACAATTTAACGCATCGATTTATTGTTACCCGACATTCATCCTTCAGGATAAGGGAAAACCCCGGTAAAAACCTTATACAGGTAACTCACCCCTACCGAGATTCGAACTGCGGACCTCCTGCCTCGCGTTCAAGAGGTCCCGAGTTGAAATCTCTGTAAGGGTGAGTCAACGGGATAAGGTTTTTTCCGGGGTTTTCCCTTATCCTGAAGGATGAATGTCGGGTAACTCTAAGCTCCATGCATCCCGGTCTCATTTGAGCATCATTTCACCTAATTCATTCATCGTCCGACATGACTTAACATTGGAGAATTACAACAACAGAAATATCGATTTGTTGTTGATTTATAAATTGAAAATACATCTTATATTCATAGATTTTAATTTCCTATGAATATTTTTATTTTCTCTACTGCGTACATTAAGCAGGGGAAATACTGTATTCCTTTCATAGATTCTACTTAAGAATTTCACAGGAAATATTAGTTTTGAGGCTCCTGAACCAAAAAGAAAAAATGATCTTTTTTGAAGGAGGTCTACATGCATATAGTGTGTGTTAGATATATAGAGAGCGAGGGGACAAACAATAGAGATAAAATCAAAACGCCAATGAATCCTAAATCTAATATTTAAGCTTAGCGTCTTAACAGGATGAGACAGAAAGAGTTTTAAGAGAATCTACACTGCACATAGAAAATTTTTGAAACTTCCAGTTATCTTAAAGTGGTTAATAATTATTTTGTTCAAAATATGCATCTATAAATATCGTAATTGGCCTTGAAAGTTCTCTTCTTGTGAATGCATTTTGCATTCAAACTGGTAAATGGCAAGAGACCGACAAAATCCTACTACACAATATTGTAAATGTTATTGACACTCTAAATTTAAGTTAAATGCTTTTGTTTTCTTTTTACCATTTCCCAGAAATGATTTGAAATTAGACATATTTTTATTCATATGAGAACTCACATTTCTTCCCTCTTCCTCGCCCTCTCTTTCCGTCATGGAATTTCAAAGCCACCACGTAGAGAATCAAAAGATTTAGCCATCAATTACCTTTAAATTTTACAGTACCACCAAAAACCTATTTTTTTGATATTTTGTCTCTTAGGTGGTTTCTGAAATAAACGATTCAATTAGGAGTGAACGCAGGGAGCGCATGCGCGAAAGGTGGTAATCAAAATGATATCCTGGGAACATATGTAATGAGGGCTTACATAATGTTACCTGTGAAATGGCAAATTGAGCCAAGTGGCTCCAGGTCATTTTCTCAGTATATTACATCAATCGTTCTCAAAATTTGGGACGTGTCTAACGGTGTCTAATGCATAATCTCGCGCCTGTGCAGGGAAACCAATATTCAAGGTTGGCAAAAAACAATATTTAGTGCTGACTTTTTCCCTGTGCTTTTATAATAAATAAAATTTACTCATCTCGTAAAATGGAGATATTTGTCGTATGTCCCTCCTATTTCTCTCCATCCAAGGTAAAGTGTCGACGTGTTGCTATTTGTCTGAGTTGCTGACAGAAACAAAGGAAAGTTAACCTTACCCTCCTGAGTAAAAAATTGAAAGTGATTCTTACAATGACTTCGAAATACAACTACCCATATGCCTGTTTCATTAAATAGTGAATTGAAATGACAAATAGTGGATTTAGAACATTATGAATAACCTTTTTAAATGTATAAAATTGTTTCTTTATACGGAAAATAAATTCATTTTATAACATATTGTGCCTAATGTTATTAATTCTTGGTTAATCCAAAGAGTATGGTATTTCTAATTTTACCGAGGTAAGACTAAAGGTAAATAAAAACCTAGTTAGGAGAACTTGTATAAAATTTACTTTAAAGGAAAAAAATTAAATTATACAGTTATAAAGTTTAAAATTATATATGTATATATATTCATTTAAAATACATTTTATACACAAGTTTATTTTATTTACCTTAACTATAATTTTTTAATCTGCTGTTTATTAAATTTAACACTAAATATACAAGAAAATATCTTAAATTATGCATACCATAATTATTTAAATTCCAATTAAAGAATTCAACAAAAAGTCGACTCGTTCATATAAATTGAGTTGCCAAACTATGGGGGTACGCGAACAAGATAGATGATAAGGGGGTCCTTGAGGCAGAAGAGTTTGAGAAACCACTGTGTAGGGCATACATCCCGGCTCTGGTTCCTGAGGTCACCGGTTCAGGCCTGATAAAGGCCTCTGAGCAAATTTAAGTGGTCTTTCACAGCTTATATAGAATGGGACGCTAAGAAGCGTGGCAATTAAATTGCATTCATAAATAAAACGCCAATTTCGATTTTTCTCTGGGAATGAATTAGAATGAAAGATAAATAATAGAAAGGAAATTTTGATAATGGGAAAAACCACACTAGGATCTTATACCTAGCACGAAAAGTGCCGAAGAGTCCAAGGCAAGGTCAGATTCCGTCAAATGCGAATTGCATGTATTATCGCGGAGCAATTTCTTTTGGTCATCTGATGTAGATAACAATTATATGGTGAGCGACTTTGTAGGCTGAAACAACAAAACATGAACGGTATATGCAGGTGTGAGTTGAAAACGGTTTGCGCTTAGGTATTTGTTCATTTAATCAAGTATAGTCTGTCTCAAACCAGAACAATCCTGTTATAAGCATGTCGGAGGCGAGAAAGATAGAGATAAACTTTAATGGAGCGCTCTTAGGCTGCAGATTAGTAGAGGAAAATTAATTGCTGCTATAGAGGCGCTTCTCGCCTGTGATCTCCCTTAAAGTTATTTACGTTATATAATAATGCATATGTGCAACTGCTGAGACGGAAAGCTGAGGCTGTAATCAGGTGAGGGAAGATAAAACTGCATAAACTAAGGAATGTGTCACATAAGCTAAACGCGTCAGGAGAGGGTGACGAGGAAGAAAAGTTCCCCTAAGGAATGTGAGAAAAAGTCAGAATATTTCTTCCTATGACCACGAGGGTCAAAACCCGGTGGGACAAAAAAAAATTAACTTGCCTGGATATAGGAGGGGGTGGAAGATTAAATGTGAAGGAAACAAACCTCCAATAAAAATTCCTATGCATCACGTGATACGGGCGGAATGGTCATGAAATAGGAAATGGGCATGGATAGATAGTCCACGGTCGGAAATGACGCGAACAGACCAGGAAAGGCGCTAAACTTCATCTTGGGAATTGGGGGGATGAAGGCGTAAAGTGACGAGACAGTGCAGAGTAAAAATTACAATTAAATGCGGGAATGGGAAACGTGGGCAGCTTGAATAAAAGAGTGATACCGGCGTCGTGACGAGCAAGTGTGTTGGGGAGCAAGCTCATGATCTAAATGTTCTATAAATAAACTGGATAGAGAAGTCAACGAGGAAGCATAGTGTATTTCCACTTGAACGGCGGACCCTGGGACAGCGTACACTTATGCTCACCAATACGTACAACCGAGAACAATTCGCTAGTCCGGAGCATAATCGGTCTTTCCCTGATTGCATCCTACACCAATAGGATCCTGACCTCAACGCCTTTTTCCTGAACTAGGATTATATCCACCGATTCCCGCCTCACTGCACAAATATAGTTGTCCCACTATAATGTACTATATGTAAAATGACAACGGAGGAATAATAAATGTACATTAGCATATTAGTGTAAACACATTTTAACCGGATATTTCAAGTTTAAAATTATTTCTAAATATGTTCTTTGGAATGATATGAATCATTCGTGATGCATAAATACTTAAACTTTCATACAGTTTTGATGGTCATTATTCCTTTAATTTAAGCCAGTGTTTGCTTAATTAACTTCAATACCTCTCAGCATATACATTTCTTTATTCGAACACCGTCTTTCAATTAATAAGTCATTTTTGATAAGTTGATAATTAAATTCATAGGAAAAGTGCGCAATAACAGAGGTGCTCAATTAATCTTTAAATAGTAAAACGTTTAGTAAGATTACTATTTAAAATCAAATCATTAACGTTAGTAAAGATGGGTGCAAAGTATAGCCCTGAAATACACTGTGCTTAACGAAATTGTAGTTTTAAAATAAACTACTTTTAGCAAATGCTATGGTATATAACATTTAAGAAGATGTCTCCAAGTGTAATTAATTACTGCTTCAGCAGATCTAGTTCTTGTAATAAAGTGGTATCTATTTTAG
The DNA here is from genome assembly GCA_030765055.1 of Mantis religiosa. Taxonomy (NCBI): domain Eukaryota; kingdom Metazoa; phylum Arthropoda; class Insecta; order Mantodea; family Mantidae; genus Mantis; species Mantis religiosa. The sequence continues at coordinate 320,068,372 of CM060948.1, forward strand.
TTAAATTGACACACAGTGATACACTTCTACTTGTTACTTAAGTGATAATTAACCACGAATGCAGCTATATTACATGCACGATTCTTACAAAAGGAACACTATTATTATTGTTATCGTCCTCATTGGAAGAAAACATTAATAAGTAGGCCTTTAAATAAAGTTGGATGAAATATTTTATATGGCTTTGGGAACAGAAATGAATATTTAATTTTGAAAGTTAAAAAAGTTTTGTAAAATGTTGTGATGAGTTGGAGAACTTGAGTCAGACGTTCTGTGTTAGAAAAAAAAAAAAATAGTAAGTTTCTCACTATTAAGTTTAGTCTGATATAATATGTATGATACAAAAACTAATGGACACAGCAAGAGAATTACAGAGGAAACAACGTCCAGAAGAGTTTGGAAATGGGTTCCACTTGGACCAAGAATTATAAAAATAGACCCGGAGATACCTGAATTCAGTAAATAAGGACGGTGATGAAAGCAAAACTGCTGGATGAGTATTGGAATAACAAGGATGGGTGAAGAAGAAATACAATTTGTAGGAATAGAAAGAAGTGCAGACTTTGTGTATATAAATTATTTATATGCATCTATTGTTATATTATAAGTTATAACTATTATATTATTCTTTCAAACTAACAATATCGCCACTAAGCAAATGCTCAAACATTGTCACATAAATGTCACAGAAGAGTTGGGAGTTTATATAGTGAAAATACATAAAAACAGCTGTATCTCCACTTTAATCTATCGTTCCTCTAAATATTTGCTACATAATTCGCCTCTTTACGTCATCTGCGAAGTTCGAGTTTCTTATCGAGTCTGCTTCACAGAACTTGCGTATGACGTCCTTCTTTCTGGCTTGATTTTCGACCCCTCTTTGAAAATGCATAACCTCTCGATGCTGGTCTTCGAATACGCGATTATTTCTTCACCGGTCTTGTTACTTATTATACTATTTAACACATTTTCTGTCGTTCTTTACTAAATATATTTTTTATATTTTCTGTTTATTAACGTTACTACTTTCCACACGTTTAAACATTTCTTTAAGCTGATGCCTGAAGTATAGTTGAATACCAGAAACTATTTATATAATTCAAATATAGCGTCTCATAGAGCTTAAATGTGGTGCTGGAATTTATGGCAATAAATTACTTCAGCTATAATAAAGGGGAAAAGAATAAAACATGGTTCCCTAATTCTGGAGTGTTTTCATTAAATTATACAGAATAAAAGCCCAGAGTTTTGTTTGTTCTTGCCAATAAACATAAGATTAAATGTCTATGACGTATTGAACGGTTATGAAGGTAGGCTGAAAAATGAGGCAATCGATTCCGCCGTACCCAAAGTTTAAAAAAGTTTTCCTATCTACTTATGCATGTGGCCGGTGCAATGGATCATAAATATGGCAAGATTCCAAACGCAGCTGGCTTTTTCTGAAAATCCTAGTAATTAAATTTTATTTGTTTGGCTGTTCTTGTGCTTCGAGACCGAGCCAATATTGTAACCACTTGAACACATACGTTATAACGACAATGCACCCGCTCCCTCCATTGTTTGTGTTAATTGCGAATATTTGTGTGCCAGAATAGTTCGGAACGGGCTACCTTCTCACGACGTATGTGATATAATGGTCCATTCAGCTGCGAGAGTAACAATAAAGAGCTGCTCTATGGTAGTCCTTGGAGGTCAGTGAATGACATACGTTTGGGAGTGTTCGTTCTTTTGGTCACTCTTATATCAAGGACCGATTCCAAAAACCTATATCTTCATTGTTAAATTTCTGAAGCCCTGTTATGGAATTATCTTGAAAACTTTAACCATTTATTGTAATCGTTTTACTTCATAGTAAAACTTTGAGTGTATATTTGACATGCATATTCTAACACGCAAATTTATTCGCTTATATTTTGGATATCCGTATTTTCCGTAAAAAACTGTAATACTGCATTAGAAAAAGTTCAATACACTTTATATCACAGCTGAGCAGGTTAGGAAACAGTACCCAAGTATAAACATACAAGATTCCAGTGACGGCCAGTGTAAATGAGCAAACACGTGAAAGTTAATATTTAACACCTTGAAGACTTCTTGGTTATTTTTTATTTGAATGCTTTCAAACGCACCATACACCTATGTAGCATTTTAAACTCCAGATCATCTAAATTTACATGATACTCGTTTAAATTTGGTGAAACATGGTAGCAGGTTTACTGCACGTTTTAAAGTGCTTTCGCGCATGCACAACTGGCATCAAATTGCCGGGTCAAATACTTGTACGTATAGGTCGTGGACACTTGAATTCTTACACTAACGCATCAAGTATTGCAACAACTCATAAGATATTGGAACATTATATTTCATTTTTTGTTCTTAATATTGATATTTTGTTGATTTTGTATGACTTTTATATATTTCTATTTACTGATGATGTACAATAAACAGTGGATGACGTTGTTGTTTAATGACAACATTACATGAACTGCCAGTAGGAGTATCATACTTCGTATGGTAAATTGTAACCCTTTGTTTCGCTTTAAATACATTCACATGAAGAACGGTACAATATTGTGTGCTTAGGTATTTTTATTTCAATATCACTTCACAAGTTGCTTTCTAAAAAGCAATAAAATGCACTTATCACGAAAAAGAGAAACGAGAAAAACAGTTCACTGAAGTTGGATTTTCTCTGAAATAAAAATTTATTATTCATAGTATTTACATTGTGTGTATTCACTTATAGTTTTACAAGAGTTTATAACTTGAGAAGGGGAGGAAAGGAATAAACTTAAGGAAAGAACGTTTCAAGCCTCAAGGCATTCCTGAATTGGTTCTAAGGTGTTACACTGAGTACACTACAATATATAATATACAGTTGTTAACTTATATGCAAGAACTTAGACTTAAATGCCAACACCAATTGAGGGATATGATTGGATAAAAACTAACCGCCACCCACCCATTTTTCTCATTACGAGCAAGTGTTCGAAATTACATATCTAGGTTCAGTTCCCTTGCAGAAGGAAAGTTTATATTAAAAAATGTAAACCTTGAAATGTAGAAAAACTATACCTAAATAGAATACTCATGCAGTATATTTTCACCTTGAATAGCAATTCAAAGTATTTAAAACATTTGGAAATAACAAGGACTTTAGAACCCAGCATTATTTCAGTTGCACGTTGCACTTGGCTACGGATACTGCCTGGGATATTAGAACTCATTGTTAATACCCCAGTAGAGTCGCTTCCTGGTAGCGGTCGTGTCAACACGTTGGGCCGCACCGCTCTGAGACGAGGCTAGCAGTGTGCGAGTATATCTCGATTCTTTCAAAATGGAAACAAAAGTAGTGCGTGTTAATACTATAAAAGCAACGTTTAATCCAACACAAACGAGGCCCTCTGCACTGGATATACACAACTGCGTGGATGACGAACTTAAGGTACGTGTCGATGAATTGCAAACTTTACAGCTTGTAGGCAAAGAAAATGCAGTCTACTTAAAATTTAAAACACGTATCAGTTATGAAAATCACTTCCGCAGACATGCTGGAGAAGCAACAGTAACTCTAATGAATGGGGAAAAGGTTGATGTTGTTATCACTCCGGCTGATAATGAATTTACTACAGTCAGATTATACAACATTCCACCGGAAATTTCCGATGACCGAATTACGAATGTATTACAAAATTATGGGACTCTGCACATGGTCAAAAGAGACAACTGGACAGTCAAATGGAAGTTTGCTAATGTAGAGACAGGCATTCGACTCCCGCAAATGATCATTACGAAACCCATTCCTTCGAACTTACTTATAGGGAAATGTGAAGTATTTGTCACCTATTTAGGACAGGAACAAACCTGCTTTAAATGTGGCAGTTCAACTCATATAAGGCAATATTGCCCTCAACGTTTGCAATTCGCCCAACCTGCACCTGCTAAGAGAACGTTTAGTGAATTATTTTCTGCGGTGGCCCACAGCATAGAGCCAACTGAAGGGTCCTCACAAAGTCGGGGAATGGAACCTAGCCATCTGCAGCAAAGTATTCCTGCCCCACAGGATGACTTTAAGTTGCCGGAAGTACGTGGTAAAGTGTGCAGTCCACATGACAAGGAGAGTGCGCCATACACCTCTTCGGATACTCAAATGTTGATGGAATGTGTTGCCCGGCCGGTATCGGTTCGTCATACACAAAACAAAGGGAAGGGCGGAGTCGAATTGGCCGTGGATATTGACACTGACACAGCGGAAGATGATCCTGTTGATGAGAGGGCAAAGTGCAGCAATAGTGACGCAGACAGCCTACAGGTAAACAAACCCCCGAGAAAAAAGAAGAAAGGCAGAAATTGTGGTTCGGTGGTTCTCACCGGCGAGTCCGAACATAAATAACACCCAAGGGCACCACTGCTGAAGATATGGGTACAACTCGCGATCTGCGGTTACGAAAGAAAGCTCCTACAGGAATTATGACTTGGAATGAAGAAGTTGAGGTTTTCCATGGACAGGAACATATGAATAAGGACGGTGGGCAGGCAGATGCGTCGTTATTTATGGACACAACCGGAGATTCCCCTCACAAACCAGTAGCCTCTTATAGTTCTACGGAAAGTAAACATGGTTTTCCTTTGCTTAAACCGAAGGACTAAATATAGTTTTGGGACATTTACTGCTCTTCTGAATGTCGTGTTTTCCTTTTAGTTTTCATATGGCGCTGACCTTGATGGTGATAACCTTAAATTTCAATGGTAAATACTCCTCTACGAAAATGGCGATACTACAGTCCTTTTTAACAGTTAATGACGTTGATGTACTCTTTCTCCAGGAGGTAAAAACTCCTGATTTTTCAGTTATTAGACATTATAATGCATATGTAAATATCGGAAGTGAATCATTAGACACCGCCATTTTAACTAAATCAGGCGTTGAATTAACTTCCATTGAAAAACTGCCTACCGGATGAGGAAAAATTGGAGTATATAAAAATGTTCTTTTTGTTAATATTTATGCACCATCAGGCTCTAATAAGTACAAAGAAAGGAATTTGTTTTTTTTTTTCAATCGGATCTTCTATATCTCCTGCGTTCCTTACCACAGTGTTATATCCTTGGTGGGGATTTTAATTGTGTTCTGCGGGCAGCAGATTGTACTGGGACATTTCGACCGAGTAATACTCTAAATGAGCTAATTACAGTGGTGCAAATGTGTGATGTTTGGCTACAGGTGCATTCATTGTTACGCTATACACATTATACAGGAATCTCAGCGGCAAGATTGTATCGCATGTATATTCCCGCCCACCTGCAAAGTCACATACAAGCTGTTGAACTCATACCAGTAGCCTTTAGTGATCATGAGGCGGTCAGTCTGCATATTTCCTTAAATTTGTCTTTTATTCCACATGGACGGTCATATTGGAAACTTAATACCTCTTTACTGACTAATCCCACGGTGACAGCCAGATTTGCAGCGGTATGGATGTTGTGGAAGTCGCGCTTACCATCCTTCCCCAATTATACAGAATGGCGGGAGCGTCTTGTTAAGCCACAAATCAAACGATTCTTTCAATAGTGCTCCTATGCTAAACGCAAAGATGAGGAAAATTTGATCAATTTTTATTTTCGGTGTATTCGTGAATTGCATAATACTTACCAACTAACAATAGACAGTGGGATGCGATTGAGACAACTCAAAGCAAAAATTTGTACGATTTATCGCAAACGAATGGAAGGGGTCCAACTTCGCAGTGGAGATGCAACAACAATCGGTGATGAACTGATCGGATTTTATAATCTGATGAAATTGAGCAAGAGACGTCAAAGCAACACGATTAAGCAACTTCAACTAGATGGGATTGAGGAGACGACCCAGCATGGAATCAGTGCTGCCGTCTATAGGCATTTTTCTTCCCTGTTCAGCGAGCCTACTGGAGAATTGGCCGGTTTACAACATGTGAAATTCCCATCTTTGCCAAAAGTAACTTCGGAAGAGAATAGTGCATTAGAGCAGTCCATTACAAAGGAGGAACTGTATGAAGCCTTGAAACAAGGAAAAACATCTAAAACACCCGGTTCTGATGGCATCCCGCACAAGTTTTATGCAGTTTTTTGGGATGTTATTGTTGATGATTTAGTGCATCTGTTTAATTGTATAATACAGCACAAAAATTATGTGTGTCACAACAGAAGGGTGTTATAGTGCTCATCAGCAAGAAACGAGATAAAGCTCAGGTTACTAATTACATACCAATTACTTTATTGAATTATGATTATAAGTTATTGGCCAGAATAGTAGTCAATCGAATCCGGCCTTTAATTGATAGGTTGCTTCATCCAGCACAGGCATGTGGAACTTCTGGTCGCTCTATCTATGATTTAACGTGTTCGCTACGGGATTCTGTAGTCTATTGTGGATATACTGGAAAACAAGCAGTTATAGCCTCGCTGGATTTTAAGAATGCTTTTGATAGCGTGTATCATCGGTACTTGTTTCAGATCATGATGTGGCATGTTTATATAGCGGCATGAACTCCAGATTGCAAATTAACGGATTCTTGACCAGAGAAATACCCATTAAGCGCTCCATTCGTCAAGGTTGTCCAGCACCCATGATGTTGTTTGCATTAGCCCTCAATCCTTTATTATATAAATTACATGACACAGTGAATGGTGTACAACTGAACGGCTATAAATTGACAGTTTCAGCTTATGTGGACGATGTAAATGTTCTTCTGTCCACGGAGTCAGATGCATTAAATATGACATGCATCCTTCAGGAGTATGGCCATGTCTCTGGCTTGGCACTTAATGATGATAAGTCATGTATATTGCCCATAGGTCCATGGAGAGAACAGCCTGCACTACCACCCTTGAAGACTGTGTTGCAGATGAGAATTTTAGGTGTACTATATTCCGCCTATGTAAACGAAATGCAGTCGATAAATTGGGCACCAATGGTACAGTCAATCAAAGTACACTGCAAAACTATGTATCACCGAGAACTTTGCTTATATGAAAGAATGTGGGTCATACACACTTATGTGCTTTCTCGGCTGTGGTACTTGGCAAAAATACTTCCCATACCGAAGCAACATCATCGGCAAATAACTGCAGCGGATAGTTGGTATATATGGCAGGGGAATATTTTCAAAGTGCCTATGACAACCCTTTATCAGCAACCGAAAGAAGGTGGTATTGGTCTTTGGAATATAGAGCTAAAATGTAGAGCGCTTCTCTTTAGTCGGAATTATATACTACAGCACGAAGACTGTACTTTCTCCAGCAAGTGGATACAACATTGGGTTACTGCCGTCGGACTAGACGCCCCACCAGATGTTAGACGGATTCCAACAACCCTAGACTATATGCGAAGCTCTGTGCATGACCGAAGTTATCTTCTGACCGCAATTGACTACACCTCGAAGAAAATCTATGAGCTATTGATGCTTCCCTGTAAGGCTCCTGCTATGCGCATATCCAGGAATTGGAAAGTGGACACTCACTATTCAGCTATGTTCTCTAACATCTCATCGAAACATCTGTCGGCAAGACTCCGATCCCTATGGTTTATGGTGGTACATGATATCCTGACCACCCGCAGTCGTTTACATAGGATACGGCTCTCACATTCAAGTAAGTGTATGCAATGTGATGGAGAGGATACCATACAGCATAGACTTTATGAATGTGCAGTTGTGGCGCCGATTAAGGGACGCCTTGTGAAGTATTTACAGCAACTCCGTTTGACCCGATATGACTGGTGTACCCCACACATTCTTCTCGAACCGAACTTTGTGATCACTCCATCTGGCAGACATCGGTTTTGTGTGTGGTTACTAGCTCATACAGTGTATTATGTACTGCAATATTCGGAGTATGTAAATCCTTTTGAATATGTGAGTTATCTGAAAACAGAGCATGCTAAGCTCTTTGGAGTTAGAAAATCTGCCAAGTTTTATAAGGCATATCAATTATCTTTTGAACGAAGGTAATTGTTTCTGTATTAATTTAGCGTTTGGTAATTTTATTTCATTGTCAAACAGGTTTCTTCTCTCATTTGTTCTTGTCCAAAATGTAAATATCAGAATGTGAAAGAAATGTAAATATCAGGATCTGAAATAAATGTATTTAAAAAAGTAGGTATTTTATGATATATGCTGCAGAATATCGGGCATTTTTCTTAATACATATGAAATAATTGTTGTGAACTTGCAGAATATAAACTTGATATACATAAGGAAAATGATGTGTTAGAAGGAGAGGCCAGTTGATTCTGGGAAGCTGGCATGCTAAGTTGGTTTCAGAGATATTACGGTCGGGAAAGGTGCAAGCAGGGTCTATCAGTGCATAATATGCTCGAAGACGCTAACGTTTTCCAGAGCTCTGCCTCCATCCTTCATGCAATGATTAAAGTTTAGGTAAATGCCACTTGGTGGTAGCTCACTACGCCAGAAGCGGGTAACGTGCACGAGCGCGGAAATTATCCCAGTTTACCACGTTACTTATGTCTTACCTGATACGCGGTACTTAATGGTGTACACAACCACAACAGCTCAAGAAATCCCTTTCTTTCCTCAGATAAAATATATTGTTGCGGCGGCTGTAATGGGCTGTAGTCGTATCCATTTATTTAAGCTCATAACTGTTTTACATCAGATGCTACCTATTTCACATTTTCAAAACTGTCTGAAACCAAAATGTATAATAAGCTACTGCACATGTCCATTGATTCGCATACAGGTGGATTTTCTTCTGTTGGCAATTTGTAGAAAACATTTCGATTCAGGTAAATTTTACCTGATCAGCTATTTAGCAACTTTGCTCTCCGTAATTGCAAACACCACGCTTATCCCTAGTATCCAAACTGTGATTTATATTTGGCCAAGCATAACAATAGTCAACGCTTCCTCCTCACGACTGATCAATAGGTAATTCATCATTTAATGCGCGTAACGATGTACACTAATGTGAAGTTCAATTGTCCAATCTAAATACGTAATAAAACATCAAGTTATAATTTAGTGCAACAGATTTGAGAGTCTGTTACTGACAGTACCTATGCGGACTGTTCTACTAGCTGTTTGGATGGTCAACTTTCTCCCTATGGCATACGTCAACATCTGCTCACTATGCACATTTCAAATGTGGAATATGGAAAAAACTCCAGTGCTAAAGTATGTTCCTCAGTAGAAGGGGAAATATACAGATGGATAATCATAGAAATATTTATTTTATTTTGTTATATTATTTTCGATGATGTCCTTCATCTTAATTGCACAGCAATGAACTTTTCAAAACAAAATCAGTGCCGACAAAAATGAATTAAATATATCATGCAGAATATTACTGTTGAGCATTGAAACATTAATAAATAATATAGAGTGATAAGCGGACTCGGTGCATTAGTTTTCAATGTGTTTATTAGAGTATTGTTGATTTTTGAGCTTAAGGAAGAGGCTAATGTTTTCAACCGCTTAACCTATGTGTCTCATCAGAACTTATTTAATCTAAACTACGAAAGTTCAATCTGCAGGCTTATAAAACTCGAGCGCTTATGAATACAAACAACATAAGAGTAGTAGCAAAAAGTGATAAATGCAACAGATACGAAGTTTCACAACTTATGGCTCGTGGTTCCGTTAGGCAGAGCTTTTAAATATTTTCTTCAATATTCCTGTTAACATGACTAAGATTTAACTACAGCTCTGCCTTGAGGAACTTGAATTCTTAATTACCAAAATCTAGTAAAAGTTGCCCTCCGATCTCGTGGATCGTATTTTCTGTACTCACTCCACTATTACACACGTGCATTTATTAATGTAGGGATAAGGATATACTTGGCTAAAGTGATGGCCATGTGATGGCTGAGGTTCCGTGCTTTGTATATGACCCTGGGAATAAACGAATAACAACTTACCACTTAAAAAGTAAATATTTGAATATTCCTAAGGGTAGCTTAGGCTTTTTCGGAAATGTTAATTCCATAACCATTTTATTTCACAGACTGTATCTATAGACATCTACAATTTCTACAGTAACATTCTAACTTTTACGGTGGACCAATTACATGAAAGTCATTGATAATTAAGAACATTTCATGGTATGTCCAGAACATTATATAAACAATACTAAACATTTTAAATATACGGTATGCTAGAGAAAATCGTTACACCCTTCTTCAAGAAAATAAAAAATAACGAAGCATGTTCCAATGAATGGTAGATTTTGGTTTGGGGGATTTTATTCAAAATATATATTTTTTGCATCCTTTTAAGTTCTTTTTCTACTTAGGTAGAAACCTCCCCCGGGAGACCAGGAAAACGAACAAACAGACATTCCGCCACACTGTGGTTCGAAGACGGTCCAAACAGTCGGTCCGGAGACTGGCAACCGACCTACCAGAGGAGGAAGTGGCATATCATCCTGCCATGCCCTACCGAGACTCCCGCCGACACTTTTACCCTGAAAGAGACCACCAGGTGAGAGATGATATGAAATGATGATAGAGATGAAATGGAGTGACAGGTAATTAGGGGGATGCAATTAACCTACCCAGCATTTGCCTAGCCGTCCGCAAAACCCCCGACAAAACTCACGGTAATCGGCCTCAGTAATCGAAACCGGGCCTTCCGAATGCGGGCTACAGACGAAAACCACTGAGCCATCTCACTCGATAGGGAAGCAGCATACGGTAATAAATAATAAAATCGAAATAGGACTTTTCCACCAAGAGTTCATATATTTTATATGCTTTTTAAACGAACTAGTTTTCATAAATCTAAACTACAGAAAATTAGAAATTTTCAGTGCTCACAGTTCTACTGCATGTTCAGTACAACTGTTGAGTGTATGCAACGGTGCAAATTTTAACACCTGTGGCGACTTTCTTTCTGTGTCTGTCTTTTTTGAGCAAAGTTGTTTGGGAAACGCGCCCCCGAGCGAAATGTCAGAAGCCAAGTTTGGAGATACACCCAGCCGTCCTCGAATTGGTTCCAGCGACTTTCATCTCTTTCAAGAATTGAAAAGGGAGTTACAAGTTATCCCGCGTATTCGGGACCCTGATTTCCTTAAAAGAGGTTTAGAAATGTTTGTGATGGTATATATACGAGTATAATACGTTTGGAGGTAATAGTTAAAGCTATGAGCCGCACGAGAATAGCAAGGGGACCCTCTAACGTGTCTAAACCTGAGATGATTAGGGTGGCGAAATATTTTTGCTTAATCATAGTGGCTTTGATAAATGTGAATTTCCCGCCCTTGCTGTGTAGGTGGCAGCGTATCTGCAAACTAATTACTAACATCTATAGAACCTGTTTTATTACGTATTTTCTTATAGGTACAATGCGAATAGGAGAATACAGAAGCTTAAGAAATAATCGAATCTTTTAAAACTATATCGCACGTGAGGGCTTTGAAATTGTGTCCTCTTTACAAGGTCAAGAGGTTGAAGAAAAGAATAACGACTTCCTTTTCGAGAAACGTATAAGTATTGGGAAATACAGACCAATAACAGGCAATATTACGGAAATTATAAATGCTATCAAATGTATTTTAGATACGTGATATGCTATAACATGGTCCCATGTTCTGTACAATACGATGTCACTTCTTGCGGCTTGACAACTATGCAAAGGTACTTAAAATGAGGATTTCAGACGCCCTCTCTAGATATTACAAGATAGTATTTGATTTGTCATTAAAATATATGAAACTTGATATTTTATTCAAAGTAATTAGGAGCACTTTTGAGGAAAACAAAACATGCAAAAGTTTCCATGTATGGGTAGTGTGAAATATAGTATTTCCTCAAAAATATTCATGTCGTATTTTTAGAAGACATAGAAATCAAATCCCAGATTTACCATTTAACCGTCTTTCCGTTTTTTAGTTATGCTCTTCATACAGCTCGCACGTGCACGCACAAACCTATTTCTAAAGGTGCTCTCCTTATGATTCAGGGAGCTTGAAAATAAGTGTATCCAGTGAAAATTTGGTGTTGCGTTTTTAAATGGAGTACGATACGTCCTCTACTTACTTTTATGTACCTATGTAGCAGGTACATACATTTTCAGCAGTGCCGTCATATAAGCTACTCTTTGGGAGTGATTAAAAGCCCTCTTCCATAAAATTTATATAGTAACCTGTTATCTCCGGAACTAATAAGCGACGTATGCTTTAGAATTTCACTGATTTACATTTTACAATAAGACTCTTTATCATGTACCATAGGATTGATTTCCTAGTTATATCGTATTTTGAATGACGTTTATCACTATTAATTTCTATTAAAAGATGTGATTAACATATATACAAATACAAAATAATACTTATCAAACGCTGTTTTTCTTAGCCTCAAATTTGATTTATCTAACCTCAACCTTGTCTGTTAATCAAGAAGATTTTCATAGAAAAAGCTGTCCAAAAGAAAAGTAGAAGAAACAGACAACTGTGTACTTGGAGACAAATCGGACGGCTTAACACACAGAATCTGCTATACTTAACAGTAGTAGTAGTTGCTAGAGCGGCACTTCCCGTAAAATTGTCTGGAGTGGGACGGTGTCAATTGGTCCCTGCGCCTCGGTAAGTACCTGTGATTGCAGATGTTGGTATCTGCAGGCTCTCTCGGCATTGGTGTCTCAGATTCGAAGCCCGTTCTCGGCGTCTTTTCGGGTCCAGGTGGTTGTCTCGCTAGATTCACGTTCCAAGTGTTGTTTCTATCCTGTCTAGTGATATCTCGGTGTCACCACAAAGATCTCTGCTTATATTGCTAAGCGACAATGGTAATTCCAGGTTTAGGAGGTAAGAAGCGGTGATAAATCTGACACTAAATCTTCTTCATTTACTTGTTTACTTTTAACAATCACAAACATATGTAAAAAATGTCCCTCGTAAGTTGATCTAATGTGTACTGAAATACTCGATTTTGCGGAATTTGAGAATACACTACTTATTCTTCGTATCAGCGGCGCGTCGGAAATCAATAACCACATTACATCTCTGTTTATTCGTTCTGTCACATAAGTGAGGGCGGAATCACTTTGCGGCACGCGGATTTTTCGCGGAGCAAAATTATTTCTTTTTCCCGAATATATTTCCTCAAATACGTAGATTTAACTGACTGAAACTTTAAACGTCAGACTAGTCGAAAGTCGGGCGAATGACTGGCTTTGACGGTTTCTCAAAACTTAACTGTATTGGATGTCCACACCGAACCTAAGTTCAATGCCTCTTTCTCCGATTTTCTGTATTTTTCCGCCGTTCAAAGCGCTAGTCTGCCATGATATCACTTTAGAATGGCCTTTCTTATTGTTTTTTGTGCTGCATCTCCCCTCTCCACGTGACACGGAATGTTCCTTCAATAAGCGGAACTTCTACTACGTCTTCTCCGGGTATCAACCTGTGAACATATCTCAAAAGTACAATAGATTGTTACCTCTCGCTGAAATACGAAAGTTTCTCGCCAAATACTGAAAACATCTCTCCTATTACCTTCCTAAAACGCTTTAAGCTTTCGTAAACCATGGAATTAGGAAGGCTTTCAGATTTACAAATGAATTTTACATTTAAAACTGAGGCACCTCGTATAATAACAGCATATCCCAGCTTAAGTGTATTTTGAGTTCAATGCCATTTTCTGTGTTTACCAAAACAGGGGAAATAGTTAACGATGCAACTTGATATTTTCTAGGTGTTTAAATTAAGGGATTTCAAGTCTATGAGGAATTTCTTGAACCATTGTGATTAATGCTTTCCTTGACTTTGTGTTGTTTATTAGAAGAGAAGTATACAAAACAAACAATGCTGTAAAAGGGACTATGTTTAAATATATAAAATAATATATGTCAATAAAACATTTGCAATATATAACATACTTTTAAATATGTTAAATATATTTCCATCATTTCATCAGGTCATTGTATTTAGTTTTCTTTATCTTTCTGTGTTCACTGTACTTCTGCTGTAATGTAAACCACGGAACATGTGAACTTGTATTAAGATAAGAATGACTAAACACTGTAGCAACACAACTTCACTTTTACGTATCTTATTTAAAATCCACTGGATTTTAAAACATTTTAAATCCAATCCAGAGGACTGTAAATAAGATACGTAATACGAAGATGTTTCTATCTTGTTTACTTATTCTTAATACTTAGTTTACTTCACTATTATCAGCTTCTCTTTTTTACATAATTAAATGTGAAAATTTACCTCTATTCATAAAATTAACTTTTTGATATACCTCAGAGTTATAATACCATAAACCAAATTTAACAATCTCGAGATTATCATGATCCATCATAATGGAAATAACCTTACGAAAAAGCAAAGGAGACCATCAGAATCTTTTTAGAATTACAAAGTTTGAAGTGTCACTATTCTATATGTCAACAAAATATTCCCTGTTTATTTGATTAATGAACGATTATTACTATTTCTGCAAAACTTTATTCGATTTATTATCCATTCAGTTGCTTTTCTCCTTCTTTTGAGATTCACGAATAGAATCTGCAGATGGCGCCATGTACTACCGTTCACTACAAAGCACTGATAATTAATTAGTATATGTCTTTTTATGTTGAGAATGTGTTCATTTTCACTAAGAACTTTTAAAGTGGAAAATAAAAGTTTTGGCATGTCCGAATTTGTTTAACACTTCATCACATGAAAGGTGGATGGCAGCTGTGCATGATTATGCTTCCATCTCAAAATTCGATGTCGGTTGGGATATGCTGTTATTATTTTGAGCGCCGCAATTCACAATAGATTGTTTTCATCTGATATTTTTCCATACTTAAAAACTTTTATAGAAATCAACACTAAACTAAGTGAATTTACACAAGGCACCTTGTTCTTTGATACACTCTTTGTCTAATGATGGTTAGGTGTTTAACTTCTTTCACGACTGGCCCGTTGAAATGTATACTTCGGTATATATATATATATATATATATATATATGTGTGTGTGTGTGTGTGTTAATAAATGGTAAAACTTAAAATTTCCATTGGAAACATGGGTTTACTCTGTGGTTTTTCAAATTATAATAATTGTTTTCCATTTATAATTATCAGTGTGCCGTCTAAATATAATCTTGCGACTTTTGAACTTACTGAATTCTAACTGAAGCTTTCACTAATGGATTTATCCTTGTTGGATTCTTGGAGAAGGCTGATGGCTGATAACTAATCACATTTTCCTTATCACGGCACTGAGATGATACAGTTATTCAGTAAGAAAGTTATCAGTTATGCTTATTTTTGTATACTGCCTTTAGAAAATGGAAAGTATTTATATCATTCTATGATACCGTAATAAATAATTTTACTTCTGAAATACTTGGGTATCACTAATTACTATTGGTAAGCAGTAGAGAAGGTAAAATATAATTAAGTCTACCTATTAAATTATGGGTCTGTGCAGTACATAGTATAGGTTTAGTAGCAGAATGAAAGGCAGTGCTCAAGTCAAAATTGTAAATACTACAATAAAATTGTATGTTAATTCTGTTGGGCTAATAAGAATAGGAAGTTACGTTGTAAGAATTACATAAATTTTAGAAGAGTGATAGAAGTACAGGAATGGCTAAATGTGTACGGGTTTTACAGCTATTGTGCAATGAGATATGTTGTATGGAAGGAGATTATATTACTTTAAAGCAGTTACAGATCTTCATATTTTGAATACATGGTATCACCGCTTTCCCGGTAAACGTTATGCAAATTAGAAGCAATGCGCAGTCTAGACTCAGCTTCGAGCAAGAGCTTTCTCTCAGGATCTGCATGAGTATATCTAGGAGTAAGGATAACAGTAATGACACCGGAATCCAAGTCTAAGACTCGTTTACAGACTGCTTCTATTTTTAATTAAGTAAATTGTTAAGTTGCCGCCTAAGGGAAACCAATCTATAATAATGTCTGGAGTTACCGTATATGAAACACAGATTACGTGATAACATGTAATTCATTATTTTGTAGGTACAGATACTTCTCGAGCCACGTCTTCCTTCCTGGGCAGACAGTCCAGCTGTGTGTAAATCTTTTCAATAAATCTGTTGTTCACACCAGAATACCCTTACTCAAGTCGACCTTTTATTGCAAGTGAACTTTTGTATCTTTTGCTACGGTAATCAGTTACTAAGAAAAGATCTAAAAACAACTTTACCCAAGTGTCGATCAGATGGACCGCCCGCGACGATATCTTTCCTCCAGTGAACTGCTAACCCAACAAACATCCTGTTTTACATTTAACGAATATTTCCAATGTTTATATCTAATCTATTAGGCCCAAATGACCTTGTTGTCGACGGGCCCTTAAACACCACACCCTCACTCACTCTAATCTATTATGGTTTTTAATTTACTGAATCCATAATTTCGGCATGGCTTTTTTGTTCATTTCCTGAAGAGATATTTTCTGCACACATACGGCAGGGTTATACGAGAAGTACTTATTTATGGTCAAAGTGGTGTTACTTTCACGCTTAAAACCATTTGCAGGGCACCACGTAAACACGTTTCATTTTCGTTTTCCAGTGGCAGTATTACGAAGCAAACATACAAATGTTGCATGTATGCTACCTCCTAATAATTCCAGCTGAATCTTTAAATAACGTATTTTGACTGCCAATGTCGGATCACCCTTAGTGGACACTGAAGTCATTCCTTCTGTTTTCAGCTTCTCTGGTGGAGATCAATGTATGCCAGTTGTATTTTTATCGCCAAAATATTACATCTCTTTGTTATGTTTAGCTTAACAGACATGTGAAGAACAAAACCCTAGTCTTGCTTGGTATGTAAAGGAAAGAAATGCGGTTTCCCTAATGGCCGACAGAAGGTTCCGATTGCCAGATCTACCTGGACCTATGCTATACTGCCAAGATCTTCAGCCTCATTAAGTGTACAAAAACGTTTTCGTACTATCGTTTTAGTCGATTAATGTTTATACGCCCTGTGTGGTGTCACATAGGCACCGCCTCAACTATATAATAATAAGTTCCTCAACTCAATTTAAAGAGGCCACGTTAACTTAAACGTCCAGTTTGGAATAAAAGCGTTTTTTAAGAATTTGGCAGCACAATGAAGCAAATGACATTTTAGCTTTTTTGGTGTTATTTTTATGAAGTACCTAATCGAAGGATGTAACAAGCTGTTTTCCACTGCACATAAAATTTCATCTCAAATGTACACTAAAAGACTGGTTCTCCATGTACCTACATTTTTTTCTTCAGCTCATATAAATATATGAATAATGAATCAATTCAGTGTTTGTAAATAAACTGTTAGTTCTTCTAATATAAATCTCGCAAAACTCACTATTCCCAGTTTTTAAGTTTGACACGAAGTGGAGAACAGATTGCCATGCCGCTGCTACTTCTGTGGACAGAATTGCGATTTACGATGTATGAGTGTGCAGCAAACACGATAATTACTCCACAATATCGTGTCAGTAGTGAAATATGGCGGAGAATGCAGTTACATTAACACAGGTGTTGTAGTTTACGCTTGTGCGTGCATGAGGATTTCCACATATGAAATGTATGATAACGTTTCAATAATTCATCTGAAAAGTGCACGTTTCCAGATACCATACATAACGTCTATGAATGAATTTGTTCACAGAATAAAAATCTGCTGCGTAGCAGTCATGCAGAATATCTCTAGACATTATTTCATAACTATTGCACAATAAGAAACTTATTTACAGTTTATCATGTCGCTGGTGAAATAAATGTTATTGTAATAAATATGTGATATTCAAGTCCACTTAGGTGAAGAATGCCTACTTTCACGCTGTACGTACAAATTAATATTGCAATTTTTACCAACATTTCACAAAACATTCGAATGGATTATGGCAATGATTGAAATGGTGTAACGTGAGTGAAAAATCAAATAGAATAGCCAGAATTTCCAGGGAACTTGGGTTTATTGTGAAGCTTCTTCTTTGGATGAGTATGGCCACAGTTGACTTCTATTTTCTGGTAAACCATTCTGTTAACCCAAGGCAGGCACTCTCAAATCCCAATGGTGGTTTAAACTGTCACAAAATTTTAAATCCTAATTCAGTGTTCACCTCTGTTCAACAATGTGTTAAATTATTATTTTACTTGGGCCGTAGTAATCTAAATTTGGAAGGCTGTATGTTGCCGTTTTAGAATTGCACGTGTCCTGTTGTGATACTTTCCCTATGACTGATGAGTAGAGCTTGGCGTTTTCATAAAATCGTAGATTTTGTATACGTCAATATGTTTCGTACTTGGTGAAGAAAGTATACTTCATTTTATAGTGCCTATTATTAAATGTTTTCATAATGTGTGCTTTTTGTAAGTAAAGGCTTTATTGTGGTGCCTTTTGTAATGAGAATTGGGAAATAAAAACATCCCCGTTCCGTTGTGCAACTGTCTTAAGCCACGAAGGAATCTCTGGTTAAGCAAAGGTCGCGGCAGCTGGGTCACCTAGCTTGAAAGCACAATTCGAGGTTTCCTCGTGTAGTACTAGAAAAATGTAAATGAGTTGAATTGTAGAATCGGTATATTGTTATGGTAGCTCAGCTGCCGTGCGTATTAGAGAAGTTTCGTGGTTCAGATCTGGGTTATAGTACTTGGTCTTTTAATTCTAATTTTACCTTTTATTAATGTGATGTTAATCATAATGTTGCAATCAATATTTTGCACTCTGAGCCAATAAGTCATCGTTGAAAATAAGCCTGAGAAAGGCTATAGTAGCGGTATATTTTTCTAATGTCAGCAGAGTATTATTCCGTGTAACAAACTAGCTGCTACCTAGCATAATAAAGCGTACATTAACTAGTGGATTACTAACAGGTAGTAGTTTACGACTAGAGTGTGAGTGAGTGAGTGAGTGTGTGGTGTTTTAGGGCCCGTCGACAACAAGGTCATTTGGGCCCTAAGTCAACTTTAAAACCTAATAGTTACACTAATCAAGTTAAAAAGGTAAAATAAAATAAAAACACACAACTATTAAAAGTACATAAAAATTCATCATCGTCCTAATTATTTAAAAGCTCTAAAAACTAATAAATATAAAATACATGCTATACTTGTTTATTAAAACCAATTTTAAAAACAAACCGCAGTGCCTTATCCACGGCCACTGGGTCGTCACCTAAAACACCGTGCAAGTTAGCTCCCAAGCCCAAAGACTGGCGAACGCGGGCGTACTGTGGGCAATCCAGGAATACGTGCCGCACCGTGAGGCGTACTGCACACGGAGCACACACAGGGGCCGGTTCCCCTCTTAACAGGTAGCCATGTGTCGCTCGTGTGTGCCCAATTCTCAGCCGGGTGAGTATCACCTCGGCTCGCCGGTTATCCCTGCAGGAAGTTAGCCAGGGTTGTACGCTCTCCTTTATTGCCCGGAGTTGTGTGCCTTCCAAAGCTGTCCAGGAGTGCTGCCAAGCAGAGAGGAGTTGGCGACGGAAAAAACGTTGCACATCCTGGTATGGCACAGTAGTTGTTAAACTCCGGGGCAAACGGCAAGCGGACTTTGCAGCAGCGTCCGCCTCCTCGTTTCCGGAAATCCCCACACGGCCTGGGGTCCAAGTAAAAACAAAATTGTACCCGCGCCTGAGCATTTGCGAGATCTGGGCCTGTATTTTGAAAACGAGGGTGTGAGCGGCAGTGTGCTGTTGCAAGGCCTGAAGAGCACTCAGAGAATCAGTGCAGACAATAAAAGAGCCGGGAGCTAACTTGCAAATAAAAAGGAGCAAATAGAAGATGGCATACAGTTCTGCGGAAAAAACTGAAGTGGAGTCCAGAAGGCGAAATTTATGAGCCTCACCGTTAATGAAGAATGCGCAAACCGTAGCGCTACCTAACTGAGAACCGTCTGTAAAGACCAGAACATAGTTTGGGTAACGGCCCAATAGTTCGGCAAAAAGTTGTTGGAACACCGAATGTGGAGTAGCGAGTCTAGAGTTGCTTGAAAGAGCGAGATCGAACACCGCACGATCGAGCTGCCATGCAGGATAAGGGCAGATGGACGACCTCTCCACGCGAGGCATTCGGAGGCCATGGGAATGTAGGAGATCCCGAAATCTTATTCCCACGGGGCGAGTCCGAGAACCAGGGCGCATATAACGGTGGACTGAATCTGGACACAGAACTGGTTTAAAACAAGGATTATTGGGATGACTTGCCAACTTCGAAACGTATGAGCAGAGTAACAGCGAGCGACGAATATGGAGTGGAGGTTCGCCTGAGTCTGCATACAGGCAGTCGACTCGACTGGTGCGGAAAGCTCCTGTGGCAAGGCGGATGCCAGTATGATGCACGGTGTCTAAAAGGCGAAGTTCAGAGGCGGTCGCTGCGCCATAAATAAAACTGCCATAGTTGCAGCTTGGACCGAACCAGAGAGCGGTACAGCCTCAACATTACCGTGCGACCGCCCCCCACCCCAAGATGCTCCAGATAATACCTTTAGCACCCGAAGAGAACGATCGCAAGAGGCTCGGAGGTGACGAATGTGGTGCTCCCAATTTAGTTGTCGGTCCACGTAGAGGCCCAAGAACTTCAGGTGCCAGACAAATGGCAGGGGTGTGCCGTTCAAATGAAGATCAGGAGGCGGGTAAATACCTCGTAGGCGGTGAAAGTGGATACACTGCGTCTTCGCAGCTGAAAAACGGAAGCCGGTTTGAAGCGCCCAAGCTGCTAGCTGGGTAATGGTTAGCTGCATTTGGCGCTGAATGTGATCTATGTTGGCAGACCTATAGTAGACTGCGAAGTCGTCAACATAGAGGGATGATGGAATTCCACTTCGAACGGCACTAGTGATGCCGTTAATCGCTACGGCAAAAAGGGTGACGCTCAAAATCGACCCTTGAGGTACACCGTTCTCCTGTATCCGCTCCTGGGATATCGTTTTTCCTATGCGCACACGAAAACGGCGAAGTTTTAAAAAATTGCATAAAAACTCGGGCAGATGACCACGCATACCGTAACTATGAAGGTTACGGAGTATGCCGCAACGCCAAGTGGCGTCATAGGCCTTCACCAGGTCGAGGAACACGCCCACGGCGTGCTGTTTCAGTAGAAAGGCATCGGAAATATACCCCTCAAGGTGTGTTAGATTATCGACACTTGAGCGATGGCGACGAAAACCGCATTGCAAGTTGGACAGATGGTTATGTTTTTCTAGCCACCAATTTAACCGAGCGTTTATCATTGTCTCCAACGTCTTACAGATGACACTCGTTAGGCAAATGGGGCGGTAGCTAGATGGTAGCGTGCGGTCCTTTCCGGGTCGAGGGATGGGGATTACGATACCCTCTCGCCAGGAGGAAGGGAAAACCCGCTCATGCCAAATGCGGTTATAGATGTTTAAAAGGAAACATAGCGCCTCAGATGGAAGATGTAGCAGCATCTGTCGGTGTACGTCATCGGGACCTGGAGAAGAATCCTTTGCTAACGCCAGAGAATGGGCGAGCTCGGCTGCGGTGAAAGGTTGATTGTACGGCTCGGTGCAGTCACTATTAAAGTTAAGTGGTACCCGCTCCGCCTTTTCCTTAATAGGCAGGAAGAGAGTGTCATAGCGGGCAGTTTGGCTAGTAGCAGCAAATATGGTAGCTAGGGCTTCAGCCATGTCCTGCTCGGTGGTGCACATGGAACCGTTGATGGCAAGGCCGGGAATTACCGTCTGGCGGTACTTGCCATACATCTGCCGAACAGCTGACCATACTTGTTGGGCAGAGCTGCGCCGGGAAAGCGAAGACACATAGGCTTCCCAGGAATTACGCTCTGCGTTGCGCAGTATAAAGCGTGCCCTAGAGCGAGAACGTTTGAAGGCAACGAAGTTCCCTTCCGTCGGGTGCCGCTGAAAAACGCGCAAAGCACTTTTGCGTGCTTTGACAGCCAAACTGCATTCCTCAGACCACCACGGTACAGGGATACGACGTGGTGTAGGTGAACCTCAAGGAATGCTGGATTCTGCTGCGAGCAGGATCGAGCAAGTAAAATATTCGACCATTTCGTTGATGGTGTCGAAACCATCGGCGATGAGGTGTATGAGGGATTGGAATTTTCCCCAGTTGGCTTTGGAAATAATCCAGCGAGGATGTCGAGAAGGTACACATTGGCGGCCAGAAAAATGAATGTTAATGGGGTAATGATCACTGCCAAAGAGGTCGAAAAGTACTGACCACTCAATTAGTGGTACTAATGACGGACTGCAGAAAGAAAGGTCTAGTACGGAATGTGTACCATAAGCGGATGATAGGAATGTCGGGTCACCAGTATTTAGCAGAAGCAGGTCAGACTTATCGAAGACGTCTACGAGGAGGCATCCTCGGGCGTCATCAGTGTCTGATCCCCAAAGCGTGTGCTTGGCATTCAAATCTCCCACAAGGAGTAGCGGTGAGGGGAGCTGAGCCAATAGAGCTAGAAGATCCCGCTGTGTAACTATACTGAGCGGCGGCAGGTACATGTTACAGATGGTAAAACTGATGCTCTCCAGCTGTATCCGAATGGCCACAGCTTGCAATGGTGTGGTGAGAGGAACGTTGGTGGCGGAGATGTTAGGCGCCACTAAGGTAGCAACGCCACCGCTTGCACGCATACCTACAAGGGAATCGCTTCTGAATGCCGAAAAAGAGTGAAGGTATAACGAGTGATTGGGATGTAAGTGAGTTTCCTGGAGACCGTTGAGAAACTAAATGTTGTAGGTCTTGAGCACGAGCTCGAAAACCGTTGACATTCCACTGGATTATTTCCATAAAGGGTTTTTAATGGGCCGTTTTAACCTTTTTCTTGACCTTGGCTGACTTGGGCCCTACGATTCGAAAATCGTTAGCCTCCTGTGACTCCGCTGATGATCGGGAGTCAGAACTCCTACTGCTCGTAGAACGAGACCGGGATCTAATAGAAGGCGAGCGGCTTCGCGGTCTATGTTGTGGTCGGGATCGGGTTTTCGCATTTACCACGGGATGGTTGTTACCCGCTGATGGCTTGGTGGCTGGAGTCTGTACGGTTGAAGCGGAGGCTGTGCTGGTGGATATACAAACAGTCTGAGACGTGGGTTTAACGGTTAGAAAGTCAGTCTGCGTGGATGCGTGGGCGACAGGGACGTGTTGAACAGCAACAGTGGTATTAGGAGTACGGCGAGCTGTTGATGCATATCCAGTAGTAGTGGTAGCGGGCTTAAGTTGTTCAAAGCGCCGTCGTGCCTGTGGAAAAGTCAGGCGTTCTTTTACACGTAGCTCCTGAATACTTTTTTCGTCCATGAATCTAGGGCACTGTCGCGAGCTGGAGGGATGACTACCGCCACAGTTCACGCAGCAAGGTGTTCGACTGCAGTTTGGGTCGTCGTGTTTCGGTAGGCCACATTGCTCACAAAGAGCAGGATTGGTACACATGACCTTAGTATGTCCGAACCGCTGACATTGGAAACAGCGCATGGGGTTCGGGACATACTGGCGGACGCTAGCACGTTCATAGCCGCAATAGATAAATTCAGGTAACTTAGTTCCAGCAAAAGTGAGAAAGACTGTACGTAAGGGGTATTCCTTGCCATCTTGTTTTCGGGTATGCCGGTATGCCTGACAAACAAGTTGATCCGAGAGGCAACTTACTATCTCTTCATTCGCAAGACCATCTAAGCTGGAGGTGGTGACTACTCCTCTACAGGTGTTCAGCGTTTTGTGTGGGGCCACCCGGATAGGGTAGGAGCCCAACAAAGACGCTTTTTGTAGCTTTTTAGACTGGTCTGCAGTTGAGGTCTCTAACAGTAAGCTGCCGTCTCGGAGACGTGTAGTGTTTTTGACAGGGCCACTGATTTTGTCTATTTCACGCTTTATGTAGAATGGACTTATATACTTAAAAGTTTTGCCATCACATGCCAAGGTCATCAATAAATACGGGTCAATGAAGGAGGTTCTGCGCGGAGACATGATGATATAGACCCCCATCCGGAACCGTCGGCGTCAGCCTGCCATCCGTGGGTTAAAGAAAGAAAGACAGCGAATCTTCACGGTCTGTGCCGCCATGGGGACCTCACCCATGACCGATCTCATTTGTACCTCAGAAAAGCTACCCTTCAATATCCACTGCTTGTCCGTATGGGTAAACCGTTCACCACGCACACCCCGGCTTTATGCCCCTACCACAGGAATAACCGCCTCTGGCTCCCCACTTTAGGCCGCGCTGCGCATAATGGGCACACGCGGATTCAGGGGACTTGTGGTTGATTACACCGGGGTTCCGTCAGCGGTAACACGTCCGGTCCGTGATACTAACCCAACGGCAAACACGGCCGTAGGGAGATTAACACAGACCGGGCCCTCAAGGAGCTACGTGGGTGTACTTGACGGTGTGGACGGGCTCCGCACCTAAGGCTACACATAGGGGCAGAGCGAAGGGTCCGCTCAACCTTCACTTTTGAGACCTCCGGAGAGCACACATGTCGGAAGCTGCGCTGAAAACCGTGGGACAGAACCACGGAGATAGGAGAGATCCCTGCTGGTGAGACAGGATTTATAAACCTAAGACCTTAAGTGCTAATAATTATAATAAAAAACTAGAAGGGGAAGAAGGTGATGCATACTGATCAGCAGTAGCACAGCGTGGCACAGTTGATGGAGGTGAAGGGGATGAAATGAGGGTGAGTGGCTAGGGACCCCGGGTTCGCCAATCCCGTACCTACCGTAGTAGGTCCCTGGGGAAAAATACCAGAGCCTCTTCTGCCAGTTTTCGGGGTTACTGATGGGCCTTCTCGGCAGCCGTAGCGGTCGTGGGCTACACCAAGTCCCCACCGTACATCACTCCATCAGTCAGTCCCCTACTTCCCGTTGCCCACCCCTCGGGACGAGGACCACAGAGGTTGGATTTTGAGGGGCGTTTACGACTAGAAATCATATAAAACTAATATTAACGCATTGCTTTGTTAATTAATACGATGGCGCTATTTTATCACTTCCAACGTGGACGAAAACAGCACAAAAAATTAAAGCAATGTAATGCTCTTGGAAGCACTGGATAATATGTACCTGCGATAAGTTACAAATTGATGTTATAAAACTGTTTTTTTTTATAATTTTTTTTTCCTTATTTAACTGTGTTTTATTGTTTCTATTTATTTTAATATCTGTTTTCTTTAGTTTCACACCTATACACTTAAACACCCATGCCCAAGGCGGGACTCGAACCACACGACCCTCTAAGCGGCGTACCGCTAGAGACATACGCTCTAAAGACCGTGGCTACGAGGGCAGGCTAATGTTTGCAAATCAAGATAGTTTTATCAGTTTTATAGTATATGGGATAACAATTTGCGGGTAGCAGAGCTAAATACTATTGTAAATGGAGGTATTCCCTTCTACCCCATTATAGTTATCTCTCATGACATCCCTTCCTCCCGGAGGTACAATAGACGCAAAAACCTTACAGTTAGCCGCACTGCTGAAATCCTCAACCCTTATTGCCATCATTGACTTTTGAATAACGGAAATCTTTTCTGTTTTCCTTTATTTAAGATAGCAATTAGGTAAAGAGTAACTACCTTATGCCCAAACTCATCAGTTACATTCATTTTTCAGGTGCGAACATTTCAAAAGTTATTAATGTCATAAGGAATGAACCGAAATAGAAATCTTATAATCGATCAGCCTGTACAACAGTTGGTTGATAAATCCCGGACATAACAGCAAAAAGATATTACAGCTTTTTTTCTTTGTTTCCAACATAATCTACAGAAAGGCTACTCCATTTGTTATATCCGTGTTCTAATGTAATTCTCTCTAGCGGAAATTATTATGATCCTATAAACAGCTGTTTACCGCATCAATGACCTCCTCGTAGCTGTGAAATCTTCGTCCTGAAAGATATGTTTTGAGGTAAGGTAATTAGGTACTACATCTGGAAAATTGGGTGGGGAATTTTAATTCGCATATTTTTCCCATTGTAATGTCTGAGCGATGGGCCAGAGCATTGTCGTCAAGAAACAAGGTTTTTTTCTTCGCAAATGAGTTCTTTTTCAAAATAATAAGACCTGAAGCTTTCCTAGTGACGAATACGCTCACTTTATTCTCGGGCAGCCAGCCAGGTGAAAAGATGATTAGATATCAACGTTTCGGGAGTGTACATATCTCCCATGATCAGGATGTTTATAAAATGTTATAACCACAAATTGCAATACTGGATATAACACAACTATAAACAAAGACAAAACACTATCAAAATTCGCATTACTGAACAAAAGACTTTTCCGTAAATTAAATGCCAGGTCAGGAGATGGCGTGAGTATAGAAAATTGTGTTAAAGAAACGGAACTACTTAACTTGATTATCAAGCTGTATTGATCTTTGCTTCTTAATTAGATGGATTTCCATTTTTAAGGCCGGTTTCCAATAGAAGCTGAACTGAAATCCAGCATCACAATTAAGCGTGCTCCTTTCACTGGAAATCGCCAACGCTTTCTTAATTCTCCGCTCCCAGTAACTGTTGCACTTGCCAAGATGGTCGTCTTCCGAAAATTAGCCCTATGGTCGTTATCAAAACAATGCTCTGGCAGCCCAGACATCTCAGGTTGCATTAAACGAATGCTCCGTTCATGTTCGATTATTCTAGTAGCGATGATCCTTCCGGTTTGTCCTATATATGGTGTCCCATATTCACAGGGGTTGTGGTACACTCCCGGAACTTGGAAGTGCAGTTTGTCTTTTAGTGGTCTCAACAGATGTTTAATCTTCGGAGGTGGCTTGTGGATGGTCCTGATTTTGTATTTGGCGAGAATTCTGCTGATTCTGTCGGACAGATTGCCAGTAAATGGGATGCAGGTTGTAGCAGTAGGCTTATCTGACGCTTGCTATATTATAGGTTTCCCTTTCCTAACTTTGGTGATCGAGGCCTCAGCGTCATAATCAGAGAAGCCGTTTAGCCGGAAAGTGAGTCTCAGATGCTGTAATTCTTGTTTTAAGAGCCTGGGATCAGAGATAGACTAAGCTCTGTGGGCCAGTGCTTTTAGAACTTCCAGTCATTCAGACTTATGATGGAAACTCTGAGCGTTCAACTAGAGATCGGTGTGCGTAAGCTTGCGATATACAGAATGCCCCAGTGTACAATTGCTGTTTTTTAAAACAAGAACGCCCAGGAATGGAAGAGCTCGATCGTTCTCCACTTCCATGGTAAACTGTATTTGAGGTCAAAGGCTTTTCAGATGCGCAAAAATAGCTAGGAAAAGTGTCTGATAAATGTGGCCAAATTAAGAAAGTGTCGTCAACTTTCCTGTTGAAATGAGATGATTTAAGTGGAGCTGTGGCAAGTATTTCATGTTCTTGGTATTGCATTTAGAAATTAGCTATAGCTGGTGACAAAAGGGAGCCCATTGCTACACCGTCTACTTGTTCATGGAAAGCACCACCAAACAAGGAGAAAGTGTTCGTAAGGGTATATCGGAACATCTGTGTGATATCAGCTGTAATATGCTCCTTTAGAAAACGGATGCCTTCTTGAAGTGGCACTCTTGTAAATAGAGAATCCACGTCGAAGCTGACAAGAAGATCAGAAAGGCCAATGGGAATATTCTTAAGTGTATGAACAAACTGTGTGCAGTTACTCACATGATGTGGGCAATCCCCTACCAGAGGTTGTAACAGATCAACCAGGTGACGTGCCAGCCGATATGTAGGGCTGTTCCTGGGGTCGACAATGGGAAGTAAAGGAACTTCCGGTTTGTGGATCTTCGGAAGTCCGTACATTCTAGGAGGCTTGGAAACCGACGGTGATATCGCCTTCTTAATTCCTGAAGTAAGACAGGATCTTTTAATAAGTTGTACAGTCCGACGTCCGATGGAAGAGGTAGGATTCTTATCAAGGATCCTGTAGGCCGGATCATCAAGAGCTGCATCATTTTCTCTAAGTATTGGGCTGTGGAGACGATAAAAGGGGCATTACACTTCTTCGACTTCATTTATTTATCTTATTATACGTTTCCTACTTTTATGGGCAGAGAAAATCTCTAAACTTCTGTGTTCAAATCTACGTTATTAGACATTAATTGGAAATATTTTGTTGTTCATGGTATTGAATCTGGTTACTAAGGTCTGTTGTGAACAAGGCATAGTAATATGCACAGCCGTTAGCAAACAAACCAAACTAATAATGAATTTTGGGAATATTGGTAAACCACACTTTGGGTAGAGCAGAATACCTCCTGTTAGTTGTGAACATTGCGCTCAACCAAGGTGAGCGACTGTGAAGTAAACCGCTCTGAACATTTATTTATGTAAATACATATTGTTCCGCTCTGTTTATATAAAACTAAAACTGATAAATATCTATCAATTGGAACTTGACGTTGTTCTCACATATTTTACATATCTAAGCAAGGGGGGAGGAACGTCAGTTTGAAACGGTATAATTACCGGAAATCTACTCGGTTTAGAAACAAGTGCGAACAGCAACTGAATATGTGCAAGCAGCTTACCATCTAATTGAAGGAAAAATAGGGTTGGCATAATTATAGAATGAAATGTGTGGAAATGTGCTAAACCTCGGGAAATAATACTACAGGAACAATAAAACAAGGAACATAAATGTAAGTAACTTAACGTTTATTAATAAATGAAATAGAGTGTAGCAATATTACAGTTGTATGATATAATCTCTCAAATTAAAATAACCCTGCTGTAAGTATGTACGAAAAGAAAAATAGCGAGGCTGAGATCCTATATTGGGACGCATTTAGTTCTGACTTTTGAGGGAATATCGCGGATGCTTCTTTCTTATTTTATTTTACAATAACCAGTTCCATGTAATAACATTTCCTTGGGGTGAATAGTATAGCGCGAGTACCCCCTTCCACGATGAAATTACCTTTCATGAGATTTATTTGAATGGGTGTTACAGGAAGTAGTCAAATCAAAAGAGCGCGAAAACATCGCTGAATGACTAGCAGCATCTGCAAACGCGGTTAAGAGCTATTTCAACAGTTGAAAATGTAGATGGCACTAAGTATGTTTTTAAACATTTATTTGAAAAGTAAGCTAAAATAAAGTAATTAAGTGCAAACGGTGAATTTAAGCATAGCTTTATGTTGGAAATTGGAAATTCATAATACTGTAATGATTTATCTTATGCAAGGTGTCCAATTTTTATGGACAGACAAAAATCTTAACAAAGTGCTCTGCATTTAAGTCTAATTATTAGATATAAATTGGGATAATTTGGCAATTTACGGTATTATTTCGTTGCTGAATAGAGGATATCTGAGTTGGAATATATAAACCTAATTGTCACTTTTGGAAATGTTGTTATACCACATAGCTAAAGCTTTGAAACTACCAAGAATTGCTTAGCATGCAGACCTTTTTACTCCTCCCAGTTGGGCGGAGTTTTTGATTCGATTGGAACAAATTCAGCCGCAGCAGCCATGTCAAACACCAGAAGAGATAGACAACCATCGATGATGTTATGAACTCCTAACTGTTTACTGTTATCATGAGCTCTTCCCCAAAATCAAAATCTAGCAGATTGAATGTCGATCCTTTACGTCAGGCTATCCGTGAGGCAATTTAACAAAAGAACAGGATGCAGCGACGATTTTTACATAGTCGCTGACAAGCAGATCTTCTTGAGTTTCGCCAACTTCAGGAGTTGGTCAAAATTCAACTCCAAAAATTTCGCAACGGGTGCTGAGAAAATAAGATCTCCTCTCTTTGTGTAGAGGAAAACTCCTTTTGGAGCATGACCAAATCCTTACTTCAAATCCATCGCAAAGATTCACCGCTGCTGCGCGGACAGGCAGTCGCTCAGGCTGCAAGGGAAGAAGCTGAACTATATGCAACCTTCCTGGAAATGACCTTTGCGGCCACTGATGCCCCGGATGTAGATCATATCCATGCAGTCACTTAGGAAGTTCAGACATACCTTTCCCTTTGCCAACCCTATGATGATCTACCACCTCCCTCCACCTCCGTAGCTTAAGTGCAATATCACATCACCAGCCTACGGCCATTCAAGTCGCCCGGCTTTGACGACATAGCGAACGCGGCGCTAAAGGTTCTACCATTCCCTTAGGTGAAAGCATTAATCATTCTCCTTAATGCTATCCTCAAGCTTTGCTACTTCTCAAAGGCCTGGAAGCATGCAAAGGTCATCGTTATGTGCAAATCTGGGAAAGACGGAACGTCCCCGGAGAGCTACAGGCCCATCAGTTTGCTTCAAACACTGGGTAAACTGATGTAAAAACTTACTCTAGGTCGTCTAAGGACTATCCTTAATCTACACAATATTGTCAGAGCGGTGCAATTCGGCTTTCGCTCTCAGAATTCCACGCAACGCCAACTGCTTCGTCTGGTCCATGAAGTTTACATAGCCTTTAACAGGAAGCAGTTCGTTTCAGTACTACTCCTAGATATCACCAGAGCATTCGACAGCGTATGGCACGAAGGCTTACGCCCTCGTCTCATCACCTACCAAACCTCTTCCTACTTAGTACAGATCTCCTACCTCACTGGCAGAAGCTTTGCTGTCTCCCACGATGCAATCTTATGCTCATTCCGTCCCAATAGAGTTGGCATTTCCCAAGGTAGTGTCCTGGCATCCACTCTCTTCCTTCTATACATCAACACCCTACCATCCCTGCCACGCTGCTCGCTGTATCTCTGCGCTGCCGATACGGCTATTACCTCCGTATCATCAGCGCTCAACCTGTGTACCCGGAGGATTCAACAATATGCCGACCTCCTCACCACCTGGTTCGAACTTTGGCGCTTACGCGTCCACCCTCAGAAGAGACAGACCATCACCTTCTCTCGAAGACGAATAGCGGATCTTCCACCAATTCACCTAGCTGGTGAGGAGGTCCATCTTGGTGTTTTACTAGACATCAGAATGACATGGAGAGACCACATTATATATGTGGCTAATAAAGTTAGCAAAAGAATGGGTAACCGACGACCAGTCATGTCTCTGCCTACAAAACTGCTCCTGTATAAGCAAGTACTCCGGTCAACCATCACATACCTCATTGAAATATGCGGAGTAGAAACCAAGTCTCACCTACGCCGTCATGAAATTCTTAAAATTAGGAATTCCCCAATCATATTGTCACCTAATTATCGGAAGGCCCGACCAGCTAGCAGCCGGGTAGGCGACAGGAGACATTCAGATCACGCCTATTCTTTATCTTGTAGCGCTAACGAGGGGGATGGTTGGAAAAGCATCACTAGCTATCTCTTTCCCCCTCTATGAGTCTGGAACAGTTGGGAAGTTTCACTGAACCGCGAGACTTCCAGAAACGGCGATCTTCCCTATATAAAACCTGCAGTGGACGATTCAGTCAGTTCTTGGCGACCAGCTGGAGGAGCGCCGTGCTATTGAACGGACTGGAAGACCGTTTACGTGCATCGGAGGAGTTGTACGTAATTGAGAGTGCGAAGTGGACCTGTGACAGACCAACTGGTGAATTGTAATAGTGTGCGCTACGTAATTCTATGCAATCGGCAAGTGTTCCAGCTGTAATTCGGTAGAAATAAATAACAAATCAACTCCCCCCAAGTGGTCTTACGTGGGAGTGGGAATCCTCGAGGAGCTTTGTACTTGGGCTTACCAGGGAAGGATAGGAGGATGGGGTAATGATCTGAAGATAGAGCAGGAGCTTTGAAGGGGTTAAGGTGCTGCCGCATATTGCGGACCAGGGCGAGATCAAGCCAGTCAGGTTGTCTCCTGTCTCCATAGTGATGTGTAGGTTGGTTTGGAGCCCTAGCGGAAATAGCTCTAGACGCTATGAAGTTGTGGAATGTGCGCCCACGGTGGTCGGATATGGAGGATTTCCAGTGGCAGTGCTTGGCATTGAAATCTCCCGCAGCAATCGTGGCAACTGCGGAGTTGAAGAGGTGATCCAATTCAGAAAGAAGTAGGGGGGAAGTCGGTGCGGCGTATACTGAGTATAAGTGCAGGGGGCCATTGCTGGTGTCAACTTGGATGCTGGTGATCTCCAGATTACGGGTTGCGGGGATAAATATTTGGTGGTGTTGAATGGCACGCTCAAGGTATATGACAGCACCTCCTCTGCCGTGGGCTCGATCAGTGCGGTAGGAACACATTTCTGGGATGCCACATTTTATATCAGGTGATAAATGGGTTTCCTGCGCCATTAAGATATTCACCTTCTGTATGGACAAAAAGTTGGAAACTACCGCCAATTGTCTGCGGAGACCATTGGCATTCCAGAAGCAGATTTTGAGTCCTGGAAATGTTGCGTATCACTGGTGTCTAGTAGCCATTGGAAATGCAGAAGGTGAAGCAGAATGTTTGAATAAGTACAATTTCTTGTGACGTTTGTGGAGATCTTGTGAGCAGAGCCTCCCTCAGCGAAACTTAATTTGCAATTGCGGAGGAATGCGATCGGTTACCTCGCTTAAGGCTGCAATATCCGCAATCCTGTGTCAATTCCAATGATCGTTAGGAGGTCACAATTGAGGTGGAGTGGCAGACCTCCTTGGTGAGAGTTGTTCAGACATGGTCTGTTTGAGGCGATGTTGAATAGTATTTGATAACTGTGGTTGAGGAGAACTGGAAGGTGTAGAAACAGGAGATGAGGTTGGTGGAGGTGTTGTACGGTTAGTAGAGGAGAGCAGACATTCTTGCGGTTGGGTAGAGGGCGACACGGAAGTGTTCCGGACGGCTGTTTCATGCGATAGGAATTGCACTGGGGATCTAGCTGGGAGACCTAGGAAACGAGCGCCGTAAAAAGCCTCCTTAGGTAGCCCATGGGGGTTGGGTACACGGGAAGAAGCGTGAGCTAAAAAAAGAAAAATAAAGAAAAAAGGAAAAATATCTGTATGGTAAGCAATTCTCAGTAGTTTCAAAGCTTTAACTATGCGGTGTACCAACATTTCCAAAAGTGGTCATTAGCTTTATACATTTCAATCTTAGTATTCGACTTATTCAGCAACCAGATCATACCGCAAACTGCCAAATATATCCCCTATTTATATCTAATAATTAGACTTAACTGCAGGATACTGTGTTAAAGTTTTGTCTGTCCATAAAAAGAAGACATCTTGCAAAAGATAAATCGTTACGGTATTATGAATTTCCAATTTCCAACATAAAGCTATGCATAAATGCACCGTTTGCACTTAATTACTTTATTTTAACTTACTTTTCAAATAAATGTTTAAAAACATACTTAGTGCCATCTACATTTTCAACTCTTGAAATAGTTATCTGCGTTTGCAGATGTTGCTAGTCATTCAGTGATATTTGCGCGCTCTTTTAGTTTGACTACTTCCTGTAACACCCATTCAGTTAAATCTCATGAAAGGTAATTTGATTGTGGAAAGGGGTGCCTGTAGTATACTATTTACACCAGGAAAATGTTACTACATGGAATTGGTTATTGTAAAATAAGAAAAGGAAAGAAGCATCCGCGATATTCCCTCAAAAGTCAGAACTAAACGCGTCCCAATATAGGATCTCAGCATCGCTCCTTTTGTACTCGTACATACTTAGAGCAGGGTCATTATAATTTGAGATGATATTATAAAACTGTAATATTGCTACACTATTTCATTTGTTAATAAACGTTAAGTTACCTACATTTATGTCCCATGCTTTATTGTTTCAGCAATGTTATTTACCCAGTTTTGGCATATTTTCACACTTTTCATTCTATAATTATGGCAACCCTATTTTTCCTTGAAGTAGATGGTAAGCTGCTTAAACATTTTCTGTATTACCATAGAACTATCAACAAGCAAATATTCTGAGCACTTGTTTCTAAATGAAGTAGATTTCCGGTAGTGATACCGTTACAAAGTGACGTTCTACCCTCGTGAAAAAGATATATAAAATATGTGAGAACAACGCCAAGTTCCAATTGATAGATATTTATCAGTTTTAGTTGTATATAAACAGAGCGGAACAATATGTATTTACATAAATAAATGTTCAGAGCGGTTTACTTCACAGTCGCTCACCTTGATGGAGCGCAACGTTCACAACTAACAGGAGGTATTCTGCTCTACCCAAAGTGTGGTTTAACAGCATTCCCAAAATTCATTATTAGTTTGGTTTGTTTGCTAAAGGTTGTGCATATTCCTATGCGTTGTTCACAACAGACCTTAGTAACCAGATTGAAAATCATAAACAACGAAATATTTCCAATTAATGTCTAATAACATAGATTTGAATACAGAAGATTAAATATTTTGTCTGTCCATAAAAAGCAGAAAACGTATAATAAGATAAATAAATAAAGTCGGACAAGTGTAATGCCACTTTGATCGTCTCCACAGCCCAATACTTAGAGAAAATGATGCAGCTTTTAGATGATCCGGCCTACAGGATTCTTGATAAGTATCTTACCTCTTCCATCGGACGTCGGACTGTAAAACTTATTAAAAGATCCTGTCTTACTTCAGTAATTAAGAAGGTGGTATCACCGTCCGGTTCCAGGCCTCCTAGAATGTACGGACTTCCGAAGATCTACAGACCGGGCGTTCCTTTATGCCCCACTGTCGACGCCAGCAGCAGCCCTACATATCGGCTGGCACGTCACCTGGTTGATCTGTTACAACCTCTGGTAGGGGATTGCCCACATCATGTGAGTAACTCCACACAGTTTGTACATACACTTAAGAACATTCCCATTGGCCTTTCTGATCTTTTTGTCAGCTTCGACGTGGTTTCTCTATTTACAAGAGTGCCACTTCAAGAAGCCATCCAACTTCTGAAGGAGCATTTTACGGCTGATATCACAGAGATCTTCCGACATACCCTGACGACCACTTTCTTCTTCTTTGGTGGTACTTTCTGTGAACAAGTAGACGGAGTAGCAATGGTCTCCCCTTTGTCACCAGCATATAGCTTATTTCTATATGGAATACCTAATACATGTAATACTTGCCTCAGCTCCACTTAAATTATCTCATTTCTATAGATACGTGGACGACATTTTTATAAATTTGCCACATGGATCAGACACTTTGCCTAGCTTTCTTGCGCATCTCAACAACCTTCGCCCTTGAATAGAGTTTACCATGGAAGTGGAGAAGAATCTAGCTCTTTCATTCCTGGACATTCTTGTTTCAAAAAACAGCATCGGTACACTGGGGCATTCTGTATATCGCAAGCCTACACACACCGATCTCTATCTGAACGCTCATAGTTTCCATCATACGTCTCAACGACTGGTAGTTCTCAATACACTGGACCACAGAGCCTTGTCTATCTCTGATCCCAGCCTCTTAAAACAAGAATTACAGCACATGAGTCTCACTTTCCGTCAAAACGGCTACTCCGAATTTGACGCTGAAGCCTCGATCACCAAAGCTAAGAAAGGCAAACCTGTAACAGAGCAAACGTCAGATAAGCCTACCGCTACAGCCTGCATCCCGTTTACCGCCAATCTATCAGACAGAATCAGCAGAATTCTCGCCAAGTACAACATGAGGACCATCCACAAGCCACCACCGAAAATTAAACATCTGTTGAGACCATTGAAAGACAAACTGCACTTCCAAGTTCCGGGAGTGTTATGCATTCCCTGTGAATGTGGGACACCGTATATAGGACAAACCGGAAGGACCATCGCTACTAGAATAATCGAACGTAAACGGAGCATTCGTTTAATCCAACCTGAGAAGTCTGGGCTGGCAGAGCGTTGTTTTGATAACGACCATAGAGCCAATTTTCGGAAGACGACCATCTTGGCAAAATGCAAAAGTTACTGGGAGCGGAAAATTAAGGAGGCTTTGCCAACTTCCTCTGACAGGAGCACGCTTAATTGTGATGCTGGATTTCATTTCTGTTCCTCTTGGAAACCGGCCTTAAAATGGAAATCCATTGAATTAAGAAGCAAAGATCAATAGAGATTTATAATCAAGTTAAGTAGTTACGTTTCTTTGACACAATTTTCTATACTCACGCCATCTCCTGACCTGGCATTTAAGTTACTGAAAAGTCTTTTGTTCAGTAATGCGAATTTTGATAGTGTTTTGTCTTTTTATATATATATATATATATATATATATATATATATATATATATATATATATAGTTGTGTTATATCCAGTATTGCAATTTGTGGTTGTAACATTTTATAAATATCCTAATGATGAGAGAGATGTACACTCCCGAAACGTTGATATCTAGTCATCTTTTCACCTGGCTGACTGCCCGAGAGGAAGGTGAGCCAGTTATTTTTCTTTTCACCTAATCCCTCAAACATTAAAGTAAGCTTCCATGGAAGTTACCAGTAATACTTTTACCCTTTCCAAGTAATTATAAAAAATAATTACCTGTGCATTCTAGAAAACACTCGCCATAAACTTGTTAGCTGTCAAAATTGACTTAGGTTTTTAAGTGTTGATTCACCTGATGCAATCCGCTGTTTTGACCCTGATTTACTTTCTGGAGTATAGTAATGTATCCAATTTTCATTCATGGTGATAAGTCATTTAAAAAATTCACTGGGATTTTTACGGTAGAACTCCAAATTCTTAATATAGACAATTTTTTGCCGCTTTTGATCAGGTGGCAACAAACGCGGCATCCATCTTGACCTTGTGAAAAGGCAAAACATTAGAATATTAACTTTTGTTCTTTTGATGTGTTTGTAGCCTTTGCTAACTCAAATAACTTTAATCTGCAGTCTTTCAGTACTAAACGATAATTTTTGTTTTCATGATCTCAGGAGTTGACTTCAAGTCATCCAGAGCGGGGCTCATCAGTAGTGCTCGTACGTCTCATTTTCAATTCTGCAACCTACATTTAGTCATTGTATATGAAGGGGCAAAGTATTTTTATGTAATGTCCATTTCTTCCCTTATTTCTTTAGGCTTTAAGCCTTTCATGTGCAAGTATTTAATTACTACTCTTTTTGCAAGTCCTCCATTTTCGTCAAACCTCTAAACTTGTCTTGTTTAAAATGCTGTCATTTAGAAACTAAACAAGCTATGTAACCATGTATAAAAGCAAGTCTAAACTATATGATGCTATCCGTCAAAATGGCCCAATGACGCTATCTCTATGTGATGCCGGGACCTATCGACCGACCCTCGTAACTAAAAGCCAAAAATGAAACCAATGTATAGTTAATTGAGTATTTCATTTTAGAGATTCACAGTCCTATCTAATATTAAACGTATGATCAAAAACGAATAAACGAAATTGATGAAAAATACCTGTGGGATAAGAAAATCTTCTTTGTCCAGATACTTTTTGCTCTCTCTACTACGTATAAAAATTGAAAATTCCTTTTTAACATTACGGCACGCTGAACTCTTCCCTAAATAAATTTGGATAAAGGCAGGTGTGTGTGTGTCTGTGCATGTATAACTTCAAAATGAAATGCAAATAGCCAAATTTTTTATTTTATCTCGGAATCTTCAGAGAATGCATCACAAGTCGTTCAGAAAAACGTAACACCACATTACTCTTAGATTATAAATTTTGCGAATATCTGGATTTATTAAAAAGGGGGTTCAACGATATTTGTTAAACTTTGTTTATTTTTATGTGAACGAGAAATATGAATGAAATTTTCTGTGAGTAGGTTATGAAATCTTTTTAATTCTGAATTACTTTTGCGTAACTTGCATTCGTATGAGGTAAACAGACACAAACTTAATGCACAAATACGTAGACTTTATTATACGACACAAATAATGTTTTGGAACTAAAGATATCATGTGTACTCTCTGTTGCTGCTTCGAATTTTCAGATACATTTTTCTATATCTGTTGTTTTAGCTATTATCATATGACGATTTTCAAAAATACAGGCTGAATTAAAATGAAAAATACTTTATTTTAAATTAGTAAATATATATATTCAGCATTTTATGTACTATATACCCACTTTCATAGCAGAATTCGTGAACTTCATGAAGTTTGAAGTTGTTTGCTGTCCTGAGCTTTGGGCGTCTTGTAGGCACCTTTCCTTGTTTAGAAATAGCAAATACAGCTGTGGCGAAATAATCCACTTTGGGGTTCCATATACAGAGGTTGCGCAAGGGAGGAAGGTCACAGTTAACGAGATGTCTGTACTTTGCAGAGGTATGTGCAATACAAAGTCACCTTAATACAACTTTGGTTTTTGTGGATCAAACGAATACCGACTTATTTCTAGATGGAGTTTTCCATATTTGCTTCCACGTTCAGTACAAGACGTTTAGATATAATTGAGCAAATCTTGATAACCAGAGGGGAGTGTTTGGTGATTTCTTTAACTACCTGATCACCAGAATCCAGGAAAATGATAATGATATAGCAAAGTTTGCTTTTCAGTGTACAATTCCTGAAATTTGTTAAAAATATTTTGAAGAACTGAGAACTCAAATGAGTCTCAAATTGTATACAGTTACCATTTTACAGCATATAATAATGTGATGAAAATTGAACTGCGACATATTTGAAAGAGCAGAGAGAGGTAAAGGAAAAGACTATGCTGTATAATGTTCAGGTAATACCGCTGCACACCCATTGATACCGGTCTATTCTGAACCTATCCTTGAAGATGTATCTTCTAGTTACCTCTACTTCCGGCCTCATATTTCTTGAAGTCATCTTTTCTCGGGACGCCTATTAATATTCATCGTTTAGGTCCCTAATTAAGTTTATTTTAGTACTTCTGTTAGTCTGTGGAACTCTTCCACCCATTTTTTCTATACCTTTTGTTTCCTCTATTAATGGTTGCACCCCCAATTCTTCTGTAATTAATTCATTTCTGATACGACCTTATCTCTGACATCCCTGAACTGATCTTAAAGTATCTGATCTTGGCAGTTTGTATCGTTACTATTGCTCTTTTTCCTTACGCTTCATGCCTTACTTCCATAATTCAGCATTGGTATTGCCAAGATTGAAGGTTGTATGTAGCATAAATTGCATGCAGTTTGTTAAATGAAAGTCGCTATGAAATGCTATTTGTTTTTGAATGTTCTTCTGGTCTAGTCGGTGTTATAGAAGTTAAGGTGATACGCTTCAGTTATATATATCAGAGTTATTGAATGAGGGGACATATTTAGAGTAATTAATGCTAAGTTGCTCGAAATAAACTGAGAAAGGAATTTTAAAATCTCAATGTTGTGCTGATTCTGTTACATTTCCTAAATTGTTAGTAGGAATCTTCAAGGGATAGGGATAATGATTTTGATGGAGTACGTATTGCATATGATGAACCTAAGATTCACTTTGTAATTTGCACTGGAAGTACGTTAGCTTCGAATTATGGCATTTTAATGGACTGGTTTAAAGGGTTACTAAAACAATTCTCGGTGCCGAGCACTGAATTGAGTCAATTATTTTAGTAATTTCTAAAATTTTGCGAACTGACAACTACAGAAACGAACATATTTCTGCTTTATGGTATATTTGTAAGTGTATAGTAACACACTGAGGGCAGGTCTCCATGATCCTGCTGATAAAATGTGCAGTATGTTGAGTCATTGGCCAGAGTGAGCTTTAATGAGCTTCAGATGAACAGTTGAAATGAGATTATGGTGTCGAAAGGTAGCCATTTATTACAGGAGTTTAAAGTTTGCCAATAAGTTGGGGATACAGGAAGTGGTTGTAAGCTGAGAAGAAGATATATCCTGAATTATATGCGTGAAATTGAATCCTTTATAGCTGCTCCAGTTCAGGGGGTGCAACAAATTATTAAGTCATTGCTATATAATATGAATTATGTCTTTACAAGTCGGCTTTGATTATTTAGGAGGAGTAAACTTGAACTAGAGATTTAATGGACGAAAGGTTATTACTGTTATCAACAATGTGTAGCATTACACGTAAGAATTACACTAATTGAATTCTGTTTGACTCCATTTTCCGGGGAAGAACACTGGGAGAAATGTCCGTTACGTCTATTGCTTCGAAGTTTGCTTTGAAATAATTTGTATTGAAGACTGACATCCTTTTGGCATTTAATATTCGAGTAGTATACGGCGGATATGAGATCGCCACGCTGTGTGCTAAGCCCTGTCAAATTCAGATTAACTAGATCTAGGTATTGATTATTAGTGGTCATTATATACTTCACATTTTAGAATGATAAGGTCAAGAGTTTAATATCCTTGTCGAAAACCACTTTGGGCTTTGTCTAAAGATTAATTCTCTCTATACACCAGTAAAGCCGTTTATTAATAATGTCGCGAACCCGATCGTGAAAGCGCGGCTTGTGTACACAAAGAGCCGGCAAATAAAGATAGCGCAGATAATTAACAGACGGATAGTGTATCACGGAAATAAAGGACTTGCCGGCCCAGATAGGGTTTTACGTCTCGAAGGTTCCAGTGATAGAACATTCGACTTCTTATTTGTTCCAGATATCTCTCGAATTTATCAATGAGGTAGTTAAGAAGGCGACGACTCGCCAAGAGTGAGTCATGAACAGTAGTAAACACAGTAAGGAATAAACAGCTGTAGAGTGTTTTTGTCACGAGAGCTGATGTAATCAGAACGCTGTTTGTGTGGACATCGACCTTGGTAGATGGTGTTCTGTATGTGATGTAATTCTGCTGCTTCGAACTGTATTTCCACGCAAATAAAGAACATTTGGAATTTCTGCATATTGGACTTATAATTCTACGAACCCACAAAGTGACAATAATCTATGTCCTAAAGTTTTGAAACTTCACTCAAAAGGAAAAAAACAAGGATCTTTGTGGTTACAGCGGTTGATGTACCCCACTAACTTATTCACTTGTGGTTGTATATTTGTAATGGACAGGTTAAACCAACTGCAGGCATTTTCTTGATGAATTTTTAAAGGGTGTTGTTCAATACAGGTCGCTTATTGTTTCATTGATTGTGTTTTTTAAAGTTTTGCCAAAATTAATATATCATTGTTCGATATCGAAAAATGCCAATATATTAAAGTTCTGTAAGTCATGTTTCTGTTTATTAAATCGTCAGACGCATTTGGACACATTTGGAGGGATATTTCAGAGAAGGTGAAATAGAGGGTTCAGTTATAGTAAACGCGAGTAATCTGAATGAAAATTTGATGTAAACAGTAACCGATGAGTTCTGCAGCTGACTTGTACTTTGTTCTACATCTCTGACCGAGAAATCAATTAATGAGCCATTAGTCTTTGTTTATTGTTATTAGAGGACACGGCCCTAAATATACGTTATTGATTACTATTATTAATGCGGGGGCTAAAAGAAGACCTTCTATTATTTATTGTAACATTAATTATTGGGATCGTGATGTTTATATTAATGCCATTGTGTGTTCGATAAGTATTACTGATCACTCATTTGATGGCCCAATTTATTCTACCTTTAGCAAATTAAGTTATTGTTCAAAAAGCAGTATTAGAATTGTATTAGTGTTGTCAGTCTGAGTTAGATGTGTCCGGCAAATTTGAATCGATTAGGATTTGTTTATTAATATTCATATAATTGTGGATTTAGTAACCTGATAAATTTAATTCAGATCGAAATAATTATACATATATTATATCTATCAAAACATTTTAAATAG
Organism: Mantis religiosa; assembly: GCA_030765055.1. Lineage (NCBI taxonomy): Eukaryota > Metazoa > Arthropoda > Insecta > Mantodea > Mantidae > Mantis > Mantis religiosa. The sequence continues at coordinate 320,109,820 of CM060948.1, forward strand.
AATGACTTTGTTTAACCAAGACACATTGCACTGTCTTCAAATACTTATAATTTTCTCGAATAGGAAGCTCGCTCTCTCTCTCTCTCTCTCTCTCTCTCTCTCTGTCTCTTGAACATATATGTATACAGAACGGTATTTCAGAACCATCTCTTAAAGACCAGCTCTTAAAACATTGGAATATCTCTTAAGCGCACTATATTACTCTATTTCCCACAGTATGTAACAAAACCATTTCCACAAACTCTTATCCCAGTTAATACGAGATGGGTAGATGAATAAGAGTTCGTAAGAGTAATTTGGACAAGAGGTATATGAGAAGGACACGTAACACTGACAGTTTAATTCAGTTTTCAATTACCTGATGTGTAATTTTACATGCACTTATATGCTCATTACACTGCAAATATGTCTATTAATTTGAATTCGAGTAATGTGCTCCGAACTGCTCCACACAGGCACCAACACTCAGGCCTCATTTTTTGGAAATGATAGGATGTCTACCTTTGTATTTCAATTATTTCTGAACGTATATATGTGCATGATTGAGTCTGCTGATGATTTGAATCCGACTAAATAAAGAGCTATGCTTTATTTTGGACAACTAGAGAATTTCAAGTGGAAAGATCCTTTAGTGTTTTGCAGGTAGCTTGAGAATTCTGTCCGTTTCTTTGAGTAATTAAAAAGTGTAAGGACAGGATATGGAGCAGACTAAGTTAAGGGGTTTGGGCCTACCAAGCTTAATGCACTTGCTTTGTTCCTATTCTAAACAATACTAATTTAATATAAGCTGCTATCCATAGCTTTCATTTGGTAGCAGGCAGGTTTAGTAGCTTCCACAAACATCCAGAAGATGTCTCTGCCTATTACCACAGAGTATGGAACCAAACCGCGTAGTTTAAACGTGATAATTCCATTAATTTCTTTGTGACACACTAGCAAAAGCAATATAAATGGCCACACCCACCCCCACATGGGCATTTAAATAATGGCGTAGCAGCTCTTTAAATTGCGCTAGGGCCTAACTGATGGCAGATTCTGATGAAATTTCACCGATGCTTCCCCTTAAGACATCTTTTAGTATTGCATAGTTCAGAGAGTTAGCACCAGACATATCGCTACCAACACGGCCAGTTGTCACCAGATGGGGAAATTAGCTAGAGGCTCTAACCTATTATGTCGAACATTATGACAAAATTGTTTCGCTATTAGCTAATTTAGAAACCGAATTTGAAGTTCCAGCATACAAACTGCCAAACGTCTAGTAACGAACAGTTTCGCAGAAATATATTATTCATTGCACATTTGTTCAAAGAGTTACCAAAGACTATCAAACTGTTACAGCCCAGAGGTATGGAGCTGACTGAATCTGAGTGGCTTGTAGAACTGTCAAAGCGGATTTACCAAACCTCGAGCATTCTACCTTAAATAAAGATAGAAATGAAAAGTGTAATTGAAAAGAATTGTAGGGTTCGGTGAGATTTACCGCATACTAGATGCAATTTTAGATCCAAACAAAAGCTATGATACTGATGCACAACTGATAAAATATTTCAAATATGCCCCGATCACATCATGTGAGGTCGAAGGAACATTTTCGCAGCATAAATCTTGTTCGAGGGACGTAGAATACATTTTTCATTTGAAAGGCATTAGAAGTACTTTATTGTTTTTAATAATATGGCCGCAAATGAGTAAATATGTAATAAAATTCCTTCTTTGGTATTTCGTCTAGTAAGAGTCTTCAGATATTTAAGACATTAATTGTATTATTTAGTTATTGTTTTACATTCGATCAGGAAATATTAAAACCCCTGTTATAATTGTTTGGGTGTTGCCACAATGTGCCTATTTAAATAATGAGATCAGCCAGAGACAAACCCGTACATACTACATAAGAATTTCTATGTTATACATAATTATCTAAATAGGCGTGCATTTACGAATGTCTTTATATGACATTTTTGTTCTCTGGGGAAACGGTTTCTAAGCTCCTGCGCCGTGCGCTCTGTTAGGAGAGGGATGCTATTTATTCCAAAGAAGACATCCTCCCCACCCTCGTCAATCTCCAAGGGGAAGACCAGTTGGACGGGTCAGCCGATCGTGCCTCCATCTGCGGTGTAAAGGCTAGCTGTCCTAATGCTGCCACCCCTTCCTTCATGCTGTTCAACTATCCAGCCTTTCTTCCACATATGCCTTGGACGGACTGGTTCGTGGATGAGAGACAGATCTCCGATTCTCAGCTGGGGAGACTTTTTCTGGGGTTGTCGGACCTCATGGAAACCTTTCAGTTGAGTGAAGTATTCCCTGGACCAACGTTTTCATTTATCGTCAGCCAGCTTCTGCTCTCTCCTGAATTCTCTTGTTAGCGAGAAACTCGTCGTAGGCTCAGGTCCATTGGGTATTGCTGTTAGTTTTGCTCCACAAAGAAAGTGTGCCGGTGTCAGTGGTTCAGAGCCTACTTCTTCTCCTTGCATTATAGGTCTGGAGTTCAGGGCAGCTTCAGGCATCATCAGGACCGTGTTTGGCCTTCCTCCGTAACTTGTGCTTTGCCTAATACTTTCCTCAGGCAGCGTTTAATGGTCTCGACCATTCTCTTCCACCATACTCCCCACCAAGCTCGAATTTGCTTAGAAACAGTTCCCGTTATAACTTTATTTTTTGAGGCTTTTCCAGTAATATAACTCGGCCCATTTATTCACACTATTCTCATCGCTTTGATTATGTTCACTTGACTCAAAGTTATCTACTGCATTTACCAATGCATTTCCCTCCCACGTTCTCCACATCGTGACACAAAACGAATTTCTGGACGTAATGAAACAGAACAATTGGAAGTTGGAACTTTGGCAACTGAGCCTACACGTAGAGTAGACATACGACTGTCACTTCGAGAAAATCAGGGTCGCTATTGGTCCTCAACGACAGTGTTCCATTTCTGAAGTGTGGAGACGGCTTTATGACGGTCATTAGTGGGCGGGAGGGTGAGTTTCCTTTGAGAGGCAAACTGCACTCGCGTTCACTAGACAGACTCTACGAACTTCCTGGCTCTGCTGAGGATGTAGTAAGCTAAGTTCACATATCCTTCATTGGAACGTTTCTTCCTCAAGTGTGCCAGCCGCATTGGATCTATGTAAATCTATGTTTGCGGGACATATACGATGCACTTCATTTTCTTCAACGTGTAAGCCTATATTTTGTATTTTACTCACAAGTTAACTATCCAAAATAGTTCCATGGAATTATTTATAACAGTGGTTACATAAATTAAAGAGTTTCTAACGATAAGACTTTCACAAAGAGAACTAGAGGTTTTCTGAAGCTATGTCAGCAACTCCCAGTGACAAAAGCTGTCAGAGTTGTATAGCCACTGTCAGCTGACACGCTTTATGACTTCAAATCTAATTTCTGTACTTTTCTTCAATACTTCACATTCACCACTTTATCCATCTGAACATAGCCGACATAATCCAAAATATGGTTCGTACGTGATCTAAAAAATATCTATTGCACTTTCCTGTAAAACTATTAGTAAAAACGCCTATTGGTCTTCTTCAACTTAATTGGAAAAAGCACTTGCAAAAATGATTGTTCTGAATTTCCTTCTAAATGCAAGAGAATTTGGGGATACTGCAGGTTTTAAGTGCTAGTCAAATTTTAAAAGACATGGTCACTCCCTGATGCCTAGAAATTTCCTTCTTGTTAGATGTCCTAGAGGTAAAGTATATAATTACTCATACACATATAGATGCTACTGTTAAAGAAATTCTATGTATTCAGAGAATCTAAATCGTGTATTTCCTCAAACATTTCTGTTTGAAATTGTCGTTATTAAAGCAATATACGTACTAGAGCAACACATTCCTTAAGAGAAAGTAATTAATAATAAATCGTAGAGGAAATCAAGTTCGTGTGACATATTAAATTTGTTTTTTGTCATTTATTTCTAAGGATATAAATATTTTAATTTCGAAAGTTGATAAACAAGGTTTATGTACCTTAAGTATAGCACAAGTCATTTTACTCATATTTATATACTTCTTGTGAAGTAACTGATACTTGGGCTATTCATAGACTGATAAAAGCGCCAAATTCTTTGTACTCTTACACTTGTTTTTTTTTAACTTATTTATAAAGGCCTGAAATTTTAAATTATTATCAAACGTATCAAAACTATTATCCTAATAAAACAATTCAGCATTTGCATCAAAATACTTAAGCATCAAGTCATCAAAATTGAACATATCATGTAGAAAACTCTCACGGATAGAAAACGGGCATGGCAATGTGTATATAAGGCCGCTGGCCAGAACACTTTTCCCCCGTATGGCATGCGGGCACCCTAGATAACCCAGGAGCTGAACCTATCAGCAGCTAAACCTGAGCTCCTCATAATTCTTCCAAGCTGTTTGGCATCTAAATTTCTCCCCAACCAAAATAAAAAATATTTAAAACAAAAAAAAATGGGTGCTAAGTACTGCATCCTCCCCTTCAACCCGAAGGTACTTTGGTAACCTCAAAAATCAACTCCCAATCAAAAACCTACACCTTCATCCTACATCTTTCAAAAATCCTACCTGCGGTAAAACCCTTAATGGGTGGGCACGCAGCAAAAACCTTCTGGCTGTATACAGCCAGCCAGCACGAGCGAGCGAGAACTTACTCGGGGAGGTCCGGTGCTATAGGGTCAGGCTTCGCGCCTCAATAACATACGTGGACAGCATGAAAGGCAGGATCACTTTGCTCGCAATGGGACACTGGTCCGCAGTGTAGAAAGTGGCCCCCAACCCATGTAGCGACTATGACTTCCCTTTTAAAAAATTTTATATATATTAACTATTGATCTATAAATTAGTATTCAATCACTTTTGTTGCGGGTGCGATATTTTACACAAAAAATCAAGATGTCTTCACTTTTCTCATTTGAATGATATAGATACCAAATGATGTCAAGCCCGCCTCGGTAGCGTAGATGGTAGCATGTCTGCCTCACGTTCAAGAGGTCCCGAGTTCGAATCTCGGGCAGGGTGAGTTACCTGGATAAGGTACTTTCGGGGTTTTCACTTATCCTGAAAAACGAATATCATGTAACTCAAAGCTCCATGGACCCTGGACTAATTTGAGCATCATTTCACCCAATTCATTCACCGTCCGATATGATTTAACGTTGGAGGACGTAAATTGCAAAAAAAAGGTCAGGTTTTAATACAGGGTTTCAAAGTCGATTATTTTTATTCATATTACTGGTCATTGTTTGATGCTCTTGTGATACTCACGGTCGGTATTATTATAATTAATCTTGCCTTGACCAATTGTTACGAATCGTAGGAATACGCCGAGAGTTTAGTGGTGAAATTGGTACGCAAGTAGTAACTGTTAGTTATTTGTAATCTGAATAAAGAAAGGTCTAGGAAAAATAAGACGCCAATATACTTTAATAGGTTTAATCTAAGTAGTAGAAATAGTTAGTCAGGAACAGTCATTTGAGTGACTTCCTATTTGAGACAACTCTAATAAGGAATATTTCGGCAAACTGTTTACTCCACATATGCTGTGAGATTTGACGATCTCTACAGTTTTTGCCTGGTGAGATTCGTCTGTGATTTACGGTTTATCAGTTATGCAAAAGCCATCCAGAAACTGAATAGCACTTTTAAGGACATTCCCAGCAGACACGAAATGGTCTTTTTTAAGGGCGTAAATTAAAAAAATTTATCAGTTAATTTCAAGTTCGTCAACTGTACATCTCTAAGAATGTAATCTTAAACAAGGCATCATTGTTACTTAGCGTAAAATTCTGCACAAATGCAGCTTTCAAATTAATATTTCATTACAGCAGTTATTCCGATAGAACAATTTAGTACCGTGTTTTTTTTTATTTTTATATTTTTATTTTTACATATATATTCTTTTTTATAATTTTTTTAATGTTCATATTTTTTTACTTTTTTTTTTAAAGACGGGCATGGGTACAGGGTAAGTCGTTTGGAAAATTTCTTGTTTTATTGGCTTGTAACTGTGAGGCAATATGAAGGGTTCTATTTTCTTAAATGGTTATTACACCTGCATTTGTTCCAAGTGATAAATGTATGGCTCCAGAGAACGTAAAGTTTTCTTCCCTATATAGGTCCATCTCTGCTCCTTTAAAAATATACGTAAGTGCTTTCCTAGCACAGTGTCTCCTCGTCGTACTTTCAGCAGCCACTGTAGTGTACCAGTAACCAACCACACTGCAAAATTATGAAATTTCGTGTCTTTGAAGCGAAACTCCAGTTGTACCAACTGTGGTACCGAACGTAAGCATTCTTCTGTACGAAGTTTATGTAAGGCGTCTCGGAGGGAGGTCCAAATCAAGTCAGCCCGCTGACAGTTGTATAAGCGATGCTAAAGTGTGTCAACTTCCACACATATTCCACAGATCTTCAAATTCACTCTCCCGTGACGCCACATCTTCTCTGCAGTTGGAACCGTTTCATTAATAACTTCACAAACAGTTTCTCTCCAGATGGACGTAAGGTTACAGTTGGTTGCATTGGCCCAAATACATTTCCAATCCCGACTGTATTTTGTTTCCACATTAGGTCGTTGAATACCTGACTCCATCAAGTGACGATAGAGGTTCTTCTTTATTGGGCTGGCCCCTATAGCTGCCTACCGTGCAAGGAGTTCCGGGTTAGATTCCCGGCTGGGGGTGGGAACTTTTCTCCAACCAAGATGATTCCCCATCTTCCCCAGAGTCTGTAAGTATGAATGAGAGTGTGAATGTGTGCTGGACTTAATTATTTAAAAAAAATCCAAAGTACCAGCAGCCCAACGTCTACGTGATAACACCATCGAGATACGTTCCAAAGGAGAAGGGCCGCCGATAGGACCATTGAGACATGCCAATGTGAAGCTGATTTGCAACTGTTACTGGAAGTGAAACTGACACCCTGTGTGTCTGTGAACCCTACAAAGTTGTCAGCGTATGTTTTGTGTAATCGATAAACAAAATATCTCTACAGTTAACTGCCGTAGAAAAAAATGGTAGTTACAAAACGTTTAAATTAAGGTAACAAATTTATTTTTATAACGTATTATTACACCAGTTTCCAGTGACATTCTAGTGACATTAAAGTAATACTTGTGTAAAATAAAAGCTTTGAAAAACCTTGTTGAAATTTGAAGTTTATGGAATGTGACAAAATCTCTACTTTTTTATGAGTATTTATATCAGCACTTAACTATATTTAATGTTTAAGAAAATATTTTCTAACGTTATTTCCCCAAAACGTTTTTGTAAATACAAGACAAAGTTATTTACACATAGAACGTTTTAAAGAAAATAAAAATTCTATCAACGGTTTCTTTTAACACTCACATACTCTTTTCTATCGTAATTTTGCTCCGAGGTTTCCCTTCCTGCTTTTACAGTAAACTGAGGGTGAGGCAGCAGAAGAGTCCAGAAAGGCACAGTTAAACACCCCGTGCGTCTAAATGGAAGTTCTATGGTTACTGGTATATAATTACGTGTACTCAAAAATAAAAGAGCTTAAAGTTACAGAAAACTGGGAAGCAAGTATGATCCAATTACTGAATATACACGTTGCAACACTGTGTTAATTTTGGGAGAGAGGATGTTAAATTTTTAGAAACGTTAGATTAGATTGGCTGGTTACGATATTGGATTGGATTATTCTGAGGAGATTCGACAACTCGACAGGAGTGGTCTTCTGCACCTATACCCCAAGTGGGGCATCCCCGGAAGGGAGGATGAGGTGAGAGGAGACAGAAGGCGGCCGACCTCAAGGAGTCACGACAGTACAGAGGGTGGAGTCCTTACACTTTACAAGATAGAAACTCCCCGGCGGTGTAGGACACCTACCGTGATTACTAAACAGTCACGAGGCAAGTTCGGATACCGGAGGCCAATCCCGCAGAGCAAGGAAGTCTCTAGGCAGGCTTGCACAACCGGCATTTCGCAAGCCGCGTTCCTGAAAGGGTCGGGCCCGGGTTCAATTCCAGGCGACCGTAAAGTGAGATATGGGGTAGACAACGCGGTGCTGGAACGGGTTTTCACTGGGATTTCCGGTTTTCCCCGCCATCTCATGCCACCGGTGCTCCATCTTCATCTCATGTATCATCAGTGTCACTGACTGCCATGCCGGATGTAGTAAAAAAGCCGTTAAACACTACACACATACATACACAGAGCATATCATCCCGCCATGCACCGAAGAGACTCCGGCGGTCACTTCTGTCCTGAAAGAAACAAGACGAGAGATGATGTGAAATGATAATGGAGATGAAATGGAGTGTCAGTGAATTCGGGGGATGTAATTAACCTACCCAGCGTTCGCCTGGCGATCCGAGAAACCCCGAAAAAAACCGATGAGTAAGGCAGCTTGGCCAAGAGAATCAAACCCGGACCTCCCGAATGCGGGCTACAGACGAAACCGCCTGAGCCATTCCGCTCGGTTTGTTACGATATATTCGAAGGAGTTTTATTTATCAAACATTCGTAAACCTGAATGCCTATACCCAATGGATAAGAGAAACACTGCTTTTATAAGGATTATAATGAAAACATCTGTGGTATAAGGAAGCAAAAACAACAATCTCTACATACCCATAACTCACAAAAGGATTCTGCAGGTAGTTTACCTTTAAACTATTCAATATCGAACTATCAAAGGGACAATTAAGAAAATTAACCTTTATAAACAGGTAAGAAATAAAACCCACGAACTTCAGAATCAGAAGCCAATTGTGCCTTTGTCTCTTTGGCTATTTCAATTTTCAAAAGTTATTTTTGTTAATTTACGTCCATCTAACACTAACTGACATCGAACGTTGAATGAATAAGTTTAAATTAAAAAGTGCAAGTGTCTGCGAATAGACATTTAAATTTTTTTTCTAAATATTGTTTTCCTTTTACATTTCCACTTTATAATGCGCATTCTTATGCATATTTTGTAGGCTAAACGTTTTTAAAACTTAATGGGCCATCTGAGTAGCTTTTTCTTGATATCAGATCAGTTTAATATTTAGAATTTCACTTAAACATTATTATTTTTTTAAAAAATTAAACACTTTTTGTGTACAAAAGACTTAAAAGTTATACAGAAATAAACCTTTCATTGTAATGAATTACATTAATTATGAGAATTTTATGAATTATATGCGAGTAATGAAATAAGAATTTTAAGATGTTTACTCACGCGTGGAACAATTCAAATGGGACTTGATTTTCATTATTTTAAAATTGTTTTCTTGTGAATTTATTTACAAAGGAACATAAAAATACAAACGCGTATCTTTTCTCTTAAGGTGTTTCACTGATTTAAATATTTTATCACTTGGGCACTTAAAGTAGCCCAAACGTTACACATGACACTGTTGTACCCACTCAGAATAAAACACTACTGATTCATCGAGTTGCAATTGTCTGTTTTTTTTTTTTTTTTTTTTTTTTTTTGCGCCAGACACTGGTCATTCCTCATAAGTGCCCCGAATACAGGCGAACATTCCGGAAAAGAAACCTACTTGAAACAGCCAAAAGGTATGCTCTGGATTGGAAAGAAGGCACACAATGCCTATTGTCTTGCACGAGCTACAGTTCTGATAGTGGTCTTTAGCTATATCTACGAGGGTGGTCTGAAAAGTTTCCGACTCAACATAAAGATGGCAGTACTCGTAAATACAAGCTAGTGAATTTCGTTGTTCATCTGTTGACAGTTACCAAAGTTCCAGCCATTTTGCATGCTCAGTTGTTACGTAACAGTCGCTTGAGTGATTTGATGTGAGTGCTTTTATGAACATGGACAACATCGATTATCGAGCTGGCAATAAATATGTGTTTTTTAAACGCAATACGCCTACGCAAATCAAAGATGAGTTGGATTCTGTGTATGTGGGGCTCTGCACCATTATTCACCACAGTGAAGTTTTGGGCAGCTGAATTTAAACGTGGCCGTAAGAGCTTGGGAGTCGATGAACGTTCGGGACCTCCAAAAGCTGCAACTACCGAAGAAAACATCGCCAAACTTCACCAAATGTTGCTTAGACGACCACCGAATTAAAGTTAGAGAGATAGCAGAGGCTATGGACATGTCCAAAGAACGTGCTTGTCACATATTAAATCAACATTTAGACATGAGAAAGCTGTCCGCTCTTTGGGTGCCGCGTTTGCTCACGTTAAACCAAAAACGTGTTCGAATGAACATCTCCAACACTCTAATGGCGCAGTTTAGGCAAAATGGCGCTGATTAATTACTGTAGATGAAACTTGGATACACCATTATACGTCTGAAACTAAAATACAGTCCAAACAGTGGAGTGTAAAGGGTGAACCTGCGCCAAAAATAGGAGAAACTTTTTTTGGCTGGAAAAGTGATGACGACTGTTTTTGCGATAGTCATGGAGCTATTTTCATCGATCATTTTCAGAAAGGATAAAGTACTACAGGAGTATTCTACGCATCATCATTTGACAAGCTGAAGTCAGAACTTGCGGGGAAATGGCCACATTTGCAGAAAAAGAAAATCCTGTTTCAACAAGATAAAGCACCATACTTCAGACTCATACTTCAGCGGTTACAATGGCGAAAATCCACGAATTACTGTTTGAAATGTTTGACCATCCGCCGTACACACCAGATCTAGTCCCAAGAGACTTCTATTTGTTCCCTCATCTGAAAAATGCGCTTGGAAGACAGAGATTTTCGTCAAATAAACAGGCAATCACTTTCGTGAACAATTATTTTGCAGAGAAAAACGCCGAGTACTGTTTGGACGGGTTACAAAGATGGGAGCATCGTTGGGAGAACTGAGTAGAGTTACAAGGAGACTGTTGAAAAATAAAAATTAAAAAATTTTGAAAAAATATCTTGTATCTTTATTAAGTCGGAAAATTTTCAGACCACCCTCATATAACCCGGTAGTCGGGCGCGAATGTGCCAACTCCGGAGTAACTCCTTTGGTAACTTTTTGCCGTGGTGATGATCATATGTATACGTTTTTTAACTTTTCAATCTTTTCAGTATGAGTTATATAAAATAATTAAATGATTTTGAAAAGTTTAATGGCTTTTGACTGCTGGACAAGTATGTTTGAATTCGCAATTCCAAAAGCTCTGCTTTAAATTTAAGGTCCAAACGATATTATGGAGTTATGAGCCTTTTGAATATTAAACAACGATGAAATAAGAGAACTGAGAAAAAGGTGATTAAAATACTAGGCGGTTCATTATTAATATGGAAAGTAGTATAGATTTGGGAGTTTCGGCACAGTGTAGATATGATGCTGAACTCTCCTCTGTGTTAATATATGAGTGATGTAGAATGCTCATTGATTTAGAACTCTCCTAAGTGAAAATCGAGTTGTAAAAGAAGGGGAGTGTTGGCGTAGTGCCGTTCTCCCCTGTGCAGTGAGATGTGTTTGAGGGTGGGGTGATGATGATGATGATGATGATGATGATGATGATGATGATGATGATGATGATGATGATGATGATGATGATGATGATGATGATGATGATGATGATGATGATGATGATGATGATGATGATGATTGTGTGTGTGTGTGTGATGTGTGATGGGTGGGTGTGTAACGGGGTTCCGGGGGGTGTTTGAATTAAATGTGAATTCATTTCGATGTGTGTGCTTAAACTCTCATGTAGGAATATCAAGTCTAGGGTTCGATATGGGGTTCGGGGAGGGTGATGTTTGAATTAAATGTGGTGATAGTAATTCTTCGATGTCTGTGCTTAAACTCTCATGTATGAATATCGAGTGTAGGGTTTGATATCTATTACGTTTAGTGCTTCGATGTCTGTGCTTAAACTCTCATGTATGAATATCGAGTGTAGGGTTTGATATCTATTACGTTTAGTGTATGATATATGATGCAGTATCGTTATTCTTTAGATAAAAGAATATCGAGAGAATGATTAGGTATGTGTACTGGGAGAGATTTATGAAATAAATGTAATAAGACATTCTGGTAAGGGGTGTTCCCTATCCAGAATCTATCCTTGAGCTATATATCCAAGAGCGATGTAAAGGTTAAGAAAAGGTTAAATTCCATTCCCACATCGAGGTACGAGAAAATATAAATCTGTTCCACATTGAAGTATAAGAATGGAAATGTAAATCTATGTGAGAGGGTCTCATGACAAAGAAATGTTCCCTCTAAGCATGATAAAAGTGGGACATAGCAAATGCAAATAAAATAAAAGCACTACCCATGTCTTTAAGAATGATAAAAAAAATATTGAGAGAAAAGTATAAGAATGCAAATGCAAATCTGTTTGAAAGGGCTTCATGATAAAGGAACGCTCCCTCTAAGCACGATAACCTAAAAAGAATATTCCCTCGAAGCATGATAAAAGTGGAACATAACATCGAAAATAAAATAAAAGCACTAACCATCTATTTAAAAATGATTAAGATAACGAGAGAAAAGTATCTCATCTTTAAGTATATATGTGTAATACAAACTGATCAATCAATATGATAATATATATACGCAAGTAGGGATCTATAGTGTAGATATCCTAACTATCCATGGCAAGATATCACCCTCCATATAAAAAAATTGTCTAGAAAATCTCCCCTCAGTATTACGAATACTCCACTGAACTTCATCCCTCTTGGTATGTGGGTCAGAGAAAAAAAAAGAGTTAATCTCTCCAGACTGGTGACAGGGGTAGTCAAAACATTCTTATTGCTGTAGCGAAGTCTAAGTTTGTCAAATAACGTTAGGAAAAAAAAGAATATATTTTAAAATTAAACGACTGAATCTATATATTTGTATGAATGATGAAACAATACTATGAATGTGTTAGTATACCAAATGTAAAAAAATCAAATGTTCAGAAAAATATATTTTGTACAAGTATGTGTGTAAAGAAATGTGTAACTATATCCCCCCTCCAAGATGTAGGGAACGAATCACAGTTAGCGTGCGCACGAAACATGGTGTTTGGGAAGGAGAGATACGGTTGGAGGGGTGTAAAAAATGATGAACCTATATAACGTTTAAACTATGATAATAAAGTTACTAGTAATACCTTTGAATTCATAACGTAGTCACTAGTAACAACTTTAAACTCATAGCGTAATATGTAGACAGTAACACCTCTCCCTGAAGGAGGGGCGGAGCCTCTCTCAATAAATACCGTCGTACGGATGAGTGAGGAGGCAGTCGATTCTCTGGAAATATGGATCCTACAGGTAAGATAGAAAAGTTGTATACTGTAATTCATTTTTTATCTCTGTTTACGAAGAATGTTGAAGTAATACTGATTCGTGTGTGCTTATACGTTTGTTTCAGATCATGAGATGCTCCAGCTAAATCAACTAGCTGAAGGTGGAACACATCTTCCCACAAAGAAACTACGTGAATTAGATCAGTCCGTTCAACACATCATTCGATCCGTCAAAACCGTGAAGACCAGATATGGTGAACGGGTTGTCGTCGAAACATCAGAATTCCAAGTTTTCCTCCCGGAGAGATTCAAACACATGACCGCAGCGCAGAAAGATCTACTAAACCGTGGTGACTGCATACTCCAATACCATGGCGAGGAAACTCTAGAAAGTGGTTTCAAACGACACAAATTGTCTTTTTTAAGCAGCCCGTTATGTCGTCAAAAGGTGAGCATAATTATTGAATAAAATTTCATAAAAAAGTGATAATGTAGTTACTTGCATGTAAATGTGAAATCGTACATGTTGTATTAGAACTTAAAGTGTTAATTATCGCACGTCATGTAGTATTAGTAATTGAGAGTGAACGTTGTAGGGTTAATTTTCATGTGTAATAATTACGTACATGTGAATATCGTAGTTCAGTTACGTTATTTCACATGCATGTTAGTTACGTTTTGTTTGTTACACGTAAAAGTAACGTTGTAGGTGAAAAAAGAACGTTAATTTATGTGTGTAAAAACGTACATGTGAATATCGTAGTTCAGTTACGGTATTTTACATGTATATGGTTTACGTTGTGTGTTTTATCATTTATGTAAGGGAGAGAGCATTACGTAAAACAGTTACATACTATCTGAATATTGTAGTTACATGATGATAGCAATAATTGTAATCTCTGTGTAAAATACATAATCATTATGTAAATATTTTCATATGTAAAAGTTACATGCATGTTACGTTCTATGTAAAGTATAGAGTTTACGTAAAGTTGAGATTCAGACATGTAAAAGTTATTAACATGTATGTTATTTCTGTCACCACCTTACATACATGTAAATCAATGTTCCCGTATGTAAAGTTAATCGAATTGATTTTCAGAAACGGCGACAAGATGCTCCGATAGTGCCACTGGACAACCCTCAATTCAGCAAGATGAAACCCGTCCGAACGTGATCCAGGCTGAACGGTTACAATGTATTCACAGTGAGTCTGCCTTCAAAAACAGATTATGTACCTACGAAATTCACAACTGTGTTAATATCCTTGACCCCGTCATATTCTTAGCAGAATGCAAACCTTTAATTTTGAATGAAATTGATAAGGGCTTAAACATGTATAAATCAGGTCTTAAGATAAGATCCTGTTTATCCTGTCAATATGTCATAATATCACAAGAGAGCGATAATATTCATACATTTAACTTTGACAGTAAACTTGAGGTGATATTGCAATCTACAGATAAATCTATATGGTATGAAGAGAAGATTGTACAACCTATACTAGATCATATGGATAATTTTGAATTGCGTACCAGTTCAAAAGCTTTATACAGTATTGAGAAATTAACAATATACGTGACACAATACGATTCATTGAATGCAGGGATGTATACTGAATTACCCGACTTTATAAAATCGAAGAGAGCTGTTATTAACATTCGTAATACTGATAAATATTGCTTTGCATACTGTCTGTTAGCATCCAAATACCCAGTAGAACGTAACAAGAATCGACCCACGTCCTATAAAAGATATGATTTTCGTAAAGAATTTAACTTTGAGAATATAACATTCCCCGTGTCATTGAAAGATGTAGAAAAATTCGAGAATCAAAATTCAAATATTTCATTAACGATATACGGTGTTGAAAATAAATCGATTATTCTCTTATATCAACCAAGAGATATAAAATCACATCATGTTACTCTTTTAATGTATAAAAGACATTATTGTCTGATAACAGACTTATCACGTTTGCTAGGAAAGCAGCTTACTAAACATAATGGACGAAAATGGTTATGTAACCATTGTAACTTGTATTTCACATCAGAATCACGATTAAATAGTCATAAAAAGCGGTGTATGATGAATCAAATTATCAGAATGGCCGAGGCTGGTAAAACTGATCTCTTTGAATTTAACGCATATTCGAAATGTCTAAAAGTTCCATTCGTGGTTTATGCAGACATAGAATGTATCTTACGTAAGGTAGATTCGTGTCAAGATGTATCGAGCAAAAGTTGGACACGTACCACTCATAAACATGAAGCGTATGCAATTGCATTACATTTGGTTTGTAGTTATGATAAAAATTTAACACGTTTCAAATCATTTGAAGGTCCATATGCAATTGAAAATTTTCTTAAAGAATTAACGTTAATTGCAAATCAGGTCATTAATATATATGCTAATAAAATTGAAATAAGTATGAGACATGTGGATGAACTAGAATATCAAAATGCAACACGATGTTACATATGCAAACGTGAATTTCTTAACTCGTGTATAAAGGTTCGTGACCATTGTCATTTGACTGGATGTTACGTTGGCCCAGCCCATAAGCACTGCAATTTAAATAGGAAAATGCCAGGATTCATACCAATATTCTTTCATTGCATGTCAAAATACGATGCTCATTTCATAGTAAAGAAACTAGGTTACGATACGGAACCTATCAACTGTATTGCACAAACTTCTGAAAATTACTTATCCTTTAGCAAAAGATATACAAATTCGAATGGAATGAGTATATATCTAAGATTTCTGGATAGCTATCGTTTTTTGGATTCAAAACTTAGTAACCTTTCGGATATGGTAGAATCAGATGATTTTCATTAGACCAATAATACGTATACGAATCCTTTGCATAGACAACTGATGAAACGCAAAGGTGTCTTCCCGTACACGTATGTGGATTCTATAGAAAAATTATACGAGAATAGTCTACCATCCAAACATCAGTTTGATCAAGTAAGCGATGAGGATTATAGTCATGCTAGAACGGTATGGAATGACTTCAATGTTAAAAATCTGGGTGAATATTTAAATATATATCTTAAGTGTGATACGTTAATACTAACGGACGTGTTTGAACGCTTCCGTGAGTTAAGTATCGGTTTGTACGGACTCGACCCGTGTCAGTATTACACACTTCCCGGATTAGCCTATGATGCAATGTTAAGAACGACTGGTGTACAGATTTCATTATTAACAGATAAGACTATGTTAGATTTCTTTTAAAAATGAATACGAGGTGGAATTTGCACTGTGTCCAAACGGTATGCAAAGGCGAATAACAGATACATGACTAGCTATGATAACACTCAACCAACTAATTATTTAATGTACGTCAACTGCAATTCTTTATATGGATATACAATGGAAAATAATAGCTTACCATACACTGATATAAGGTGGCTAACTGATGCTGAAATTAAATCAATAGATTTTATGTCTATTACAAGTGATTCTGACGTGGGATATGTGTTGGAAGTAGACTTTAAATATCCACAGGAACTTCATGATATACAAAATGATTTGCCATTATGCCCTTTGAATGAAATCGCGCCAGGTGATAAGTATACAAAATTGCTAACAACATTGAATGATAAAAATAAATACGTATTACATTATCTCAATTTTCAACAATGTGTTAAACTTGGTTTGATTCCATCGCGTATACATAGAGTAATAGGTTATAAACAATCAAACTGGATAAATCCTTACATTGAACTCAACGCTCGTAAACGTATTGAAGATAAGACGAAATTTGGCCAAAATCTATGGAAGTTAATGAATAATTGTGTTTATGGAAAATTTATAGAGAATGTAAAACGTTGTAATTCATTTCATTTAGCTACCAGCTAGAAACGAGCGCGTAAATTGTTAGCTCGACAGACGTGTATAAGGTACGTGATTTTTGATGAGAATTTAATAGGTATAGAATTTGTCAGAGATGAAATATTGATGAATAAGCCAATATACATAGGACAAGCAATCCTGGATCTATCCAAACATAAAATGTATGATTTTTATTATGAAATTCTGAAGAAAAAATTAAAAGATGTAACTTTAATCTATACGGACACGGATGGTTTTCTCTTTGAATCTAGCTGCGATATATATGAATTTATTAAAACCAATATACATTTATTCGATACATCGAATTATCCAATGGATAATGTGTATGGTATTCCGTTAGCAAATAAGAAAATTTCAGGATTATTCAAGGATGAGCTAGCGGGTAGAGTGATGACTAAATATGTAGGATTGAAATCGAAATTATATTGTTATCGGTATGATACTGAAGTGATTAAAAACTCAAAAGGTGTAACAAAAGATTCGATGAGATTCATAACCTTTGAACAATATATCTCATGTATTACACATCCTGACACGATACATCGAAGCATGCAGACATGTTTCAGAAGTTACAAACATAATGTTCATACCATTGAATCTAATAAGATAGCTTTAAGTGGTATTGATACAAAACGATACATTCCCGATAATTCATTTTCAACATTAGCATGGGGATATTATTCTATAGAAAATTGTCAAGTGTAATTTTTTTTTCTTTTCTCAATAAAGCATAGATTCAACTGAGTTAAAAGGTATTACTAGGCCATGATAATAACATATTACTGTATTTCAAAAAACAAAATAATTGAGTTTCAAGTATAATTGTAAAGTGTGTTACAACTGAGTTAAAAGGTATTACTAGGCACATGATAATAACATATTACTGTATTTCAAAAAACGAAATAACTGAGTTTCAAGTATAATTGTAAAGTGTGTTACTAATTACATGATAATAACATATTTACTTCATTTGAAAGATAACGTGTTGCTTTTTTTATGTTTACGTTAGGGGGGAAGGAATATTTTTTCCTATTCATGTCGTTTTGAAATGTTAGATAGCAGAAATCAATGTAACCTTATTGATCTCTACAATGAAATGTTAATTCAACTATAATCATGTATGATTTTTTATTAAAATATATTTACTAATTATATCAAAATGTTATTATCATGTCTCCGTTAAGGGGTGAGGGGGGATTTATATATAATCAATGTGAACTAGCATGTACATTATGTTAAAGGCTCTTATTTCAGCTATAATCATGTATGATGTTTGTTTAACGTATATTACTAATTACTTCAAATTGTAATTATCATGTTTACGTTAAGGGTAGGTGAATTTATATATACTCAATGTGAACTAGCATGTACGTTATGTTAAAATCTCCACAATTAAATGTTAATTCAACTATAATCATGTATGATTTTTTAAAAAAGTATAAAAATGTTATTATCATGTTTAAGTTAAGGAGATGTGAATTTATATATAATCAATGTGAACTAGCACGAACGTTATGTTACAGAAGATATCAGGAATCAATGTGAACAAAAAAAAATAAAACACAATATATCATTAAAATTATATTTCTTTATTGAGTTGTGTGTTTTTTATTTATACAATGTCCACCTCATTAATCCATTCACGGGTAGGAAATCCTAACCATTTCACCAGAATCCTATCACCACTTCGTCTGATAATCCTTTCAACTAAATACGTGTCTGGATATTGAGTTTTCTGTAATTCATAACCGTAGAATGCTCCTTCAATCAGTTTACCCTCCAGATCCTCGATGAGATAGGTCAATGGGTGTGTCCTTTGCACTGTACGTATCCTAAAGACTTCAACACTCCAATTTGGTAGATAACCTTTCTCCATAACACCTTTATGCTTAGAAAACCTCACGTAGTCACCAACACGATGAAGTCTAGATCTTCGCTTCTCACGCAGACTTCTATCATATTTGTATACACTGAGGAGGAGAGAATTATCACGAACTTCTACAGGCTTCATACGAATCGTTCGATGGTAAGTATTATTGTATGTATGAATAATTCCTGGTAGTATGTTTATCCATTGATATGAGCCTTGAACAATAAATTCCTTATGCAAATTCAGTTTGATCGTTCTTATTAAACGTTCCACTGCAGCAGCCTTAACGTGAGTGAATGTACTGTAATGATTAATATTATTACGATTCATTAGTTCGCGGAAATGTTTATTGTAAAACTCCCTTCCATTATCAGATTGAACATTCTTCGGAAACGATTCCATTTCATTCAATATCTCCTCCATAGCAGTCGAAACGTTAATACCACTTTTATCACGTAATGGTCTTGCATAAGCCATCTTGGAATAAAAATTGCATGCAAGAAGAATATACTTATAATTCCTATTGTCTCTTGCATAATTAGACATGTCCATAAGATCTATTTGTACTAAATCGTTCATTCCTTTGCTTATGATCTTACGACGTAAAAATCGTCTTCTAGCTGGTGCATGTAACTCGGTTGCAATGCGACGTTTTATCATGCTATAATTTTTGATGTTTTAAGTTCTGTAATAATTTCTTCTATCTCGGGTGAGTGATTCAAATTACCTGCAATTCATCGACGCAACTAATATTCTTAATCTGTTTATTATTTCATTCGGATCGTTCCAGTAGACGTAATCTAATTTTCTCTGCGGTACATGTTCTTTCCAACGTAAACCAAATCCAGTTCGATTACTAATAAGGTCACGAATGATATGACGATACTTGAACCCTCGATTTGCTCTTAAACGTCCATCTCTTGAATAGCCGTGTCTGTAAACTTGAGTACTCTGTAAGATTTGTGAATACACGTCTAAATTATCATCTGTGTACGATGTCTTGCGAGGTAAACGTTTAAATAATAATTCATATAAGCCTGCTGTGGGTTCATACGTTTCTGTCCCTATCTGAACACAATCAGATTTAAACACAACTGTCTTGTTACCCAATTTATACTCATTATCCTCGTAACGTATGCCGTAAGTATTGTCCATGTCACTCGAACTAGCAGTTCGAACCTTGTGTAGATACTTTGACACGAGATCAGATCCGCTAGCATCATCTGTAGTTTCGTCGTCGTTGCTGTCTTGGTGTGCTTTCGCTATTACTTTCAATGGTTCGGTTACAGGTTGAAGAACTTCAGACATGACTCGTTGCGTTTCGAATTTCATTCCTTTGAGAGAACGTAACTTTTCTCTTTTTGCCCTACTGTGACGGGCAATGGATTCCTTAAGTCTTATAGCTTCAGCATCCATATCGAAATGAATGTATAATTAATCAGCTACTGCTAATTTATATGAAACTATCAGTTCTATACTTAACATATGGCCATCTTTAGCACGTCCGGCTGGCGCTGTAAACGATAGAATATCGCCAGTTTCAACTCTTACAGGATATCTTTCAACTAATCTTCCGTTTATTGCAAACAGTGTATCATTTACAGCATGCGGATGTACCGATTATACAATAGAACAAGAGAGTACACTTCCATTTCCAGGAACTTTATAGTATTCGAGTCCCGATGTTAACGTATACCTTAAAGAGGGTCCTCGAAACGGACGTGTTTGCAATGAAATTATGAGTTGTGCTTTCAATTGTTGTAACATACTGTTTACAACATTTCTCATTCATGTTTTCATAGTATGAATATCATTATTTATAGTGATTAGTTTATTATCAAGTTCCGTTTGTCGTGCGGTTAGTTCTTTCACTTCTTTTTCTACAGCTGTAGTAATAGTCTCGCTAGCGGAGGTGATTGTTCTAGTTAACTGACTTTGTAATTCATTCTGTTTCCGTGCAATAGTATCGGCAATGTTTGTTATAGTCACAGTTAAACCCGTTTGCAATTCATTGTGTTTCTGTATAAAGAAATGATTAACATAACTCATGGTGACTGCATCACTATCATCTATCGGGTCGGCTAAATCCTTCAATCTCTTCATTCGAAATGTTAGAGTTTCATTAGAGTCGTGAATTGGAATCCTATCATCTACATATTTTTTATTAGGAACGTCGTGTTCGAGAAGGGGGTCCAACAGCGTTTTCATTCTTATACCATCTATAATGACATTATTTTCGGAATCAAGTTTAAATGCATATTTACTTAAGTACTCCATTAAATTGTTGTATTGGATGTCGAGCGATTTTTGTATGTGATCCCTAAGCATAGCTTCAAACTCGCCCATACGCTGATACGAGGTCTGCTCGCTGAAGATCTGCATTCGATTCTCGACGTCAGCCGTATGCGTATCCACATAACGTTTAGTCGATGCATCGTCACCTTCTTCAGCGTCGTGAATATTGAACAATCGCTTTCCCTTGAATCGATAGTTTCCCGATCCATCTCTAGTTATGATATATCGATTGAACACACCCCTAGAGGGTATGAATCTTCGGGATCCGAACCTGTCGATACTCATTGCTTAAGTGATGGATTATTCTATTTATTCATTCTGATAAAGCGATCAAAACCGTGACGGTAGCGTCCCTCGTTCAGTGGATATTCTGGTACTATAACAACAAAGGATCGTTCATCACTCTCCCATATATGTTTACACATATCCTTAAACTCATCATAGGACATATCGGTATTTACATAATCTTCGTATATATGTTTTAAATTGAGATTATCCTGTCCAAAGAATATAATCATATTTGCATTATCTCTAATTAAATGTTTAGGTACTTTAGCATATGATTGTGCTAAATATATAGCATCGACATTACGATGTCTACCCATACTGTAATATGAAGTTATCTTACCCTGTTTTTCATTTATCATATCATCAAATACGAATATCGAATTTTCTCTAGCATCCGACGTTTGAATCACTTTATCACCATCATCGAACGTAAATACACCTATATCGGGTATAGTTTTCAGTAACCTGAGTAAATATCGATATTTAGGTTGTTGCAACGATTTCGAGTATATGTAGGGGTTTTCGAATCTCAGACCATTCTCGTGAATAAGCAGGTTGAGTAAAACGTTCGTTTTTCCAGCATTTGAACTGCCCAGTATGAGCGCTCTAACGTTACTCGGAAACAACGTAGCGTGTCGTCCTTTGCGAATGCCATCCTCGAAATCTAACACCTGTATGGGTAGCGTACACTTTTGCTTTACTATCTCCATATCGCGACTAATACTTATAAAGCATAAGTTTTGTCTTTTATTTCGTTCGTGATAAGGGCAATCTATGTCTTTACTGGATTTAGCCAATCGTCATAGGAATCGTATACTTATAAAGGGCACGTTTTGCCTTTTTATTTCATGGTGAGACATGCGCTCTACACGTGCACGCAAAGGTTCGGGAATTCTTAATTCCTTGATTAATTCATTACCATTTGAGGCACATTTCCCGGGTTATCGTTTCTGCGGTCCCGGAACGAAACTACATAAACGCTTGCAGAGAGGTGACTTACCGGTGAACGGGTTAGATTCAGCGTGTCTCGATCACGATCGGGCTTACGCAGAGAGTACTGATACAGAATCTCGTCGTCTAGCCGATAAGGTGTTGGTAGAGAAAGCTTGGAGACGTGTACAGTCTACCGACGCTTCTTTGGGCGAACGACTTGCAGCTCGACTTGTGACTACACTTATGAAGGGTAAATTGGCAGCGGGCGCTGGCATGCGTAAACGTCGCAACAAGAGAGGTGGTTTCTTACCTTTGCTACCACTTTTAGCAGCTCTAGGTGCAGCAGGTGGTCTAGCTGGAGGTGCTGCTCAGATTGCTACGGCTGTCAATAAGAAACGTTCGGATGCAAAACAACTTGCGGAATTAACACGTCACAACGAGCGCATGGAATCTTTGGCTCAGGGCAAAGGTCTTCGCCGTAAGAGACGTCGTAAGGGTAGAGGATTGTATCTTCGATCAAAAAACTCGGGCGAGGCCTATATTTATCCCGGAAAAAGCCCTGAGTGCTAACGAGATCGATTCGTATGCACGACGTCTACACATTCCACATTTTAGAGGTGTCTACATGATCGATAAACTACCTCCACGTCCTCGATACTATGAGAGAATAGTAGTGAATCTGGATACATCAAATTACCATGGTACACATTGGGTTGCTGTACGTAAGGATGGTGATGTTGCCTACTACTTTGAGAGTTTCGGCGATCTGAGACCTCCGGAAGAGATAGAAACATACCTTTCGGGTGTCAAGCTCCTATATAATACGACGAGATTTCAAGAATTCGATTCTGTGATTTGCGGTCACTTGTGCCTTCAGTTTCTCCTCGATGAGTTACACGATCACCGTGAGTGGTAGTGATACCAGCTTCTCTACATTTCTAAATCCACCATTACATCTGGATCCTAACGGACATTACGAGATAGCTCTATTGAATTTTGAGACTTTTTACTCGATTCCGAATGTGGACGAGAGTAATAATCTATTCCATTACGTTCGCGATGGAAAAGTCGAACGTATAGTAATTCCACCGGGTACTTATGAATTGGATGATATCGCCAGATTGATCAAGGATGCTCTCGACATCGGTGACGACTTTATTCTACGTGCTAATAATAACACCATGAAATCAGAAATTGAATCTCCCTATATTATCGACTTTAGTCGTGAGAGATCTATTGCTCCTCTTCTCGGTTTCACCTCTAAACAGAGGGTACCGGCAAATGTGCTGACCGAGTCTAATGATTTGGTTAACATATTCAAGGTCAGCATCATACGTATCGAGTGTAGTCTTGCAACGGGATCTTTCATCAATGGTAAAAGTGGTCATTCTCTGTATGAATTTTTCCCATCGGTACCTCCAGGTTATCATATCTCGCAGGAACCATCAAGTCCTATATATTTACCAATCATCGATACGAATCTCATTGATCATCTCGACATTAGAGTGGTAGACCAGAACGGCGATAAGTTAGATTTCAGGAACGAAACCATCACTGTACGATTGCACATACGTCGTAATGGGTATAAGTTTTAAGAGACGATGCTATATTAAAAAACATCTCTCGAGATTGAACTCAACTCGATCATCGACCCGCAAGCTAATCACATCGTCTAATCGAAAATTTCTCGCTAACTTAGGCTTCAAGGTTCTATGATGGATGTGTTGGACGTGACCGGGATTCCGAATTTTGATGATAAGATCAGTAAGGAGGAAGAACACGTATTCCTACCATACAATACGTCAGCTCTCGATGTGAACGATGAAATTAGAATTCCATGTCAAGCTGAAGATTTGTACACGCTTCCTAGTAGAAGTTATCTCTACATTGAGGGGACTCTCACTAAACCCGACGGCACCGTCGCCACATCGAAATTGAGTAACAATGCTATGGCATTCCTATTCGATGAGATTCGTCTGGATATGAATGGAACGACTATTGATAGAACTAGGAATCCGGGCATTTCATCAACGATGCGTAACTATGCCGCACTGAATGAACTGGAATCGAATCGTTTACTTAATGCTGGATGGATCTATCCAGGAGGTGTGGTAGACATCGTGAATACATCGAATGGTATCTTCAATGCTATCGTTCCTCTTTCGATGTTGCTGGGTTTCGCCGACGATCACAAGGAGGTCATACTTAATAGCAAGTTTGAACTTATTCTCATTAGATCTAAGGATTCTAATAATTGTATCATTGGAAACGATCCTACAACCATACAACTAACTAGACTCGAATGGAGGATGCCTGTCCTTCGACTTACAGATTCTGAACGAGTTGATAAACTTAAACTCGTCAAATCGGATAAACCTCTTCACGTCGCATTTCGAACCTTGGACCTTCACACTCAACCTGCTGTACCTCAAACTAAAGCGTTCTTATGGAACATTGCAACCACGACTAAACCTGAAAAACCACGTTTCGTCATAGTCGGTGCACAAGTGGATAGATTGAATCATCTCGCTAAGAATGCTTCTCTATTTGATAATTGTAATATCACCAATCTGAAACTTTATCTCAACAGTGAATCTTACCCCTATCACGATATGAATTTGGATTTCGCCAATTCGAAATTTGCATCTCTGTATGATCAATATTCCAAATTTCAATCATCCTACTATGGAAAGGAGAATTACCCTCTTTTGAAAAGGAACGACTTTCTGAAATATGCACCGCTATTCGTCATCGATTGCTCTCATCAACCTGAGGATACTGTGACGGGGGCAGTGAATGTCAGATTGGAAGTTCAAGCATCGTCAAATTTTCCTGCACAAACTTCATTATTCTGTTTAATTATTCATGATAAATTATTCACTTATAAACCATTAACTCATGTTGTACAATCTATCATATAGGTGTAATAAATAAAACATTACAAATTCAAATTATCTTTTTATTGACTTTAACATACATCTCCAATATCCTCTTCCTTGCACTCCTACTTTTTGCATCATATGAACATAATGATTTATGAATATCATACAACTGATATAAATTTCTTTCAATATATGGAATCAGTCTTTTAAGTCCATTGAATGCAGTACTATTCAGATTTATACTGCCCACATTTAAACGTGTATTCACAAACGTTATTTCTTGCATCTTATTCATGCATAACATTATATTAAATGCATATATTATATTTTCACTGTACGGTGCACATGGATGCTTACCATCTTTCAGATACGTATCCAAAACACACAAATTTGACATTATTACCTCCCAATCCTCTTTTGTAATATACACAAACGTATCGTCATGTGTGGCTTTAATGTAAAGTGATGGGAGTTTATTGTATAATCCTATGTTCACACGAAAGTCCATGCTGATGGAGATGTCGTTATCGTTCATGCACACACTATTTACCATCACTCGCAACTTCCTCCTCTACTTCTTCTGCGAAGGGTGTGAAGGGTTCGAACATCATTATGATGAAACTGTCTTGATCGAACGTCTTCTTGGCTTTGACGATTCTCGGTTTGCAGTTCGTCTTCTTCTTTTTCTTGTCTCCTTTCTTACTGGATCTGCAGACATACACGAACTATGTCTCAACATCGTGAATATTTAATACACTTGTTAACGTAAAACTCTTATTATTTTATACTCACTTTTCTATGACTTCCTCCTCGGGTTTCGGTGTACCGATATCCTTAAACGGACGGTCATTGTACGGACCGCACACATCCTCACCTTGATCCTGTTCGGACTGGCATGCCACATCTTCACTTTGGGCTTTACTGAAATAAACATATTTATCATTAGTTATCTAACACATAACAACACTTTCACGTTAACACACAATTGTAATTCTACTTACCCGAGATACACTTTACAATTCTTTCCGCATTGAGCATAAGATGTGATCGAATCATGATGGGAAGGATTCTTGCAAATCACTTGATGCATCTTCCCATCACACGTTTCATCGTGATGCTCAACCCAATGCTTTTGCAAATCTTCGAAATTGCGTAGATTCTCCCAGAATCTGGTATCACTTTCAATGATAGGAGTTGTTGTTCCACTCATCTTGACGTTGCGATGTGAAGTGAGAATGCATTCGTTCCCGAGTGAGCAGATGGGTGATGCAACGTGATCATACCTGTCTCCCCCCTCCCCATCCTATCGTCGATTGTACTTAACGTACGGAGGGTTTGTGTGAAGTGAGGACACGTTCGTTCCCGAGCTGGCGGGACAGGATGAGACCTGTTAATTCGAATTTACTATATTACCGTTTTATCACGTTCCCCCCCTTCCACCCTCTCGTAGCTTGTACTGGAGGAGGACTAGTGTTTATCCTCGCGTACATGAATGGGTATCGAACCGAGGACTCTATGTTCATATATATGAATCCTCCCGAGAACTCGATATTCATAGATGAATATTTATACGCTCACACATATACACATATGCACAAATCTTGAGGAATGACAACACGTCATCACCCTTATACTTCAATGTGGAACAGATTTATATTTTCTCGTACCTCGATGTGGGAATGGAATTTAACCTTTTCTTAACCTTTACATCGCTCTTGGATATATAGCTCAAGGATAGATTCTGGATAGGGAACACCCCTTACCAGAATGTCTTATTACATTTATTTCATAAATCTCTCCCAGTACACATACCTAATCATTCTCTCGATATTCTTTTATCTAAAGAATAACGATACTGCATCATATATCATACACTAAACGTAATAGATATCAAACCCTACACTCGATATTCATACATGAGAGTTTAAGCACAGACATCGAAGCACTAAACGTAATAGATATCAAACCCTACACTCGATATTCATACATGAGAGTTCAAGCACAGACATCGAAGAATTACTATCACCACATTTAATTCAAACATCACCCTCCCCGAACCCCATATCGAACCATAGACTCGATATTCATACATGAGAGTTTAAGCACACACATCGAAAAGGATTCACATTTAATTCAAACACCCCCCGGAACCCCGTTACCCACCCACCCATCACACATCACACACACACACAAACACACACAATCATCATCATCATCACCCCACCCTCAAACACATCTCACTGCACAGGGGAGAACGGCACTACGCCAACACTCCCCTTCTTTTACACCTCGATTTTCACATAGGAGAGTTCTAAATCAATGAGCATTCTACATCACTCATATATTAACACAGAGGAGAGTTCAGCATCTTATCTACACTGTCCCGAAACTCCCAAATCTATACTACTATGGAACATGAGCAGTTATACATATGCTTGTGGCTTATATATAAAATGATCACATTTATTGCCAAATTTCATAGATACATTGCTTTACCCGGTTCGTAATGGTGGATTCATTCCTTAAATATTGAACTGGTAGAGTCGACATGAAAAATTCAATGCCACGTCCGGGATTTGAACCACGGATATACTAGTTTCGGTCCAGTCGCTCTTACCCATTGAGCTACCATGGCCAATTTGCCATCATGACATTATATTCTTCAATTGACTCGTATATCTCGGATGCGAGAGCCCCTAGTGGCTTACCGGGAAAATATACGAGTCAAATGGAGAATTTAATGTCATGACGGCAAATTGGCCATGGTAGCCCAATGGGTAACAGCGACTGGACGGAAGCTAGTAGATCCGTGTTTCAAATTCTGGCCATGGCATTGAATTTTTCATGTTGACTCTTATCAATCCAATA
Source organism: Mantis religiosa (assembly GCA_030765055.1). Taxonomy (NCBI): domain Eukaryota; kingdom Metazoa; phylum Arthropoda; class Insecta; order Mantodea; family Mantidae; genus Mantis; species Mantis religiosa. The sequence continues at coordinate 320,138,005 of CM060948.1, forward strand.
CCTTAGCCTATATACGGCTAGTATGAGGAAATGATTAACTTCCATTCTTAAATATGTTTATCATTTTATAAAGTCTAAAATTAGGGCTTACATTTACTTTCTGAAAAGTTTCCCACGGTAAATTTAAGAAAACCACATAAAATACAGGGATATGAGCGACGTAATTTCTCTTCTGAATTTTAGTAAAAGCTTCTCCAGAGCCGAAGTTGGAGTAATATTTTACCTGTATTATATTTTCTAGGTATTTTGTGCACAAATGTGTAAAGAGATTTAGTTCAGCTTCCTGTTCCTACGGTAATGAGGTAATTTATGCGGCGTGCATGGGGGCCACGGAATATTTGAGAATTACAGAGTGGAAAATAAAGCAAAGTAAATGTAATCGAAACAATTTTTCACGAGCTATGCTTTCGACTGTGCTACCGTAATCCCGTTTATCTGTCTGGCTTTGTCGGTATAATGATAATGAATGGCTATTGTTTAACGCGTGGCCAACACAGAAGAATTAATTACAGAGTTTCGTTGGCTTCATCACTGCCCACTACAGGGGGGCCACTACATGGCTTGGCAGGCATACCAACTGACACTTTGTTACTCCTTCGGAGAACTTAAGAAACCTAGATAACGATATCATCTTTTTGGACATCAGAGCATTTTCAGAGGCGGCTCTCGGGTTTCAATATGGCTATTGTGATAACGGCATTTGGTATTGATTTTGTAACAAATGCTCTCAGTAGACTTCCGAGATAGTATATACTTCCAAAGTCTTCTACACTTATAAATTTGGAATTTTTAACAAAGCACGAGAACATAAATTACAATAAACAGAAAAAAGCTTAACAGAAAAACTGGTTAACTCGTAACAAATTTTATTTATAGCTCGAGATGCGTTACAAGCTTCACTAGGCAGCTCTGACTAACAAATCATTCTTAACTACTCGTAACTGGCGTCTTTCAATTTTCTCCTTTGGCCCGGGAGATACATTCATACAATATTTTAGAGAATGCTGATGGTGAACTTTTTCCAAGAGTAGCCAGCAAAACCCTGTCTCAGTGCTTGGCCAACTGTACCAATTATCAGAAACGTTTTCTTTTCTAAATTTTCTAAATTGAAAGACTTCATTGCCCGCCTCGGTAGCATAGATTGTAGCGTGTCTGCTCCACGTTCAAGAGGTCCCGAGTTCGAATCTCGGCCAGGGCGAGTTACCTGGATCAGGTTTTTATCCGGGATTTCCCTTATCCTGATAGAGGAATGTAGGGTAGTTCTAAGCTCCATGGACCCCGGACTCATTTGAGCATCATTTCACCCATTTCATTTACCATCCGATATGACTTAACGTTGGAGGACGGAAAGTGCACAAAAAAGTCTTTATCGATGGCTGCACGACTGTATCATGTTAATTTGGCTACACTTTCTAATTACTTTTGAAATGCTCATATAATTTTTAAATATTTTATAAAGAAGCACAGATCCAGTGCCTGCCTCGGTAGCGTAAATGGTAGCGTGTCTGCCTGGTCCGGAGTTTGAAGCTCGGTCAGGGTGAGTTACCTGGATAAGGTTTCTCCCAGGTTTTTCCCTTATCCTTAAAAAAGACAAATTTCAGGTAGCTGTAAGTTCCATGGTCCCTGGACTTATTTGGACATGATTTCATCCATTTCATTTACCGTCCGATGTGACTTAACATTGGAGAACGAAAATTAAAAAAGAAAGAAAAGAAAACAGTTGCAGTTTTAGGAAATACTAAACAATTTTCCGAAAATATGTTATATTAACTGAATAATTATACTTTTTTCTTACCAGGTAAATATAAATATTACGTTAAATTGGGTATTTTTGTGGTAATAAAACATTGGTTACGCATGACCGAAGTTTACCATTTAGGAACGAAGGCGATGCTAACCGCTGCACCACAGAGGAGAGTATCATGTTGCGTTGTTTTACAGCTCAGGCGTGGGTGATGAATTACGAGGCAATATAATATCCTCCTCTTGTTTCTATCTCGTAGACACTTCAACTTACAAATCGCAGCATGTCCGCCAGGGGTCGCGAAACTCCAACTGAGAGCTGAACTCTGCCAGGATGGGTCAGAATTTCTCGTAAAACACATGCCGCTCCTGTGAGAATCGGCATGCAATTGCCTTCCAAGCATTTACCAACGAAACAAAGCACTGGATTTCGAAACTTCTCTCGTGTTCTGTTTCCTTCCCAGCTTTACCGGAGCCGTCCTAAGTTTATACGGTAATATAAATAGAAGCACTGGAACGTGTGTGACGTCATTGGCTGTTTAGCCTTGTAATTCTGTACGGATGAAAAATATAATACGCATATCAATTTTAAGGACTTTGTATCTAATGCAAAATATATAAACATAACATTAAGACAAATGCAACGGTCAAACATAAATTAATTAGTATTTTATTTGATAAATGTTAGCGTGATTTGTACGTATATATTAGATTGCACGCTGCGCTGGCGGAACTTAAAAGAAAGTGGGAAGAAAATCAGTTTCAACATGACGGCTTCCGTACAATATGTAAAACATCACAGAGCGAAACATTTAAAAAGTGGGGAAAAGCAAATTATATTGAACATGTTTTGCAAGATGTGTGAACAATACCTAAACTTAGCAATTGAGGGCGTTGTTAATTTGTCAGAATAATTAATCGGTGTTTCAGTGTCCTGTGTCAATGCCGCTCGTTGTGAGTTCAAAACGGGCGGGCTTTCCACTCCAGGAAAACACCGAAAAGGAATGTGGCCATTTGTGGGAATTGAAAGTGATGAATTTGTTAAAATTGTTATTCGTCGCAAGGTTCATACCTTCTTTGAAAGAAACGAGCCACCGCAATTACAAAAGTGCTTAAAACACTAAACAATGATCCCGAATAGAGAGGTTTGAAAAAAACGAGCTTCTACAGCATTGTTCACGACATAGGTTTTGAATTTGCGAACAGAAGCAGAAAAAATATAATTGTTGAGCATGAAGATATACTGTTGTGACGAAGGAATGATCAAAGAAAAGTTCGGAAGTGGAAATCTAAGGAATTCGTCCTTTGTCAGATTACAGTTTGTTACGTAATTATTTTTTTAATTTGCATGACAGTAGAACTTTCAAGTCATTTCCAAAGTGGCTACACGCAGATATTTACTCCAGCCTTAATTCTGAATTTATAAATGAGGTGTTCTCATAAACACATGAGAAAAATCCTGGTTATGGCATTGAATTTTTCAGTCTGACTCTACGTTTCCACAATTTAGCCTACACACGGCCAGTGTGAAAGAACAATTAATTTCTATTAATTGACCTAATAGTGGTTAACTATAAAGCCCGGGCCTTAAAGTACTTCATGTTTTAAGTCGCCATTGAAGTAGTTGTCTCATGCGATTATGAGAACTCCTAAGTGGTTTACCGGGAAAAACAGGAGTCAGTTGGAAAATCTAATGTCATGTCGGCACTTTGGCCATAGTAGCTCAAGAGTTAAAGCGGCTGGACGGCAACCAGAAGATCCGAGTAGATTAGTAGAGAGGCTCTGTAAGCCTCGAAAATAATAACGTAAATGTCTCATTTAACCAACTGGTTTCTAAGTTACGTTCTTCACATACCTACTGAAAATTACACACACGCACACTCACGCGCACGCATGCACACACACACATTCTAAAAGCACTTTTCTTAATTTAAGAGGCATCTAAAGTAGTATTTCTGGTGAAATATGAATATTAAATTTGTCCGTAGAATACAACTCCTCCTTTAATTAGGTAACAGAGAAATTGAAGCCCACCTCGATAGCGTAGATGGTAGCGTGTCTGCCTCACGTTCAAAAGGTCCCGAGTTCCTGGATAAGGTTTTTTTCGGTATTTTCCCATATTGTGAAGGACGAAAGTCGGGTAACTCAACGGTCTATGGACCATGGGCTGTTTTGAACATCATTTCACCCATTTCATTCAAAGTCCGATAGGACTTAATGTTGGAGGGAGGACATAAGTTAAAAGAGGGAGAGAGACAAAGAGAGAGAGAGAGAGAGAGAGAGAGAGAGAGAGAGAGAGAGAGAGAGAGAGAGAGAGAGAGAAGTTGAAAATACATTTTGTAGGTTCTAGGGAACTCAAAAGTTTTATTTCCGGCGAAATCGTGATATACAATTTTGGGGCTTTTACTTTTCCTACATTCTGTAAGGTAAATGGATAGGAATGCAGTATAGTACATAACGTAAATAATGCAGTGTCAATAAACGATTCATTTTTATATGAATACTATATACCTATATGCAATTTTGTGTAGAGGTATTCATGAAAATGTAATCTATTACAAACTGTGGGATTCCAACATCAAAAGTAGATATGCATCATGAAGAATAGGCAACAGGACTTATTGCATTGGAATAAAAAACTATCATGAGGGAAGCAAATATATTTTTGAAAAAAAATAAAGAATTGTATTTGCTTTTGAGTAGTGTTAACTCAAAATCAAAATATTGAAAGGAATACCTTGCTAGTTAGTTCATATATTCCAACCATGTCGCACGAAGATTTCTTAAGAACACTCTCCTACCCCAAGCTACCCTTTACATGGAAACCGTTCAGGCCTTTTAATTTTTCAAAAATAGTTTTATGGACTTGGATTAAAATACCATACATGTAAAATCTTCAATGACAAATAAAATGCATATGTTAACCTTTCTGTGAACAGTTTGGAAAGTCCTCTTCATTTCAAATTACTGTTGTAGCATTTTACATAACTGCTTAACATTCATAGATGCAGAAAAACAAACCTACTACACAATATATACGTCTTTAAAAACCACAATATATTTGGAATAATAATTTTTTGTGGAAGCAGCCATTTCTAACATATCCATATTTAATTCCTCAAGGCTTCACTTTAAAGGGAGATTGTTATTCAGTTGTTTTTCACGATGTCATGGAAAGAGATGCAAATTCAAGGCCGGCACAAAGGGGCTAGCTTTTGAATATCTGACGTACATTTCCTCTCCTCAATCCCTTTTTCACCTACAACGAGATCTTTAGTGACATATCTCTGTAAAATTCTATCTGTAATAACAAGAAATACATATAAATAGTGTATTATACATAAAGGGAGAAATACACAGAACTTTAGCATGCGATGGTACATAATAGGACTAGAGGTATTTATCCCAAGAGCTACAACTGCGGAGAAAATCCATTTCGATCCCATGGTATATGAATATTTTTGCATTACCGAGGATAAACTGTCCCGTTTTGTTTATTACTTTCTCTACCAGGTATAGATATTAGGGAAAGTTTTGTATTCCCCCCTAGAATTCTCTAGCAATATCCTCAGAAGCCCTAGTCGTTCTGGATGACATTTGAATAACTGGTAAATCCTAAGATGTAGTCAAAATCTTAACTACGTATAAATGAAATTTTTTAAAACACATTTAATGTCAAATACATCATTTATGTAAAATGAACCACTTTTTTTTTGTAATTTACGTCCTCCAACGTCAAGTCATATCGGACGATGAATGAAATGGGTTAAATGATGCTCAAATGAGCCCGGGGTCCATAGAGCTTAGAGCTACCCGACATTCGTCTTTAAGGATAAGGGAAAACCGCGGAAAAAACCCTATCCAGGTAACCCACCCTGACCGGGATTCAAACTCGGGACCTCTTGAACATGAGACAGACACGCTACCATCTAAGAACCACTTACCAGGTATTCCCTCTATGTATACTGTGCCATCCTGTTTCCATAAAATGTATCGTATATGAAAAAATGTAATTATGTCACTTCTACCATGAACATGAAACATATAGAAGATTAGGCGGTTTTATGAATTTTGTATTTCATTAAGATGCTTGGACTTATAATTCCTTCAGGGATAAATTAGAAATTGGCGTACATAATAATATAAATGATTAAAATTCATTAGCATAATATTTTAATGAAAATAATTTTAAAGCTAATATAATAAAAATGAATTAGCGTCATTTGAACACAAAACTACTGATAAAATAATAATTTTAGTGTAAAAAATGAACTTTTGGAACTCCATGCCAATCTAAAATTTCATAATCAATTGAACAAACTATTTTCAAACATTATCACAGCTATATATGCTATAAGAAAGTAGCGACCGCAAAGTGAGATTTGTGGTGGACAACACGGCGCTGGGGCTGGTTTTCACCGGGACTTTCGGTCTTCCCCCGCCATCTCATTCCACTGGTGCTCCATCTTCATCTCATGCATCATCAGTGTCACCGCCTGCGGTGTCGTATGTAGTAAAAGCGGGCGTTAAACACTACACATTTCATTTTATAACAAAGTAATCCAAGTATTCGACTGTTGATACTTAACTTCTATATTATTGATTGCTGCACAGCCATACTAATTATGAAGTTTAATTTTGGAGAGATACGGGTATCACCAATTTGAACAGAATTCTTGATCGAAAACTCTGCTTGAGAATTATATACAAAACAGTAGGGAAAGAATCGTGAAAAATTAATATTAAAACTCAAAATATATTAACAGCGATCTATTTATATGTTTTTAAACTTATGTCAATAGTTTTAGATGCAAGATATAACACATCTAATAGCATTGTCTCTTACAATTGTAAAATAAGAACTAATTTCTTTAGAATATCCACCTCAAAATAAGCCACTGAAAAGGGTAGTGCTATAATTGGTGGCATGATGTATAATAAACCCTCGCCAAGTTTAAAAATAAGTTGAAACCTGCGCCGAAAAAATATTTAATGGAAACTTGCTGTTATAGAATGGACGCTCTGTAACATCACGGTTTATGCTGTATTTGACGCTCTTGTACACATGTAAAAATTGTTAATAAATTTTACAGAACTATTTCTAAATTGTATACAACTTGACGAAGCTTAAAATATTGTATAAGTAAATAAATCAAAATATGCATAGCAACGTTGTTGTCTATATTGATACAAACCAGTTTACATTGTAAATTTAAGTGTAAAATGGATAATTCTGAAGAAAAAATGTGTACTGCAGTGTTTTTAATATTTTGGAGGGGATTCGGCATTGCAACCAGTCTTGGTCTATTGTATCTAATGCCCCCAAATGGGACATCCACGGGCGGAAGGATGAGGCGAGAGGAGACAGAGGGCAGCCATCCTAAGGAGCCACTACAGTGCAGAGTTCCCTACATTTTACTTAGAGGGAAACCTTCCCCGGATGGACAGGACAACGTAGTGTGGTTCAAAGACGGTCCCAGTAGCCGGTTCGGAGACCGGCAACCGGCGTACCGGAGGAGGAAGTGGTTCACTGACTACATATCATCCTGCCATGCTCCGCCAGACAACCGCCGACACTTCCACACTGAAAGAGACTACCAGATGAGAGATGATGTGAAATTATAATGGAGATGAAATGGAGGGACAGGAAATTGGGGAATGTAAGTAACCTACCCAGCATTCGCCTAGCGACCCGGGGAAACCCTCGGGTTAGGCAGGTCGGCTGCGGCAATCGAACCCGGTAATCCTGAATGCTGGCCACAGACTGTACTACAGTTATTGGTTTGTTACACGGAAAATCCAGAAAATTATACAAAGGAGCGAAACTTAATTTTAAACAATGATGTTTAATTAAGAATGTACAAAAGTATTCTTGGCTTATTTCACGAAAAGTGCAAAGGTATACAAGGATAAAGTCCATTAAAACATGGATAAAAGGTTCTTTCGTGAATGTTTAATGCTTTTATATGTCTTATTGGTCCGTTGGTTAATTTTTCTTCATTGTTGTATAATATTTGTCTTCTTTTATAACCTAGAAACCATTATTTAAATCTGGTAGTCGAGATCAACCTTCTTAACAATAGCCTTTAGAATCTATATAACAAACAAAACAGATGTACATGCCTAGGCTTTCACGGCCGTCGTTAATCCAATAGTACGTATTTCCCGGGCTTGTGGGTCGTGGTCCAGAGGCGTACCCAGCTAGAATCCTCTGAAAATGCTCGTCGGAGATATGAGCGAAACGTCAGGAGAATTTTCATCATCTGGACCACGGCCTACAAACCCGGGAAATATATTCTATTGGATAAACAAAACAGAATATCGGAGAAAATCATGTTTGAGTAAATTTAGGATTTTCGAAAAAGCAAACTGTGGGACGAAAAATTAAAAGTAACACTGTTTGGATTGTTAAAATTTGTATCAGTGCCATTTAACTACCTTATAAAGGGCACACTGCTTCGTTCTTTGACCAGCGTAGTGTGTGGTGCACTTTGTTGTTCTGTCAACTATGAAAAGTATAGTGTACAGTATAATTAGAGAGTTGTAGGTCGTCAGAAATAAAGACATGGAGCGCTCGCACATTTCCTGGCAACGCAGTCGAAACAAAAGCGGTTCGTCCCGCTTTCCAAACTTATAAATATTCATAACACTCCATCATGTGGACACGGTTTAATAAAATTGGGTGTCCCTAGGTGTATAATTTGCAAAGGAACGTGACACATTCGTGATGAAGATGATCATCTGATGCTTAAAAGTAATAAATAGAGAAAAATGTTACATGTCTACATGCACAAAACATGTATATCTCATTACATCATATATTTTATGGGAAGTAGACCTTTTATTTTGTAAAACTGATATTTACGACTTCTTCTAAATATTAATTTAAATTTTCCAATACTTATACTTTTGTAAAAGATTAATTATTACTTCATTCCTTGCTTTCTTATTTCTTTCTTTCTTTTTTTCGTCCCTTTTCTCCCTCCTTCCATTCCACCCCTTCTATTCTTTCTTCCTCGCTTCGACCCTCCGTCCTTTATTTATTTATTTGCTTGTTTGTTTCTTTCCTCTGTTTATGAAAAGATAAATGAACTTAATGCCATTACATAGAGAGTTCTTAACAGATTTGTCTTTAGCTTAAGTTTACTGCAATCCTCTATTCCACTGTACCTACAGGAAATTTAGCAATCAAATGTTTTCGTTTTGAACCTGAAAGAGATAGAAGAACAAACCTTTATAAAAAGTAGTTTGTTAAACAATGGCACAGAAGGTCGTGTGGACATAACACAGCAGATATCCTTTTATTTCATGATATTTTGTTTCAAGTGAGTCAACTATGCATCTCAGTCCCATTTGAACAAGGAAAAAAATGACCTTCGTGCTGGTAAAAGCACAGTTTGTCTTTGACCTAGGTAAATTTCGATTCATTCAGCTTTTATGGTTTGCACTGCAGGTAAAACTATATCAGTTCAGGAAACACTGTACAGCCTTTTAAATGAGCTACTTTGAAGGAAATAGGTTCAGAATACTAGAAAAAGTTTTGTAGACCAATGTCAAAGGCGTGGACTACCAAGGCCATAGCGAAGTTTGTCCATTCGAAAGAAAGATTTGGAAGACATTCAATCCCATCTCATTTTCTAGTCTTCGCGTAAGAAATCCGAGTTCCTATACCCAAAACTATTCAACTTTAAATTGGACTGGCGTGAATAAATAAAATGAATAATTTATGCTGGAATGGAATTTCTTGCTGGGGTTTCAATAAAGTTGTGAAGTTTCCTAACTAAATATCTCCAACTAAAGAGACACAAATCCTTTTAGAAGGTCAACAAGCGTTGCTAAAACGCGTGATTTTAAAATTTTAAATCAAAGTCGTTGAAATAATTCTTACAGTAAGAAGCAAACTCTTTTTATACTGCCTCTGTGATGAGCAAACCGTCTTCGAAGGAACTAGGTTCGATTACTGGTCGGACTACTTGGCTTAGCTTTTTGAACTGCGGAGACATTAACTTAATTTACCGTCTCCTATTCATTATGAAGTTAATGCTCATTGATATAGATAGTTTTTATATGATATCCTTCCCTTTACTTCTTGAAATAGTAACTGTACAGTCCCAACTGTTCCAAATAAAGATAAAAATCCTCTTATATTCCCACAAAAGGATGTCAAACATCGACGTAATGCCTGACTTCCTTAGCCTGCCCCAGACAGTCTTCCAAGTTCTGGAAATGCTGCATAGCCAATGAGTAGCCTTTGGCAATGGAAAAATACTTGGTCGGAATGTGTGAGTAATTGTTTAGATAATTATAGCAGATTATACATTAACCTTTGTACTACCTTTTTAGTTTCATCGTTGTTTAATTATTTATACATAATGTCCAACTGAAGCAGACCTCAAGAGGTATGTAGTGAGATAACATTCCGCAGAAACAAACCGCTAAGTTACACCAACAAATATAATCTTCTAGTTCATATACAAATTAACTCAGTGATTTCTAAGGACAACAGTTTTCTGTCTTTATACATTTATTTACCACACTCTGTTATCGTACTTGATTGCAACATAAGTAGAAAGAAAACAAAGCAAAGCTATTTACAAGACGATTAATATAATATTTATGCCCGATTTCACCAAGAGATGTTAAGACTTAACTCGAGTTTAGTAATAGTTATAACAAAAATTGCATTTCACCAACAAGTATTAGCTTAACAATCGTGTTAAATCTCTTGTTAAACTAACAAGCCATATTCCTGTTGTTAAGTCCTTAAAACTAAAAATAGTCAAGATGGTGGGCGTGAACGCAGCTCTTGCTATATTTAAGACCATCTAAATGGCATTCGTAATAGAGTACGGCCTATGAGGGGAAATTATTTTGAGGAGCTATCAGAAGAAAATGTTCTACAGAGGTATAGACTGTCAAAACAATTTGCTATGAAGGTTACTGCGGAAGTACAAGAGAGGTTAGAACATGCATCGAAAGGAATATGCTGATCTCCCATTTGCTTCAAGTATTAATAGCTTTGCGATATGCACCTCCCGTCTTGAAACGTTCAAGTTACTCGTCACTTGTCCTTCTTAACTCCTTGTTTCAAATTTACGTAATGCTGAATTAGAACATGCATCAAAAGGAATATGTCGATCTTGCCTTTCCTTCAAGTATTAATAACTTTGCTATTTTATAATTCAGTGGATTATGTCGATAATACACTGGCCGCCTCACGTCTTGAAATGCTCGTCACTCATCACTTGTCCTTCTTCGCACCTCGCTTTAAATTTACGTAATGCTGACGAAGTTTTTTCATGCCTCTAGTAGTGACAGATGCATTTGAATTAAATTCGTCACCAATTTTTCCCACGTGACATCTTTCCCTTTAACAATCACCGCAGCCGTCCTCTTTCCACGATATCGTGATACTTCGTCACCAATGCAATTAACAATTATTTCTTCATCGATGAGAAATTTATCTCACGGCTTTTGTTTGCGATATTGTTTACCTGTCATTTTTTCAGCTGTGTGTGGACGAAAATGAAAACAAAAGAGCATCGCAGTACGTTCAGAAAATAATACACTCATCCATAGCATTCCTTAACTGTAATACTTACAAGTCTCTCGGCGTTCACACGTGTTTGTTAACATATATACAAAACAGTGGTAGAAGCAAAGATGGTGACTAGTAAACAGAAAGCGTTTTGTGTTTTGCAGTTTGCAAAGACCGAATCTGTAGTTACTGTGCAAAGTGCGTTCCGCATTAAGTTCGGTTGTGATCCTCCTAGTGATAATAACATTCATAAATGGTATCACCAGTTTGAAGATACCGGCTACTTTTTAAAGAGACGACCAAGAGTAAGTGAAGAGACTGTTGAGCGAGTGAGAGAGTCATTCAGGCGTAGTCTAAAGTAATCAGTCCTGAAGGCTAGTCGTGAATTACAAGTTCCTGTGTCGAATGTTTGGAAAGTTGTAAGAAAACGCTTACGGCTACGTCTTTACCGTCTACAGTTATTACAGGCTTTAAAGCCGACAGACCACGGATTACGTGCCAACTTCGCAAACGACATGTTTCATGACGATGACGATTTTGTGGATCGTGTTGTCTTCAGTGATGAATCGACCTTTCACCTTATTGGACATGTTAACACTCATGATGTGCGCATCTGGGGCTCAGAAAATCCTCACGAGACGGTACAAATGCAGTGAGATTCCCCTAAAGTGAATGTATTTTGTGCCGTATCCCGGCGAAAAGTTTATGGGCCTTTCCTTTTTGGTAAACCTACTGTAACTGGCACTTCTTACCTTGATACACTAGAGAAATTGCTCTTGTGTCAGTTAGAAGAAAATGAATCAGAGAACTTCGTTTTCCAGCAAGATGATGCGCCACCTCACTGCCAAGACGAAGTACGCGATTGGTTGAACGTCACTGTACCCGAGCGCTGGATAGGTCGCAAGGGCCCCAATGACAGGGCTTGTTATGCACGGCCTCCACGTTCTCCCTACCTAACGCGATGCGATTTTTACCTTTGGGGCTTCATCACGATCGTGTGTACGAGTCTCCGCTACTTGCTGACCTCCCTGAATTAAGAAACCGGATTGAAGCAGCTGTTGTTACAATTACTGAAGGCACACTTATCAACGTTTGGAAATAACTCGGCTATAGCCTTGATATGTGTCGTGTGACAAAGGGTAATCACAATGAACATTTATAAGGTTCTTGGTAAAACTGTTTGAGTTGCTTTTTCATTTGACATATCATTTATAACTGTAAATTGAATTAATAAATATTATAAAGAGTTAAAACCCCGATGTTCATTTATATACATGCTGTATATTGAGCAAATTCTTGTTTTAAAATCTGTCTTCTGTTTGCTACATCTTCATCTTCTATTTATTATATTTGCACTAATATGTAACTGGTTTTGTTTATAATCTCTGCAGAGTGTAACAAATATATTACATGCATTAACATATGGCATTCTCAATGACTTCTTCGTAAGCATGTTATTCCATATGACGTCTTTCAGAAGGTTTAGAGGGGATACTTGGCACCTCGTCCTATGTAATATTTTGTGTTTGTGCCCTCGGGAGGGAGGGATGAGATGAGAGGAAGTGTGGCTGAACCTAAGGAATGAAAAGGAACGGGGTTCGTAACAGCTAAACATTTAAACTCCCCGCTCTCTCCCATCTGTGGGTTCAAATAGCCCCTGGGTGGTCTGCGGCACGAAGACTTCCCCAGTCCGGAGAACCAGAATTTAAAGAGTAAAATCCCAAAACTGTCACCGACACTTAGAACCTTGAATAAACATCCAGGGTTTAAGGTAAGTGAAATAAGAAATAGGTGAAATGGTGGAAGAGGAGATTAGGGGGATGTAATTATGCTCTCCTGTTTTTGCCTGGAACCTCGGTAAACCCGAAAGAAACCATGGATCAGGAAGGTCGACCGCTAAATTCAACACATGGCATCCCGAATCCGGACCACGGATCCCCTGACCCTTCCCTCTCAGTATGTTCTTTTATAACTTGAATGTGTTCGTATCAAAATATCAGGACTTTGCAATTAGATTTATTTAAGTAATTTAAGACATAAACTTAGAAGGCGATCTATAGCTCCATGTCCGGCAGAACGAATAGTGTTTTTCAATGGTGAAATGATTATAAAAATCAATTGTTTGGTTTTTCAGACTGCTATAAACACACCATCAATCTTATTTGTTTTTGTAATATTAGCGTAGAATATTCCGTACCTTTGACATGGAAGTGTATAGAAATGTATACGTGAGATGAAAAGTATATTTGGAAATAACTCCAAAACCTAATGTAACTTCATCAAGAAGTTCAGCGAGTAAAAACCTCATAAATGTATCAGTCATGTGATATTAAATTGAACATAGCTGTAGAAACAAAAAAGTAAACCTCGTTTTGTAAAGAGAATGTTTAACTTCATTTTGTTCAGAGTAATATATGAATTAACTTTTCACTTTGAGAATACAGCGACTTGATCCAATCTTTAAAAATTCATTGACTTTTCACTGCCAGTTAATAATGCAGTTTAACTTTCGCCGAGATTTCGCTTAACTCACTCTCTTACTTAGAACTAGTCCCACTAGATCATAATTAACTGAACTAAATTTTTGTTTGCTGTAGGTTGATAGTGCTTTGTTTTGTTGACTGTTTTGGAGTACAGCACGGAGAGAAAATATATACTGTGAATGGACAACTTGATATGCTTGTGGCTTTGCAGATTGAAATATATTACGGGCAGTTAGCTTTATGTAGGAAGTACCTCGATAGGCAGTTTACCTTCTTCACAAGCATTGTCACAAATTTACTAACACTTTAGAGAGAGAGAGAGAGAGAGAGAGAGAGAGAGAGGAGAGAGAGAGAGAGAGAGAGAGAGAGAGAGAGAGAGAGAGAGAGAGAGAGAGAGGAGAGAGAGAGAGAGAGAGAGAGAGAGGAGAGAGAGAGAGAGAGAGAGAGAGAGAGAGGAGAGAGAGAGAGAGAGAGAGAGAGAGAGAGAGAGAGAGAGAGAGAGAGAGAGAGAGAGAGGAGAGAGAGAGAGAGAGAGAGAGAGAGAGAGAGAGAGAGATGAGAGAGAGAGAGAGAGAGAGAGAGAGAGAGAGAGACGCTCATTTGAGAGGAGTGTTTCGGATGTTGGAGAATCAGAGAAGTACAAAGCATTGACTGTGAAGACTGAGTTCTTTGTAACTCTGTGGAGAATTTGACTGGAAACTCTTCTGTACCTATATCATCTTCAAAGGGTGTAAAATGCCCGCCTCGGTAGCGTAGATGGTAGCATGTCTGCCTCACGTTCAAGAGGTCCCGAGTTCGATCTCGGTCAGGGCGAGTTACCTGAATAAGGTTTTTCCGTGTATTTTCCATATCCTTACAGACGAATGTCGGGTAACTCTAAGCTCCATGGACCCCGGACACATTTGAGCATCATTTCACCCATTTCATTCACCGTCCGATATGACTTAATGTTGGAGGACGTAAATTACACACAAAAAACGGGTGTAAAGATTAAATGTAATGGACTTCGAGTTAAGAAAAAACTTTCTACCACAGCACCTTACAGAATTCAGTTATGTTAAATAATTTCTAAGTATGTTTACTGATGAAACTGGGTTTACTCACGATGTTAACTTTAATTCGCATAACACCCATAACTGATTAATTAGAGCCAACTGAAAAATTCAATGCCACGGCCGGGATGTGAACCACGGATCTCCTGGCTTCCGTCCAGTCGCCCTAACCCGTTGATCTAGCATGGCCAACGTGCCGTCTGACATAAAATTCTCCAATTTACTCATTATATTTTCCCGGTAGACCACTTAGGTTTCTCATATTTGAGATAAACATTTGTGGCGACTTACTATTGTAAGTACTTAAATACCAGGATTTTTATCGCTGAATATTTTAATGTAAATTTTGGTAAGTCGCCACATATTTTTATCTCAAATATGAGAACTCTAAGTGGTTTACCAGGGAAATATAATGAGTTATTTGGAGAATTTAATGTCAGGACGGCACGTTGGCCATGGTAGCTCAAGTGGTTGGAGCAACTGGACGGAAACCAGGAGATCCGTGGTTCAAATCCCGGCCGTGGTATTGAATTTTTATTTGGCTCTACTTAATTAAAATCATCCATATACCGGAGTAATGTATTTAAAAGGATTGATTCTTTAATGATTAATTTCTCAATATAAAATTTACATTACCCATAGCTGAGCCTATGAAAATCCTTATGAAGTGCTACAACTTCAACAGAACTTCTGGTTTGCAGTCATTCAATTACATTATTGTTCCCTATTTCTCTGCTTTGCACCTGAATGCAGAGACGTAGGTACGTACAGTTTCGCAGAAATAAATTTCATAAATTATTTGATGGTATTCCTCCGGACGCAATGCAAGAAAGTGGTTCTTACACGATGATGCGCCAGTTCATTTCAGTAAGATAATACTCGATTTCCTGAATTATTAAGTTCCCCATAGATGGACTGGACGAGTGGGTTTCACTGAATGCTCTGTTCGATATCTTCATTTGGATCCAATAGATTTCTTCGTTTGGGAATACTTGAAGATTTTGGTCCATGCAACTCTTGTGCCGTGTATATTCTGAGGCAGGAACTTGAAACAGAGTACGTGATAGCTTAAAACGTCCATCGAAATAGAAGGACCCGCTTTTGAGCAACCTTGTAACCTTCAATTGTGTGTTGTAGCTTAGCAATAAATGATTTTCAAAACCATGGTTATATAAACCTTTTAGCTCTTTTAATTTTGCGAGAACATGCCCTATAATGTTATATGTATTAAAAAGTGAATTTTTTATTCGGATAAGTTACTCACTTTCAAGTGTTTGCTTGGAAATTAAGCTAGACTCCTAACTTTCCCGACATGTCCGGTAGATGGCACCATGAGATATTTTAACGTGGGATATTTTCAAATTATAATAAGTGTGTATTTTAGTGATATGAACATTTTTTCCTCAGTAAATATTGCTCATCTTTTTAAGGTCTTCTTGTAACCAAAATAATCAAAATTATATTAAATACAGACTATTCATTGAGAAGTAAATGCATACCTTTATCTATGTCTATAACCTAGCGAGATGGCTCCACGGGTTATGTGAGGCTAGCATAGGCTGGGCTGCCGCAGGCGCCATTTCCGTCGACTGGACACTCAAACCGTGGACTTTTCGTGGTTTTCCCTGGTCGGTATACCAATGCCAGGGAGGTGTCTCATTTGTTAATACTTCCTTTCCATCATTTCCATTTAATCCCAATTCATTCTCATCCTTCATGTGTTCTTGTACATCTTGGGAAACGACGCGGATGCTTGCTGCAAGGAAGGGTTTTCAATGCGGACATTAGGGTGCTGCTAGATCAATATTTTATTCATTGCTCTTTCTGGGTAACCTAAGTAGTGGAACGGGTTTCCAAAGCTGTAAGTGTTACGTAATTATGCGCGTGTCTGTGACCTGCCTAGTTGCGACCTGTAGTCTTCTGCTGTTCCTAATTTCACCTCCTGAGAAATAGTAGCGTCAGTATACCTATATAGGTCGAATATATTTTAGCATTTAAAAGTTTTCTATTTTGAGTTTTGATGCTCACACATGGTACTTGGATGCATATACAGAAAGAAACGCGCCCACGGACCTTTTTTCTAAACGTACAATTTTGGAATTCCAAAGATCAAAACAGGTATGCCTATTGAAATCTAGGAGAAGATTTTTTTTTTTTTTTTTTTTTTTTTTGCATTACAATACTTCTACATTGTATACGTAACTACGTAGTACTGAACAAATATGAAAGTATATGAATACATTTAAATATTCACAAAAAGAGATTCTTCTCTCAACGTTATGTTGCGGTATTTTTTTCTTTTTTTTGCAATTGAATATATATCAGGAAGAGGACGTACTGATATCCTCTTCCACCTAACTCTAAAATGGGCAACAGTCAGTGCCAGTGTGTGAAAATCAGAACACAAACACGAAAAGTAAGGTAAATAATAATTATCTGGTAGTTTGGGCTTCTTATGAAGAGACAAAACAAATATTTTCAAGAAAATCCAGAACAAAAATACAACTTACATGGAAAATTTTATGAATTAAATACTTTACCTGTAGGATATTTCCATGAAAACTAATTTTTATATATTCAATGTTCTGCAATAGTGCGTACATTACAATTCTTTCAAAAAGAGTTTTATAATCAATTGTATAATGGTTACACGATAAAATCAGATACAGGGTATACACCTCACAACGTTGAAAGGGAAATTGAGATATAAGGAAGCACTGTAGCATTCGCCCACCGTCCAGGAAAGCCCACAAAATGTCAAGGACAGGGTAAGGAATTAACAGGAAACGAACCAGGGACCTCCCAAGCGTAAGACGCTATCGTGATACCGTCTCACTGGGTAAGATATGCTAACAGTTTACTGAACAAATATTTAGATCTCGTTTAAGTCCCTACATATTTTGTGTCAAATAAAGCATTAGCCCTTTCTAAATTATTCTTGTTACTGATTATAATTTTCTAAAACGTATTACATTTTTGAACTGGATACAATACTAGATGTACCCGAAATAGGTAGTATAGAAAGTAAAATAACTGGACAGCTTCCAAGAACTACAAAACCAGATAATGTTAGTGTTCATATATACTAGATGTTCACTTGTTATCGAAACGTAATTGCCAGAGAAAAGGGGTTTTTCCACTACATTAAGCAGGCATGCAATAGCAAGTACTAGGTGAAGCACAATCAGACACCATAAGCTCGCCTGAGAGAGCAACGTTAAGTGCCTAGCCATTTCCCGCATTTAATGGCGTGCATATAGATGTAACACAAACGGCACATGGTTTAGGGGGACTGGAAAGTCAAGGCCGACCCCTGCAAGAGATGTTACACTGATGAATGTGCACTGACGGGTTTCTGGGGGTTGCAGCTCGCTGCCAACGCTTTATATCATCAGAGCATCATCTACTGCAGTCCATTCTTTACAGACCTGTTTCCGAAACAAGGTAATTTTACACATACTGACATATCACAATGGTGGGATAAATGGAATATTTGCGAAACTTAAATGGAATACGAACTCTAGTATCATTTTATATTATGTGTCACCAAAATACAAATTTTGAGGTATACATAGGCTCAAAAGAAGCACTTTTACAAAACGGGTATAGTCTGTTTAGTTAATTCATGTTCACGTCGGCCGCTGCCTTTGACGAACCCTTATAATCGTTTTACAACACAGGCCGTCCTCCCACACCTTTTTGCAACGTTGCCACATTTCTCGATACGTCATGGGTATCGTACGAGGTTTCATCTAAATAAATTATCTTATGTCAATTACTGCAAAACTTCCTTAGTTTTGACGATATATCGCCAAGCTACAATTCTACTGGATTCCATAATAACCCTTATCTTATTCAAAGTGCGGAATCTGAAAACCAGCTCCTTCAGGAGACCGCGCAAAGTGCAGTGCCCTTAAGAAAAATCACAAATTTCTTGCAAATGTGCAACGAATTCATCTAAGGTGGGCGCTCTACCTTTTGCATAGAATCTATAAATTTCTAGACGAATTAAATCGCGTGTGAAATTATCTACTTTACAGAAACGTTTCCTTTTGTTTTCACACTTGATCGGCGTCTTTGGTATTCCTTTCGTCACAATATTTCTTACTGTATTTCTGTGAATACCCAAAATTTATATCAGGTTCTCTGAATTACCCCTTACCAAGATTATTTGTCAGCACATATTTATATGTGTTCAAAACAAGCAGTTGAATTTGCTTAGAAACAGTTCCCGTTATAACTTTGTTTTTTGAGGCTTTTCCAGTAATATAACTCGGCCCAGTTATTCACACTATTGTCATCACTTTGATTATTTTCACTTGACTGAAAGTAATCTACTCCTTCATTTGCATTTACCACTGCATTTCCCTCCCACGGTCTCCACATCGTGACACACAACGAATTGCTGCACATAATGAAACAGATCAACTGGAAGTTGGAGCTTTGGCAACTGAGACTCCACGTGGAGTAAACAAGCGACTGTCACATCGAGAAAATCAGGGTTACTATTGGTCCTCAACTACAGTTTTCCATTTCTGAAGTGGGGAGTTAGATTTATGACGGTCATTAGTGGCCGGGAAGGTCAGGTTCCCTTGAGGGGCAAATTTCACACGCGTTCACTAGACACACTCTAACAGCCGTTGCGTAAAACGAACAGTCCAATTGATTTTACATCTTGCAGAGTGAGATAAGATATTTTAAAAAGAATTTTTCCACCGTAAACCAACATTAACATGGAATAATTTTAAAAATGAGTAACGATTTAATGAAATTATCATTCAATTGATATATTTATACGAGAAATCAAATATAACTCTTGAATTTTCAATGACTAGCCCATGAAGAACCTTTGATCATGAATTAATATATACTTAGGTTTGACTGGTTAAGTAAGGACAGATAATTTAAGTTAATTTATGGAAATAAATCATTCCTTCACACTAGCCGTGTATACGCTAAGGTTTGAATAGAGTCAACATGAAAAATTCAATGCCATGGCCGGGATTTGTACCAGGGATCTCCTAGTTTCCGTCCAGTCGCTACTACCCATTGAGCTACCATGGCCATCGTGCCGTCATGATATTAAGTTCTCCACCTGATTCATATATTTTCCGAGTAAACCACTAGGGGTTCTCGTATTTGAGATACACCGTTTGTGGCAACAAACAAGATGAATTAAAACTTGGGTCAACTTCAAAAGTCTTTTAAATTTTAAAATAATTAATAAAATTAAGTAAAACCAGCAAAAAAAAACTTCCTTCCAAAATTCTTGTTCCCCATTTAAGTACTTGAATCCCAGGCTTCATCATGAAACTCTTATTATTTAAGTTAATTGGTGGAAATTAATCAATTCTTGACACTAGCCGTTTATAGGCTAAGGTTTTGCATAGATAGTGTCAAACTGATAAATTCATGCCATGGCTGGGATTTGAGCCATGAAACTCTTGGTTTCCGTCCAGTCGCTCTTACTGAACCACCATGGACAACGTACCGTCATGACTAATAAGTCGCCACAAACGGTGTATCTCGAATACCACAGTCCCTATTGGTTTACCGGGAAAATATTAGTCAAACAATGAGTCAATGGGTAAGAGAGTTGACTATGTCTGCGAGCGTTTATCTCAAATGATATATGAGGAATAACAGTGTGAAATGAAGTGGGTGTAGAATGGATCACGCAAATCTAACATATAAGACATTTTAAAAACTGTGTATGTGTTTGTAGAGAAGGGGTAACCCAAAAAAGATCATTTGCATCGAAACTTGGTACACGACTCATATTAAGTTTCAATTATAAATAAGAGTTATGAAACTTCAGTTTCTTTTACCAAAGGTCAGGGCAAGGTGTAAAAAAACAGATGAAAAATAAAAAATAAAACTATTGTACTTATCACTATCATGATAACTAAGCCACATACATAATTTGTAAATATATTTCCTACAAGCCGGACATTTCAAAATTTTCGAAAATATTAAAATTTAAAAACTGATAATAACCTTTTACTTTTTCTATATACATAGTAGATATTCGATATTGAGTTTCTACTCAAAATACAAATACTTATTGGGATTCGCTGAATACTAAAAATAAAATAGCCTTTTTAGAAAAATTTGTATGTGTGTGTCCATTTTATGTGCCGGTGAAAAGTAAAACTCAAAATTAAAGACTGGCTGCATATAAAATTTGGTATTTAAGTTCAACCATCTTCCAAAGCTACGACACACATTTTGCAACAAAAAAGGAGGGAGAGAGAGAGAGAGAGAGAGAGAGAGAGAGAGAGAGAGAGAGAGAGAGAGAGAGAGAGAGAGAGAGAGAGAGAGAGAGAGAGAGAGAGAGAGAGAGAGAGCTCTAACTCCAAACTACCGCTTACATGGAACAGTTTTAGAACATTCCGATTTTCTCAAACATATCTCTAAAGATTTTGATTAAAATACCATATGTTTAGGATATTTATGATAAATGAACCGCATATCTTGAATTTTCTGAAAATGTCATCAGAAGTCCACTCCAATTTAGGTGAACTTTGAAAAACTGGAGTATGGTAAAAAGATACTGTCTGCGGAATCCGTTCCCTTCAGCTGCCGTGGTGCGGGAGCTGCGGACCCTTAGCATTCGTGGTACCTCTGACGTTACTAGAGGAACCTCGGGCCGAACTGCCGAGACCCTCCCTTCGGGGAGTTGTTCGGATTGGGTTGGACTCGAGGGGGCAGTGTGTTCCCGACACCCACGGGGAATTGGGTACCTCCGGCCAGGCTACGACGGCTCGGAGGGGGAAGAGGATTGCTCATAAGTCCCGGGTACTAGCCTGTAGAGCTAGTAGAAGGTGTGCTAAATCACCAGGCGGCCCCACCAGGGATTTCGGTATTCTTCCCTGCGAGGATGACGCGCGTAAGTGGCGTATCCACTTCCATCCCGTCTTAACGTTGTACTCAGCGGGGGGGGGTTTAAGAAATCAGATATTGCCCTATGGAAAGAGCCCCCAGCATCCATCGCTCCCAGGTTGAAGGAGGCCAGGGTCGTAGGTCCTACGGGTCTTAGACTGATTGGGTAGAACCTCTGCACATAACATAACTGTCTGCCCAACACAAGAAGTCAAGGTGGAGGAATGTGTAGCGTAATCACTTTTGCTGTTCGCATGAAGTCTATGCTTGCCTTCCGCATATGCTAAAGACGCTAGGTTGATGTAAAATATGTTGTCACATAACTCACCTATACATAATACCTATCGCTGCAGTTACTGAAAAGAGCATTAAATCTGGCAGCATGTATGACTCATATGCACTCTCATACACTCATTTCGTAGTAAACAGATCCACTACCAGAGCAGATAAACAGTTTAAACCCCTCTCCTCCTTCAGGCCCCGCTTGCCTTCTTGTGGTGAGTAGATATCTTACTCCACAAATCATACAGATATCCGTAAAACACACATATATCCTGTACATTTTTTTCGTACACATAACCTTTTCGGATATATTCCCTATTATTTGCCTGCAGTTTTCAATACTTGTACTTCTCTCAAATAGGAAGCTGCACCTTTTTTTGTATCTCTAGGGCAGGCAAAGGTAACGAAATTTCAAAGCCATCACATAGCGAACAGGATTTAAGTATCGCTTTGAAATCCCGATCTCTTTGCATGTTCAGGAGAGGGGAATGTAATAGTGATTTTACGTTTGAAAAAAGAATATATAAGTAGGTATCGGAAAAATCAAACCAGCTACAAGGAATATTTAAGAAACGATTAATTACACAAAAATGTATTAAATGTGTACTTTAACGAATTATGTGATAAAAGATTTCGTTATTTTCTTATGTTTAACAGTTATGTAAGAGTCATTATGGATAAACATGACTTCTAAGTTCATTACCAGAAAATTCAAGATACGCATTTCATTTACAATGAAAATATTTCAGTTATTTCAATAAAATCTAAGGTAATTTACTGAAAATCTTCAATCACTTTGCTAATATTAAAACTTTGGAAACGTTTCCATATAAGGTCTATTATGGAGTGAGGGGTTATTTCTCTCATTTTCGTGCTGCATTCTTGAACTTAAATACTAAGTTTTCTACTTATGTGACTATTGCATGTTGGTTATGCTATATTCAAGCACACAAATGTTTTTCTCAAAATTCCTTTTATCTTTTATACTACGTATCTTGAATAGATAGATAATTTATAGATCATTAAAGAGAATTACTATTATATATTCTGAGCCACACCTGATTTGATTTGTGCTTCTTCTGTCATTAGGCTAGCCCTTCAATACACGTACATAAATGCTTGCTCCTTTCTATTGTATACCTTATCTTCCTTCTAGTTGCCCGATTTTCGTCTTTATCTGTCTGTTATTTACTTCTTATTTCAACCTCTTACTGTGACCACTTCATTGTTCTCATTTATGTGGAATTTTCTATTTTTATTTCTTCCCTTTCCCTATTAAAGTTAGTGAACGCCATTCGTCGTACTTACAAGAAATAAAGGAAGTACTTGATTTCACCCAAAGATTTTATACCAAATTTCGCCGGAAATGAGGTCCTGGACTCTAAAACAGTATTTTTATAAACATTTATTTGTGTGTGTATGTGTGTGTCATTCTGTCTCTGTTTAGCAGTCGAAATTGATACTGAAGCTTCCAGGGATACGACATAATGATTAAGAATTTAGAAAATTTTGATTTCATCTAAAATGTTTCTAACAATTCTGAATAAATTATGATATATTTAAGGCATTTTGATAAAAATGAAGAAGACGTCCCGAATTTTCTAGGAATAGCCGGTGTGGGCCTTTTCGTTCCGATTGGCTCTTAAATAACGAGATAAAAAATATAGAAAATCATACTATACAAAAAGTATAGGCCTGGTCGCAGTTTACAAGTTATATCAAATAGACTTTTTGTGGAGTTAACTATTTATAGGATATTTCTTATTGCTATTTTGACTAAAAGTATCTAAAATAAAATCCCCTGGTTTCTGGAAGTTATAAAAGTCTTATTATGCAAAATTTATTTTACCGTTATTCATTTTTAAATCAAACTACATAACATTTCTTATACATTATACAGATATTTACTAACACATTCCAGCAATCTAACAAATCTATTCATCTAATCTATCTAAAATAGTTTTTCTTCTTCTTTACGTCTATTCCAACAACATAATACAAATCTAGATTTCTGCTACAATTTTAATTGCTTTTTCAATAATATTGTTCCACTCTACAATGCAAAACCAGTATAAAATTAACTGTTTTACTATAAAACATACGAAAGACTGTCATTTTAAATTTCCACTTCTGCTACTGGTACCCAAAGATTTCCCATATAGAGACTGTGAAAACATGCATTAAGGCGAATACTTGAGTAGAATACAATACTTTCTCTGCTTACTGTAAGTACATGGAAGATAAATTAAGAAGTAAAATATATGTAGAAACTACATGTTAATGGAGTAAGGATACAGTAATTGATTAATGTACCTTTCCATTAAATAAGCTTCAATTGATCAGTGGCTATTAATGGCTTACTAATTCAGTATATCATCATCATCATCATCATCATCATCATCATCATCATCATCATCATCATCATCATCATCATCATCATCATCATCATCATCATCATCATCATCATCATCATCATCATCATCATCATCATCATCATCATCATCATCATCATCATCATCATCATCATCATCATCATCATCATCATCATCATCATCATCATCATCATCATCATCATCATCATCATCATCATCATCACCATCACCATCATCATCATCATCATCATCATCATCATCATCATCATCATCATCGGTGGTTTTTTTCATTTACGTCCGCCCCAAAGTTAAGTTATATCGGACGGTGAATGAATTGGGTGAAATGATGCTCAAATGAGTCCAGGGTCCATTGAGCTTAGAGTTACCCGACATTCGTCTTGAAGAATAAGGGAAAACCCCGGAAAAAGCCTTATCTAGGTAGCTCATCCTGACCGAGA
This sequence comes from Mantis religiosa, assembly GCA_030765055.1. Lineage (NCBI taxonomy): Eukaryota > Metazoa > Arthropoda > Insecta > Mantodea > Mantidae > Mantis > Mantis religiosa. Next base: position 320,162,815 of record CM060948.1, read on the forward strand.
TTCGAACTCGGGACCTCTTGAACGTTCATCATCGGTGTATATAAATTTCCTCCCACTTGGAAAAGTACAAGAAAGAGGCAAAACGAAGCATCTTTTACTTGTGTATACAAAAAAATACACTTTACTAAACGTTTGAAAATATGTGATATGCAAGTTACATAAAGGGGAGATAAAGAGGATGCAGGGATAGTACAAATGGAAAGAAACGTAGATTAAGTAAAGTATATTGATGACGGAAGGAATGGCAGGTAGATAGGAAAATTGAAAATAAAGGAAGGAGGAGCCAGTATTGAGGAGGATTGAAGTATAGAGAAGAAGATTTTTGCGTGTATTACAATAAAATTCAGACAGTTGCGAGTTACATTTACAATGAATGACTAGCGTATATCGTAACTTCAATTGTTTCTGAGAACATGGATCACTTTTTTTAATCTTAATATCTTTTGTTTTGTTTTGTTTTTTGTAATTTACGTCCTCCAACGTTATATCGGACGACGAACGAAATGGGTGAAATGATGCTCAAATGAGTCCGGAGTCCATAGAGCTTAGAGTTACCCGATATTCGTCTTTCAGGATAGGGGAAACCCCCGGAAAAACCTTATCCATGTAACTCACCCTGACCGAGATTCGAACTCGGGACCTCTTGAACGTGAGGCAGACATGCTACCACCGCGCTACCGAGGCGGGCATCTTAATATCTATTGTTGTTTTCAAATACTAGGTTTTGGCAATGAAGCCATTATCTCTCTTGCTCTCCAATATTTCTGTGTAGTGGGTCCGGCAGGTAAGGTTTCAGTCATTTCCTCTTCTTTGTTGCACAGAGGACAATTTGGACTTGTATGAATTCCTATTCTGTGTAAGTGATTGACCAAATAATCATGTTCTGTAAGTAATCTAAAATTTACTACTGCAGCTTTACGTGGGATTTCTGGAATAATTTCTGGATTTTTAATTAAAACGTTCCATTCTTTTATCTTTGGTTTTGTTAGATATTGATTGGTTTTGTTTGTTTTCATATTTGTTTTGATTAATATTGTTACGGATGTAAAGGGTAAGCTTTTACTTTTGTTCTGAATTTGTACCTTTTTTGGCAAGAAAATCAGCTGATTCATTTCCAGCAATTCCACAAAGTGCAGGTATCCACTGTAATATAATTTTTTTCTGTAGTTTTTGAAGTTGCTGGATCATTTTTAAACTTAATATCTAACTTCATATTAAATTTGGAATAGCCGCTGATCAGCAACGATGTTCACTTGTCTATATTCTGCATCTTTGTGTTTGTTTACAGTGGCCTTCACACATGCATTCACTCTCTCTCATACTTCCAGACTCTAGGGAAGATGGAAATTCATCCAGGTGAAAGAAAAATTCTCAACTCCAGCTGGGTAGCTCTGGATTCGAAAGCTAAACTTGTATTTTCCATAAAAAAAATTCAAAAACAAACTTACATAGTTGCAACCTGCCATATTTAATAGCACCAATTTGTAAAGCAAAATTCCCCACTGTAAGGCATAAGGAGATTAAAATTTATAGCACAAAATGGCAAATGCAGTAATGCCATTTTAAAAATATATTTTGAAAATATATTTCTTCCTAAACTAATATCAAACACAAGGTTGCAAATAATAATATAAGAAAACAACTAAAGTATGTATATTTTTAGCAATTTTTGGCATTTAGTAATTAAAAACCACTTAACTGTGTGGAACATTAAACAGATTAGCGTATATAACATGGAGAACAGCTTGAAGATAATTATTTAATTTATTGGCAGGAAGAAAATTAATTAGCAGACATTATTTAAACAAATTAATGCAAGATTTGAAGCTCATGCAGAAAACGCCCGTATCTGTATACAGTTGCCATGGAAAACAGGTGCTCGCCATCCATCACTCTGCTAAAAAGTTGAAGAGTGGCACAACCCAGCTTGTAATCGAGCCAAAGCCTCATAATTACATGCTAAGCCTGTTACAAAACGACGGTACATTAAAGGTTGTTACGCACTATGCAATCGATCTCGAGGAAAGGTCGATCCATCACATGCCTCTTGTGTAGTCATTTATTTTGTATAAAGTCGTGATACCCACCGCGCCGGTTCTATGTAAGGGGTGCTACTGAAACTGATGGCGCCAATAACAGAGGCCGTTTCGGGTTGAGCCAAGCGTTGCTTAACCTTGTCTCTTATGTGCTAATTACGTCAATTTGAAACTCTACGCATTCTCCTTTATGCACATAAGTATTTTCACTTTACTCATTCCGGAGACCAAGTATTATTAGAGAGGTTTGTTTCTGAGTCCCATGAATGCGTCCCGACCAAGGTAGCGTCACAGTAATGCATGCAACTCGCATTCGTTCGACTGAGGGCTTAATCCCAACGTCCGCGCACAGAGATTGGCTTTTCTCGGGATAGCCTCTTGTCACTTAGTTCAAAATTGGGGTGACAACTCAAATTATAGAAATACTTCTTTCCAATATTTCCACTTAACTTTATTTATTTCTCATCCTTCAGGAGGGCTCCAGGACTCGTAGTGTGTAAGTGTCGGACAATTCATGCCAGAGGATCTATTCCCATCAGTCCTGAACCCGTAGGACCAAGGACCCGGATTTATGCCTCCTTCTTCCAGGGAGTTACCGAGCTGTCCCAAAAGGGCGCCCGGCGCCTCCGAGGCTCTTTCCATAGGGCAAGACTTAGAGACTAACAAGCCCCCCGCCCCCATCTGGTCCTATGGACTCTAAACGGGATGGAAGTGAATACTCCACTTACGCATGCCAACTCCAAAATGGGAAGGCTAACGTTATGACCTCGGTGGGGCCGCCTGGCAATCTAGCACACCTTCTACTAGCTATGCTAGGGAATATTAATGGCTTCCCTCAACCCCGTCCGGAGACGCACCCGATCTCCCTCGAGTATCGGCAACCCCTGCCCCCTCGAGTTCAACCCAGTCCGAACAACTCCCTATCAGGGAGGGGCTTAAATGTTCGGCCCGAGGTTCCTCTAGTAACGTCAGAGGTATCACGAGTGCTAGAGGTCTGCAACGTCCGCACCACGGCAGCTGAAGGGGACGGATGTTGTGAATGCAATTGCAAGGATCTTTCTTATGGACTCTAGAGGGTTGCTAGATCGATGGGCTTCTTGCTACACCTCTCTGGTGGCTACATTAGTTCGACGGATCATCTTGCTTGGAAATTACTTCTGCATGTGTCCATGGCCTGTGGCCTACTGTCTTGCACTTACTTCATTCCTCCCTCCTGAGAGGTGTTAACTACAATAGATAAATAGTACACCACGAGATGTCTGTCATCTATTGTTGTCTGCTCTTTACTGTTAAAAATATGTGAACGTTTATAATTAATTTTTTTTGGTACATTTGGATAAACTTGAATACTTCATTCCAAGTTTTCACGCCTTTTGCAAATATACATATAGAGCTGCCAACATATGTCTAACACAAAACAGAAAAAAAATTGAAAATCGAGTAACAAAAATACTCTTTTAAATGTGGGTTTAGAGCTATTATGCCCGCCTGGTTAGCGTGGTGGTAGAATGTCTACCTCACGTTCAAGAGGTCCCGAGTTTAAATCTCGGTCAGGGTGAGTTACCTGGATAAGTTTTTTCCGGGGTTTTCCCTTATCCAGAAAGACGAACTTCGGGAACTTCGGGTAAATCTAAGCTCCATGGACCCTGGGCTAATTTGAGCATCATTTCGTCCATTCCATTCATCGTCCGATATGACTTAACGTTGGAGGAAGTAAGTTACAAAAAAAACTACTATATCATCAGGGTTGACCTTTTATTTACTTTCTTTTAATTAATATTATCTTTGTAGTCATCGATATTGAAATTGCCAACCGATTTAGCGCAGCCGATGGACGTTTCTTATAAGAGGAGTGAAATAATTTCGGCCGAAAGCCAAAGGATGCATCTGTGAAACGACCAGAAGCATAGCCGAAAGATCCGTTGCTAAACGTCGCAATGGCTTCTCATTTGGGTGGTCAGCTCCCATCACCTATGCGCAGTAGCGGAAAGATAGCCATCTTTGTTGTTCTTACTTCATTATATTGCTTCAAACGTTCTAGATCCTGTGGGTGGGATAGCGGCTACATAAGAGGCAGCATTAACTCCAAAAAACATTCCTAATATACCTATAACTACATCATTACCTTTCAAATTTTAAGAGCCGGTTTTTCAATTTCGAGCCCAGTTCTAAAATTTGGTACATTTATTTGTTTTAGCAGTTTTAATGCGGTATCTCAGGGATATAAAATATAATTCATCTAAAAACATTATAGGATGTTAATTCATTACAGTGTAATTAAACTGTCCAAATGTGATCATTTTACAGTAATGAAACTCTAACCAGCGTTTTCAAGATAAGACTGTTTTGATTTACAGAAATGGGGAAATGTGGATTGTACCTCTATTTCTAATTATCTCTCAACTAAGGAAGGATACACCAACGATTTTCGTTTCCTTTGAAGAATGGATTTATGCTATATACAGAGTTGATTTTGTGCTCAGATTCTGATAGGTATTGTGACTTTGTGGGTTCGTAGAATTAAAAGGTCGAGTTGCAGAAATTAAAATCTCCTTTATTTTCGTAGAAATACTCTTATAGATTACAGCAGCATTACGTTTCATACACCATCAGTCTACCAAGGTCGATCACAATAACAAACAGTGACAGCAGATTACATACTTAGCTCTCGTTACACAGATGGCTGTCTCTCATTTCACAACTACAACTCCTCACTGTTTACAGCTCGCAACTCTACTACTGCTGCTGGCGTGTCACAATCCTTTAAATACCTGGCTGATAATTTCTAGACGTTTAGAAAATAAACCAGAACCCGAACAATCTCTCTCAGTCCAGAAATTTCCATTTATCTCAGTTTGTTTGCTTCGGCAGACCTTTATCTGCGCTAAGTTTATCTGCTTATGCTGGCTCTTGGTTTTCACACTGCCCGCCTATCAGTTCCTTTTGTGTAAAAAAGCCTCGCGATCGTAGATACGAGTTCGCGACAGTATATTAAACATTTTCCTGAAGTCATACCATTAGTGTATACTCTGTTAAGAGACCAGACGGTACCATTTTAACAAATGTTCGAAGTGTCCTCCACCTGCATCTATACATGTTTGCACTCGTCTCACCATATTCTCTGAAGTTTTACGGAGAGTATCCTCTCCAATGTTACTTATTTCAGTTCGAATGGATTCCTTGAGAACATCAATTGTCTGTGACCTATTCTTGTACACTCTATGTTTAAGATACCCCAGAATAAAAAAAATCGGTGAGGTTAGGTCAGGGTATACGGGGGCCATAGATCTTTTGAGATTATTCGATTATCATAGAAACTGGTTACAAGTTCAATGGTGTCATTAGATGTATGGCACGCTGCTCCACCTTCTCTTAATTCGATATCGTCCAGCTACTCCACAAATGTATTGAAGATACCCATATAAACTTCGCGTCTACCGTCGTATCAAAGAAAATGGGACCAACGATCCATAGATGCTGGTGGAGGACACTTCCAACATTTTCTCTGAGATGTAAATAGTGTAATGTACAGTAAGCGCAAGATAAGTTGAGCGCTGGATTTACGGTGCGGTGCGGGTGGAAGGTAAGAAGCGAGAGCTAACGCTCTTTTGTTTCTGCAGTGTGCCCAACCTTGAAAAACACAGTTCAGCAAAATAGCGCGCAAGATAAACGAAGATATCACAAGTATCGTTGCATCCTCTGAAAACATTCCTTAGTTTTGTCCACGCCAGCTCAATTGCATTCAGATCACAGTAATACGTAGGTAGACGAATAATAATGTGTCCCCTTTTGAGAGCCATAACATCCACAGATGTTCATAGAAATATAAATCATTTTCAAATAAATGCTTATGTACAGTACCACCACACTCGTAACAAGGATAAACTGGCAAGTCGAGCGCACCAAACGAGCCTTTATGAAGGAAGCCTTAACTACAAAGGGATAATGTTATATAATAAACTTCCAAATTAATTTACACATTAAAACACTTTAAGAATAAGGTTAACAAATTTTGGTACGCACACTGTTTTTATACGGTTAATGAATTTTTTGAACTATAACTATGTAAATGAGCACTAGGAGCATAGTACATAAACCATAGAAGAGCTGCTTACTGTGTATATTGTATGTAATCAATTTTCTTTATGCATATACTATATTTATACATTTTGACGTGTCTCATAACATGTATATGTTGCCAAGGACGAACTAAAATTCTAACATACGATTGTTGTAAACTGGTTAGCTAATTAACCTTGAAATTGATCAAAACGAAATATAGCGGACATGATAAAGCTTAGCATATTAGCCCCTAGATGTCAGTGTATAGCGTATTTCATGTTACAAAGTTGTCATTTATGTTTACGGAGTTAGACGAAATTTACCGAATGAGGACTTGGAAACCGATAGCTCTTCTTATCGTGCGCATATAGTAATCTCCCAATTGTGTTTTATATTCTTCCAAAGTTGCACGTGTGCCCTCTTATTGATTCAGAAGTTATGGCCTATCGAAGTGGTTCAGGTTTATATGAATCGCGCTATACAAAAATGTATCCAAACAAACAAAAATATTGTAACTTTGGGTACATTGTTTTTCCCACGGTCTTTTATACTATAGTGGGTCAAAAAGTAATTCCTCCTACTTTTTTGCTCCTTATATAAGTAAGTTATGCGAAAACTTTGAATTTGACGCAATTCCTCGAACCTTCCTCTCCCATCCCCTGCAGTAGTAACTTCCTGAGTCAACAGGTGGCAGCACTGCATCCTCTTACAAAATGGCTGACATTGACATTCCTATTAGACAGCGTTCTGTGATTGAACTTTTGACTGCGGGAGGTGAAACGCAAATTCCCATTCACGAAAGGCTAAGGATGTCAGCACTGTTAGACGATGGGTTCGTCGCTGTAACGAAGCTGAAGGGCAAACACCATTGGCAGATGAAAAGCGAAGCGGCAGGCCGGTGATTGCAGTGACTCCATGCAGCATTTAGCGAGTCGATGACATCATTCATGGTGATCGCCGGGTAACAACAGGTGAATTGTGTCGCATTATCTCCCTCAGTAAAGGCAGTGTGATGACAATTATTCAACAACTGGGTTACTCAAAAGTTTGTTCACATTGGGTACCAAGAATGTTAAGCCCCCAAAACAAAGAAACAAGGAAAACAATAGCCTCCGAACACTTGCAGCGCTTCAACTTGGACGGAGAGGACTTTCTAGAAAAAATTGTTACTGGAGACGAAACGTGGGTTCATTTCTTTTGAACCTGAATCAAAGAGGCAGCCAATGGAATGTCATCACACAACGTTACTGAAGAAAAAAAATCAAAACTCAGCGGTCTGCAGAGAAAGTTATGGCGACAGTGTTTTTGGATGCAGAGGGTGTGCTTATGGTTGATTGTTTGGAGCACGGATGCACAATAAATTCCGTCCAATACGTCAGAACTCTCAAAAAGCTGAAAGCACGTCTTCGCCGAGTTCGCCCAACAAAAACTATGGCGGATGTTCTTTTGCATGACAATACAAGACTACACACAAGCCGTTACACCACTGCAGAAATTGAGAAATTGGGATGGCAAGTCTTACCTCACCCCCCATACAGCCCTGACCTGGCACCATTCAGTCTTCCATCTGTTCGGGTCACTAAAGGAAGCTCATCGTGGGATTCATTTTGAAGATGACGAGGCTGTGAAAACGTCCGTACGTCATTGGCTTAGGAAGCAAGACCGCGTGTTTTACCACACTGGAATACATGTCCTAGTTAAAAGGTGGACCAAAACTGTGGAAAAGGACGGAGATTAAATTGAATAGTGACAAATTAATCATCAATGTTGTAGTCTACAAGCTATGTAAATTGGATTCAATTTTCTTGGCAATTAAAAGAGAAAAAAATAGTCATTACTTTTTGACCCACCCTCGTACAAATCCAGAAAGGCATTTTCACGTCATCTTCTTATTAATGCAGTTCAAACACTTATTTTGTGTATCATACAGTGTTTACAGTGTTCTGTTCTTGGCATCGAGAACTAAATCATCTTATTTCGCTGCAAATAGAGTGACGCAGAAATTACAAATTACGAATTTGTGTATGAGCACTCCCTATATGACATATGCATGTGTAAGGCTTTCATTATCCCGTAGGCTACGGTCGAAGTTTACAGACCAGGCTAATCGATGGTGGGTGAGTTTATGGCGGTAGATTTCGCTTTCAGGAGCTGTCTCCTCTTGACTTCAGTGTGTAACAGCTACCAGGAAAACCTTGCCATTTGTGAAGGTAGGCATGTGGGGATTACCGGTACCGTCAGGATGTAATATTTGTAGATGTTGGATACTCCGCATATGTCCTAGATGGTCATTCCAGACCTATGGAGGATTTTAGAATCTGTCAAGTGTTGTTGTAACGAGAGTTGTTTGTTATTGTCATCGACCTTGGAAGATTGTGCTGTATATGTGATGTAATGTTGTTACGAGAGAAGTGAACAGTCCATATCTACGGAAGTAAAGAACATTTAGAATGTCGGGAAATTGGACTTTTAATTCCACGAACCCACAAAGTCACAATTGGTGTCAGGAAGTGGGATATTACCACCATGGAGGCTGCATTAGAAAAGATTCTACGGAAAATGGAAGAAATGAAGATAGCAAATGATGTCCTCGCCGCGAAGACGGAAACAGCAAACAACAACACTTTACAGCTGTTTTACAACTGTCCGCTGGCGTGTCACAATCTCTTATATACCTCATTCGTAATTCGAGACTGTTCTGTACAATCACTAGATATTTCTGGAATAAACAAGGCATCTAATGACGTAATCTGAATATTCTATCACCTTCCAGAAGTGTAACTTAATCTATGCCGTCAAGTCCTTTACATCCGTGATACACAATCAGTCTGTTGTTCAACGGCGCTATCGTTATCTAAGGGCTCTTTGTGTACACTAGCCGCGCTATTGTAGATAACGGCCTCGCGACAATATTATTCTCTTACCTCAAGACATTTTCTATAGATAGAATAATGTAATGATAGTTTAAGTTCAGAGGTTCTACTCCCATTAGTCCTGGACACGTAGGACCAGGACCCGGGCCTCCTTCTACCCGGGAGTGATGGATACTCCGGGGCTCTTTCCATAGGGCAATATCTGATTTCTTAAAAGGCCCCCCACCCCGCTGAGCAAAACGTCAAGACGGGATGGAAGTGGATACGCCACTTACCGCGTCAACCCCGTGCCTCGGTGAGGCCGCCTGGTGATCTAGCACACCTTCTACTAGCTCTGCAGGCTAGTACCCGGGATTTATTAGGCAACCCTCTACCCCCTCCGGGCGGCCGTAGCCTGGCCGGAGGTACCCAATTCCCCGTGGGTGTCGGGAACGAACAATTCCCTGACGGGAGGCGCTCAGCAGTTCGGCCTGAGGTTCCTCTAGTTACGTAAAAGGTACCACGAGTGCTAAGGGTCCGCAGTGCCAGCACCTCGGCAGCTGAAGGGGACGGATCCTCTCCCCTACGGAAGGATAATGTAATGATAGTATATGTAATGTGTAATGTAATGATATGTATTTTCTTTTCATTTAACAATGCCTTTGACTGCACTGATCTTATCGGCGGTCATTCTCCTTTGGAGCAGATAGCGATGGTGTTATCTCCTAGATGTTGGGTTGTTTGAATTTCTTTTTGAAGTGAAAACTTCTTTAGGCGCGTTTAGCACTTTTCGTGGGTAGTGTATTAATCTGAGCCGTCACGAGGTAATATATATGGCGCTCTTTCGGGTGAAGTCGGCTCGAGTCGGCTCAATCCGAACTAACCCTCCCACACTGTAGATTTTCTGTAGTACTCAACAGCGTATCAACAACACGCATCCAGGTACGTTTTAACATATTTCAAATACTGTGAAAAATCCCGAAAACCTACAGGAGTTTCATTAAATAAGTAATTGTCTTAGGGTCGTTCTTACAAATGTCTGTCAAGTGCCGGTAACCGATCCGGTCAGATAACCTTCTATCATTTAACAAGTCGACAACATATCAAATTCCACTTTTAACAATAATAATAGTCAAAAGGCACAGATAATATCACCGAAGTTCGGTATTTGGATAATTAAAACCATAATAACGAAAAATAAAACGAGTGTGTTAAAGTGTTAGGAATTCGTGACAAAGATGTTTCATTTAAGAATTGGTTATTTTTATTGACAATTTCTCTTAACTGTGAGTATTAAAACGTAAAACACAAATAAATTAAATGACATAACGTAAATAATAAAATTATCACTTATTAAAATGACTTTTGCCTTTATTTTCATTTACAACTTATAGGCTATGTTTTTCCACAAACTGAAAGACCGACTGGGGGTCAAAAGATTTGATATATAAATTCGATTTTTTATATAAAAAGATTTAAATATATATTATTTAGTATTTTATTTTTTAAATAAATGTTAAAAATAATTTATAATGAATAGTGTTTAAGTTTTCACTTCTGTCGTGTGGCCTTGATCACACACAATTTTTTTTAATAATTTGATCACGCACATATTCGCACTCTTCTTCATACTTACAGATTCTGGGGAAGATGAGGAGTCATCTTGGTTGGAGAAAATCCCCACCCCCAGCCGGGAAACGAACCCGGGACTCTACCGACTGAGCTACGGGGCCAGCCAATTTCTGATCCTTGAACTCAAATAAAACTGCATACACGTTTTAGTTGTTTAATATGTAATTTTATAACAAATGCTGCATTTATACAATAAACTGTATTATTTGTATTATATATATATATATATATATATATATATATATATATATATATATATACTACATTATACTAACTTTCTTGCAAAAACAAATCTTCTGCACCTCTTTCATTTCTCAGCTTGTATAAAACGCACATTTTTTTAAAAAAAATTTGCAGAAAATCTTCAACAAATTTGGGAATCATTGACAATAATTTTGGGGATACTGACAACTGTAGCTAATTCAGGTTATTTCTGTAACATTAACGTTTGAATAGAGGAAAACAAATCTAAATTGGCTGAATGGTTAGACCTATCGACTCTCACCAAGGCGGCCTTACCCAGGCGACCGCAAAATGAGATTTGTGGTGGACAACCAGGCGCTGGAATGGGCTTTCTCTGGGATCTCCGGTTTCCCGCGCTATCTCATTCCACCGGTATCTCATATTCATCTCATGTATCATTAGCGTCACCGTCTGGCGTGCCGCTTGTAGTAAAAACGGACGTTAAACACACACACACACACACACACACACACACACACACACACACACACACACACAAACACACACAGCAACTAAATCAACAGATTAAAATCAAAGTTATGAATTCCGTTAACAAAAGTTGAATTATTGTGGAGCAGCAAACAGTGGTCTCACTACAGCAGGATTATAGGTATGTTTTTTTTAAGTAAAAGTTTCTGAAAGCTAGTTAGGAATTTTATTAACAATAATCTAAAAAAAATGTGAATTTATAAGTTTTTAAAACTTTTCCCTTTTATGCAATTTTCAAATGCCCAGGAATGTGCTCTCTAAGGAGGCCCTTTGACATTCCGTTCTCTTTACATGACCAGGAGGGTTCAATTGACAGACTTGCGAGTATATGGGGAACTGAACCCAATAAGAGGGGATATCTCAAAATGGTTAACTAAAAAAAAAGAACACTTGACGTGAATTATGTGTTTAAATGAGATCTGGAGATTTTATGAAGAAAGATACTTTCCATCTAAGGAAACACTAAACAACAGATCATTAGAAAGTATCGGAAAAGTCATGTATAATAGATTGCCAGGTAAAATAAAGAATGTTAAACTGTGTAATATTAAGAATATAAAAAGGTATTTGTCAGAAGAAGCTTTTTATAGTGTGGAAGAGTACAATACAAAAAATGGAATATAAACAATGTACATTTTAGTTTCTAAGCAGTGCACACAGTAGACTTCTGAGTGTATTTTTATGTTTCTCTTATAATGTAAAATGACGTATCGTCTGTATGAAATATAGGGGATGAATAAATTGAAATTGAAATCTGTAATGTTTTATCAATTATTCAAGTCTCTCGAAACGAAGAAGACTTCTGAGGTTATTCTGACAAAATTGACGATTTTGTCGAGAAAATATCTTGTACGTATGGTACTCTAATCAAAGTCGTTAATTGTTTTGAAAAAAAAAAAAAGAATAGCAATTTTATAAACTTTTTCCAAGGAAAGTAGTTTTGGAACGAGAATACTTTGCGAAAAATCTTCATGTTGCATTGTTCGAAGACGCCTAACTTAACACCAAAGTTAGTACTTAACTGCCATTTAGTTTTTCAGTTATGCTGACAGAACCACACACACAGAGGCCTTCTTGTTATTTAATATACGTCCTCCAATTTAAATAAAATCGTACGGTGAATGAAAAGGTTGAAATAATGCTCAAATGAGCCCAGAACTTAGAGTTATTATACATTCATCTTTCAAGATACTGTAAAACCGCGGAAAAATCAACTTTATCCTGATAATTCACACTGACAGAGTTTCGAGCTCGAGACCTGTTGAACGTGAGGCAAACACAATTCGCCACACAATCTATGTTACCGAAGCGGGCACATGCCCTTTTCTAAACCTGTTCCTTTTGGTTTCGGGGTATCTGAAAACACTTCTTTCTAGTAAAATCTTGGTGTCAACATTTTGAACGGAATATAACAGTTCAGCTACTTACTGTAAATATATACTACGAGGGCTGTTCAATAAAGAATGATCACAACTTTTTTTGACAACGTACCCTTGCTCATCCTCATAATTTTGATGGTCCTTCTCAAAATAGTCTCCCCTGAATGCGATGTACTTGTCCCAGCGTTTCTGCCAGTCTTCAAAGACATCCTGGAAACAATTTTTTCTGCGATCTTTCAGAATCACCTCCGCAGCCTTCACTATATCTTCTGATGATGGATAATACCTCCCACGAAGGTGTTTCATCAAATTAGGAAATAGAAAAAAGTCACATGGGGCTAAATCCGGACTATAGGGAGGTTGAGGGATGCACTTCACGTTGATTTTTGCAAGATATTCAGCAACAACATTAGCAATATGCGGCCGCGCATTATCGTGGTGCAGCAAACAGCCTGCTTCATGGAAATGTGGTATTTTGCACCTGATATGGACTTGAAATATTTTCAGAACATCCAATTACTGACGTGTGTGCAGGTACAACCTGCTGATAAACCATTCCATGAATATCAAAGAACAAGATGACCATAACGTTCCCAGCAGAAGCAGCCACTTTTGCTTTTTCGGGGATTGGTGATGAAGGAGATTTCCACACTGAGCTTTGCTGTTTGCTCTCAGGATCAAAATGATGTAGCCAGTTTCATCAGCAGTGATTACGTCTGAAAGAAACTCCGGATCTTCCTGTAACATCAACTTTAACTGCATGTTACCTCCATTGCAGCTGTAGGCGATACTGCACATGTCTGAACTTGCCTTTTTCTCACAGGCAGAGAACCAGGAGTACCAATAATGAAACTACTACAGCGGGTTTGTTTCACGTTAAGCTAACAGAATATAATAAGACTGAATTTTAGTGCGAAAAATTATGACCGTAAAAATATTATGATCATTCTTTATTGAACAGACCTCGTAGAAAACGCAATAAAGAAGCATCAAGGATATCCCTAATTGTTGAGTTGCATATACTTTTGGTATCGCCATAAGATACATTAGGCATGCAAAACGTCTTTGAAGAATGAGCAAAATGAGCTCTGTAGTTTTATCCGCAGTAATCATTATGTACAAAGCCTAAGCTATAACGCTAAAGATTGACAAATATTTCCTTAAGCAGTAACACCTAACCTATGAGGTTCTGTTTACACATGCTTTTGTGCAAACACAGTAAAAACTATGAACACGAATACAGAAGTAGCGTATAGCCATTCACTTGTTGGTTTTGAATCGTTAATGACATATGAAGCCGATTGTCAGTTGTCCTTACTTGCGGGTTTGTTTAGCTTTGTTACTACTGAATTTTTGATGGGGCTTCTTTTCAGCAACTAAAAGCAGCAAACTAATGGACAATGTTAGAATTTAAGATTAGTAACGGCTCATTTTATGTAAAAGTAATGTAGTTATACAATGATTAGTGAAAATATTATTCATTTTGTCTGTTGTGAATGAGCTGAACTTTTATTGATACATAGCTTATTGGGGGAAATGTATTAATACAAAATAATAACAAAGGCTCAAATCAGCACTAATCTATCGTTTTAATTTGTTTAGCACACTTTACAGAATGGAGGAAAAATATTGTATTTTAACCAATAATTTAATACAGTGATTTTACTGCAAAAGGTATTCTTTGAGATACCATGGATCCATAATAAAAATAAATAAATAAATTAATAAATAAATAAATAAATAAATAAATAAATAAATAAATAAATAAATAAATAAATAAATAAATAAATAAATAAATAAATAAATAAATAAATAAATAAATAAATAAATAAATAAATAAATAAATAAATAAATAAATAAATAAATAAATAAATAAATAAATAAATAAATAAATAAATAAATAAATAAATAAATAAATAAATAAATAAATAAATAAATAAATAAATAAATAAATAAATAAATAAATAAATAAATAAATAAATAAATAAATAAATAAATAAATAAATAAATAAATAAATAAATAAATAAATAAATAAATAAATAAATAAATAAATAAATAAATAAATAAATAAATAAATAAATAAATAAATAAATAAATAAATAAATAAATAAGTAAATAAATAAATAAATAAATAAATAAATAAATAAATAAATAAATAAATAAATAAATAAATAAATAAATAAATAAATAAATAAATAAATAAATAAATAAATAAATAAATAAATAAATAAATAAATAAATAAATAAATAAATAAATAAATAAATAAATAAATAAATAAATAAATAAATAAATGAATGAATAAATAAATAAATAAATAAATAAATAAATAAATAAATAAATAAATAAATAAATAAATAAATAAATAAATAAATAAATAAATAAATAAATAAATAAATAAATAAATAAATAAATAAATAAATAAATAAATAAAAAATAGGAAAAAGGTATAAAAGTGTATGTAGGAGTGCATATTAGATAAGCAATATATTTTTAATATGGCAGAATATTGCAGTACATTTAAGCTCCAGAAGTTGTTTCATAGTTTTTTAAGAACAGTGTATGTTTAGTGTATCTGTAGTGTGCGCGTTTGTCCGCGCATCCGCGAGCCTCTGTAAACAATAACTAAACTACCAAACTTCTAATTAATATATTTTTTTAAGTTCAGCGTCCTCCAAGGATGTGAGTAGTAGCTTTTCAGAAACGTCATCTATCCCAAACTACATCTCATTTGTCGAAAACTTCGATTTCCTCAAAAATGGCTTTAACGATTCTGATTAAAGTAACTCATATTTAAGGTGTTTGAAGAGAAAAAATGTAGGTGGCGCACAGTTCCAATTTGGCGGGAGAGTTTGAAGCAAATAGTGTTTAGCGCAGGGTAAAGCAATGAGGTTTCTTTCAGGGAATGCATGGGTATGTATGAGAAAGATGGTTTTTATGACACTGCGTCTTTTTATCATTACATCAAACATGTGGTTGTGGACCAATGGTTACCAATATCACTGATTAGAGTTACTGTAATGAAATACTTATTACTCGACAAGCTAATTCGTTCTTCACGTATATATGAACCGACAAATATGTTCTCTCATCGCTTCTGGTCTGCTTTGACCAAGAGAGAAGAGGACTGCCGCAATCGGCTTCACGCCGTGAACTGAGTGTCCTCACAGCTGCGCGTGGGTGTGTAACTTTCACTTCTGGAAACCCTGTTTTCACACAAAGATACCCTTTGTAACTATTTTGTCTATTGTGATTATTATTCTCGGCCATGCCATTATTAAGGGTCCGAAGAATACCTTTCAAACAAAGTCAAGTGCTATCCCTTATAATTCTTTTTTTCCCGTGTCTTGTTACGCAACTCAACCGACTACAGCTGTTCGTGTCGTAACCAATATACAATATTCCTTTGAAATCCATTACGATTCTCTACTCTACACTGAAGTTTGTTTCATTCTGCATGACTTTGCGTTACTGCTAAAAACTAAGAGATAGACAAAATATTAATATGCAAAGGACTATCGATATGCTTAACCTACAAAACTAAAATCAAATTGTATTTTTGCAGAATTAACTTCCTCCAAGGTATTCCTTGTTACATTGTCTAGTTCAACGGGATCTAGATACTTTTGTGGGTAGATTTGCCCTGTCTCTTATAATTAAAAGATGTGTAAAAGTTTTTCCTATGACTGAGTGTTTAGACTGCTTGGCTCTCACCAAGTCGGCCCGGTTTCGTTTCCAGGCGACCGCAAAGTGAAAAAGTGAGATTTTTGATGCACAACACGGCGGTGTGGCGGGTTTTCTCCGGATCTTCCGGTTTCTTCTGTCAGCATTACACCCATTGCTCCATCATCTTCCCTATAATTCATCTCGCACTCATATATATCATTCGCTTCCTTCATCTTTACACCAGACATTAGGCTGATCACCTACCCAGTTCTCTATCAGATCCAAAGCTGTCCTTAAAGCGATAGAGGAACAAGGATCAAGAATCCCCTAACTCCACGATAGTGGTACAACTAGTGAAGTTAAAGAAGAAGAAGAAGAAGAAAAAGAAGAAGAAGAAGAAGAAGAAGAAGAAGAAGAAGAAGAAGAAGAAGAAGAAGAAGAAGAAGAAGAAGAAGAAGAAGAAGAAGAAGAAGAAGAAGAAGAAGAAGAAGAAGAAGAAGAAGAAGAAGAAGAAGAAGAAGAAGAAGAAGAAGAAGAAGAAGAAGAAGAAGAAGAAGAAGAAGAAGAAGAAGAAGAAGAAGAAGAAGAAGAAGAAGAAGAAGAAGAAGAAGAAGAAGAAGAAGAAGAAGAAGAAGAAGAAGAAGAAGAAGAAGAAGAAGAAGAAGAAGAAGAAGAAGAAGAAGAAGAAGAAGAAGAAGAAGAAGAAGAAGAAGAAGAAGAAGAAGAAGAAGAAGAAGAAGAAGAAGAAGAAGAAGAAGAAGAAGCAGTAAAATTATTGAATAAAAATGACGAAGACTGAAGAGGCTTCCATAAGAAAATAGAATATATACATCTGAGTTCATGGTATGTTAACCAAAACCTTTAGAGCATTTTTGAAAAAAAATCAGAATTTTGGAAATGTTTCCAAGTTTGGGAAGGATTATTTTTTCCTTTTCTTTCTTTCGTGACACATTCGTGGAAGATGTTGCCTTTTGTTTTTAGTTTGGAATTTAATTCCTAAGTTACGCTAATCATCAAAGAAAACACACACACACACACACACACACACACACACACACACACACACACACACACACACACACACACACACACACACATACACACACAAACACACACACAGGCACGCTGTTTTTAAAAATGAATTTTGAAAACGTGTATTTCCAGTGCCTTTATCATTTGTGTAGAATGCAACAGCTTCTCTATGGTGGGTTCACTCTGGCCAGTCCACTCAAGTTCATACACGTATACCCCACTTTCACTTTGTCTCTCTTTCTACAGTTCCCCTGCTCGATCATCCCCAGTCTCACCCTCATTGCGCATTCACAGAAAGGAGTGAGGCAACGGTTGTATAGCGCAGAAAAAGTGACCTTGAGTGGACTTATGAAAATGAAAACGTTAGAAAAGATTAGATCTACTGCGTAAGCGGCAGTAAAAGTTAAATTAAGTATAAAATAATTACAAGCAACTGGAGTGATATTTTTAGGTGAGTCATGAGGTTTACAAGGCAGGAAAAAATAAGAAATTAAACAATAACACAAGAATTGTTGTGACAGGTATCACATGTATAATACAGAGGAAGAAATAAGCAACTTTTACAAATAAGAGACCTTAGAGGAACATAGAATGTCAAGTGACAGTAACACAAGGAGAGCTGTGTCACAAACCACAAGGATATAGAGAAATTCGAAGAACCAAAAACACAATCGGTTGACCAATTGAAAGACATTAAAACCTAAGTGTTCAATACCTTAAGGAGAAGATTAAGACAAACTCTTCTCTCCAGTAAAGGGCCCATTAGTTGTACATTTAACAATTCATGAGACTACTGAGCGGGAACGTCGCTGGCCCGTATTCAAAAGGGCCAGAGTTTGAACGCCTGAGCCGACCAATTTGACTAGGCTTTGTTTCGTGATCTCCCTCAGAGGTAAGGTTGCCTAACACTAATATCCCTGTGAACACGTCTCGAAGCAAGACGATATCGTACAGAGATGAGAACTAAAAGGCTATTTGCCGGTCACACTCCCATCCACAGGATGTTCCCTGAAAGATCCGTCGCAACAAGACGACATAGTCAAAGTGACCTAAAGCAAGAAAAGGAGGAAAATGCTGAGGATAGAAGTTAAAAATTCTTTTTTATTTTTAGTATTTTACTCTCTTTGGTGTGAATATACAGTAAGCAGAGGGAGTATGATATTCAACTCAAAAATTCTATATGGAGATTACAACGGAAATACAATCTTTTGAAGTTCCCTGAATAAAAACCACTGGCTTAGAAAAATATATCTCCATATCTGTGTATGTGTTTGCCTATGAACATCATAACTCAAAAATGAAAAGTTGCTAAAAGGACGAACTGATATTTAAGTCAGTACCTTACAGGGATGAGACAAGAAGGTTTTTAAGAAAATGCCTCACCGCAGTCTACCATTTACATGGAAAGGGTTTTAAGAGTTTAGTTTTTCAAAAACGGCTCCACAGATTCTGAGTAAAATACAATATGCTTCAGAATTTTCATGAAAACCAAAATATATATCTCAAATTTTCTGAGAATCGCCTTGAAAATCTTCATTCTGAAAGATTTTGTACTACTCGTAAATGGTAAGAGAGACACAAAATTACTGTAAAAAACTGTACATCTCGTAAAAGCAATGTATTTAATTTGGATAGGCATAGTCTGACTAAAAATTTCATCAATTAACCTAATAGTGGTTTAACTAGGAAGCCTGGGACTTAAGTACTTACAGCATTGTTTCTGGCTCCCACATATATGTATATCATTATTTATGACATCTCCTAGTGGCTTACCGTAAAATACGAATCAGTTTTAGAATTTAATGTCATGCTGGCATGTTCTCATGGTACCTCAATGGTTAAGAAGAACCGGAAGGTGACAATGAGATTTGTGGTTCAATTCCCGGCTATGGCATTGAATTTTCAGTCTGAGTATGTATCCAAACCTTGGTATGCTGGTGTAAAAGAACGATTAATTTCCAATGTATGTGGATTTTGTTTTGGAGATAACCGTTTCAGACATTAGTTTGAATTTTCCAATACATATTCTTTTCTTAAACGAGCAGCTGAAATAAATACATTATTTTTCTCTCTTGGTCACGTAACGATGTAGCGTTCCATTTAGAAATGATATAACTATTTTTTAAGCCTACTATAATCTTATTCCTCTTATACCTACTAAGCATTATTTAATAAAAACTTTTCTCCTAAAGTTTATCTCAATTAATATGCAGTGAATACAAGAAAGAGGTTCTGAAAGAATAATTTATTGAAGAACGGCTGGAGAAATTAATGAGATTGTAACACATTGTATTTTTAATGCTTCTTTCGACATATAATTTGTCGTGCCTTTATAATCATTTGTGTATTAATCATTGCTTTATATCCTTAGGGAACTGATTATCTTGTGGCATGGAGCTATATCACACGCAGATTATAAGCCCGCCTCGGTAGCGTAGATGGTAGCATGTCTGCCTCACGTTCAAGAGGTCCCGAGTTCGAATCTGTGTCAGGATGAGTTACGTTGATAAGATTTTTCCGGGTTTCCCTTATGCTAGAAGACGAATGCCGGGTAACTCTAACCTCTATGGACCCCGGGCTTTATTGAGCATCATTTCACCCCTTTCATTCATCATCCGATATGACTTAACGTTGGAGGATGTAAATTACAAAAAAAAAAAAAAAAAAAAAAGATTAAGAATAAGAATAAAAAAAGTGATCCATGTTCTGAGAAACAATTGAATTTACGATATACGCTAGTCATTCATTGCAAATGTAACTTGCAACTGTTTGAATGTCATTGTAATACACGCAAAACTCTTCTTCTCTATACTTCAATCCTCCTCACTACTGGCTCCTCCCTCCTTCATTCTCACTTTTCGTATCTGCCTGCCGTTCTTTCCGTCATCAATATACCTTGCTTAATCTATGTTTCTTTCCATTTGTACTATCCCTGCATGCCCTTCATCTCCCCTTTATGTAACTTGCATATCATATTATGTTTTCAAACGTTTAATAAAGTGTATTTTTCTGGATACACAAGTAAAAGATGCTTCATTTTGCCTCTCTCGTGTACTTTTCCAAGTGGGAGGAAATTTATATACACGGATGATGACGACGACGACGATGATGATGATGATGATGATGATGATGATGATGATGATGATGATGATGATGATGATGATGATGATGATGATGCCCGCCTCGGTAGCGTGCTGGTAGCATGTCTGCCTCACCTTCAAGATGTCCCGAGTTTGAATCTCGGTCAGGGTGGGTTACCTGGATAAGGTTTTTTCCGGTGTTTTCCCTTATCCTGAAAGACGAAGGTTGGGTAGCTCTATGCTCCATGGACCTTGGACTCATTTGATAATCATTTCACCCCATTCATTCATCGTCCGATATGACTTAACGTTGGAGGATATAAATTACAAAAAAAAAACAGCAGATGATAAATACATTATTTGAGTTAAGTTATACCAATAATTATGTTAACTGTTATTCTGTGATTTTTATAACAGTTATAGTGTTCAAGCTTGCCAATTTGTTGTTATGAAAATCACAAACTTTTATAATTTTGGGATAACGAACAATGTGAATATACTTTCAGCATGCGCCTCTGATATAATGTTTTATATGTTGTTATGGATTCAGTACTTTCATTGCACCATTGGATATGATGTCTTTCACACTCTCTGTCACAAAGCTAGCAGGTAGCAATAGATGGAAACCTCCATTTGAAATTGCATTTGTTATATTAATTTAAGACTTTTATTAGCAGTCAATAAAACAGATAAGAAAAGCTCATTACTGCTACTATATAGCGGTAATACCTAATAAATAGTTCGTATGCACGTAAAATAATAAACCGTTCTTACTTTACCTGCAAGATGGTAGCAGAAATTGATGGCTTCCGTTACTAACCTGAAAATAAAAATAAAAATATATTAATAAAAATAGTTGATATGATAATAATTATTGTCTAATAAATGTGTGGCACAATAATTATCGTGATGCACACAGTAATAAATGTTTTTGTAGAACTATTTAGAAGAAATGATGTTCATTAACCGTTCGATACGTGAATTTCGTTTTATCTAGGAATGATATTTCACTCTTAATAAATTAAGTTGTGACGGTTATTTCATACAGTAATATATTTTGGCATTTGTTCTGGATTATTCTAGAAAATGTGATTTGTATAAAATAAAATGTAAAACTGGGCAGGCCACAGAATGACACGACCTACGTAATGGAGTTTCTATTGGTTATTATAATGGTGTGATGACGTAATATTGTCACGTGGACCAATAGAATGAAAGTAATTTAGATTTTCTAGAAACTTTTTGCCCAGAGATTCGAGAATATGTAATAATTTGGCGTCCTCTTGCACAAGATTACCGTGGAAATACGTGTTTTCTTTGGTGTATTCTGCAAGTCTACAGAAATTTAAAGTGCAACGATATAACAATAATTGTTTTAGGAAAGGACAGAAGTTACGAAATTCAACATTTTAATATAATGTGACTTTGTGGGTTCGTAGTATTAAAAGTCCAATTTGCCGAAATTCTAAATGTTCTTTATTTTCGTAGAAATACACTCCGTATCAGCGGAATTACATCACATATCACAATCTACAGCACCAAGGTCGATGACAATAACAAACAGCTCTCACAAAAATACCAACACAGCTGACGCTTACACATCTCACTGTTTTTCAACTTGCAACTCTCAGCTGTTCTCTGCTTACTCGCTCTGTTTACAGCTCACTCTTGGCGAGTCGGTACTTCCTTAAATACCTCATTCCTAAATTCGAGACATTTCCAGAACAATAAACGAACCGAATTATCAAAATATTACCAGAAATTTCCATTTATCTCAGTATGTTTCGGTAAGTCTTTTATCTCAAGCGCTATGCTTATCTGCTTATGCAAGCTCGTTATCTACGTGAAATTTATCAATCAGTTGTCTTTATCTGCGGTCTCTTTTATGTACACAAACCGCAGTAGGGATTTTATGTATGTTCTGGATACAAGCGTCGCGACGCCTTGGCGTCGGTAGGAGGCGGGGGAGTGGTGGAGACCACCCAAGGTGTTACATCTGGTATGGAAGGGACAGACATGTCTCGACACGCATTCCCAGGGTTTTTTAAGGGAAGTCATCAATTATTGTATATGTATGTTCTGGATACAAGCGTCGCGACATCTGACGTCAGTGGAAGGGGTGTTGCATATGGTATGGAAGGGATGGACACGTCTCGACAGATGTCTATGATATATGGGGGAGGGTTGAGATTGAACATCTGTTAAGTGTTGCCTGGCGTCGGTGGAAGGGGTGTTGCATGTGGTATGGAAGGGACAGACATGTCTTGTTATGCGACAAACACAAGAATGCATTCCCACGGTTTTTGGCAGGGGTGTGAGTGCACCGACAAGCAATCATGTGAAACTTGAAGGTTTTTTCTTATAAAAATTAATGGGTCCCATTAATTCTGATCTGACAAAGATTGTTTGAGGTCTTATGTCAAGAGAGACACATTTATGTTGCATCTGTAATTATGAACGAAAAAATGTCTCGCTCCCCTACATCTAGTGTAGGTCTATAGTGGGGGAGGTTTGAGTTTGAACATCTGAATTTATATAGTGTTACCTAGCGTAGTAAATCATATCATATCACTGTTTAGCTGAGAAGGTCCTTGGTTCAGTTCCTATCTTCCTTTGAATTATGTAATTGTGTTCTATTTCTGATCTATTGCACTTAGAACAGCGGGGGGAAGCGCAGGTTTTTCATTTAACATATGCTGTGAATGATTTATGATTCCGTATCCTAGAGACCCGTGGTTCGATTACTGTTTCTGTCGCAATAACTTGAATCTTAAATAACTCTTGAAGTAATAATGTTAGCGCAATTAAATAGTGTCTACATATATACTTTAAGTCTGAATTGTTGTTGAAATGGTAATTTACGCCTTAGGACCAGGGTTCAAATCACGGTAGGATAATTTAAATAGCACTGAATATAAATGCTTTTAGGCGTGTTGACAAGCTCACTCCACAATATCATACTTCATGACTTGTCTCATGTTGAGAAGAGATGTTTACCTTAACCGATTTACGTAGACTTTCAAATCAAAAGAATTAATTACAAAGTTAAATATATATGTATATATAAGCATGAGACTCAGACATAACAAGATGTACGTAATGATTTAACCTAAGAAAGAGAACGGATGCCCGTAGCAACAGACATAAATAGGTTAAAATATATAAAAAGGGTTCAAAAAGGTGTGTTTGAGGATGAAGTGAAGGATTCTAAGGGTGCCCCATAGATGAGTTAAACAGTGTAATAGATGAACTTGAGAAAAATCGAACTGTTATGTTACGAGATGTATCAAAAGGCTCCAAGAAGGTATGATTGAAGATGGAGAGTTGCCTAAGGGTGGTGATGGAAGCCCGTAATGTAACTTTAAAACTAAAAGGCGTAGCTTAGTCACGTTTATACTCGTTTGAATTCTCTAAATTTTATCTTTAAATCTAGTTATTTATTGCCTTTTTTAATTTTAATTTGTCTATTTTTTCTGTTATGTAATTTGTATACTAGATAAAGAATAATCGTAAACTGTAAAATTGAATAGAGTTTTCCTTAAGGTTTTCTCCGACAGTATAACTATCTTCGGACCCCTGTGGTAGCAAGATAATAGTTTTCTTTTAGGTTTTCTCCGTTAGGAGCGCCACCTTCGAGCCCCGGTATAGGTGAGAATGATGAAGTTTTGTTTTAGGTTTGTGTTAATTGTGTGTAAATTAAAAATAATAATAACGTCAAGGAAGGAGTAGGAAAGAAGCAGGTGAGAATGAGTATGACGGATTGGAAGGACAGGCCAAGGGAATGAATTAAGAATAAGTTATGGTGATAAATATGCATTATAGAATAGTGAAGTGCAAAGGAGATGGTCAAAGTGGAGATAGTAACGCTGAAAGTATTGAAGTTATGAGGGTTATTACATAAATAAAGTTTTTTATATTAAGCCTATGAGAAGTGAAGTCATAAAAACGACAAATACAAGTTAACATATTATAACAGAACATACGAAAAATATAGTGATAAGAAGTAATAAGTGAAGTGGAAATATTTCGTCTGCCAGTGAAAATAATTTTGGACAAAATAGGGAAACTTAGGTGAAACCGAGCGAGATGGTTCCGCAGCGTATGAGGTTTCCACTTCGACACCCGTCGACCGCCCAATTGAACCTTGTGTGCTTTGTGATTTTTCCTGATCAGTAGGTTAATGCTGGAGTGGTTTCTCATATTCCATGATGATACTCGTACATTCTTTCCATTCCTTTTAGGGTTGCCAGATCTTCGGGCGCCGCCCATAGTGCCCCGATTTGGAATGAATTCTCCGGGTATACGGGCTAATCATTTTATCTAGGAACTTGAATATGAAATTACCATTTAACTTTTTGAATAATTATGTCCAAATTTCTTATTGTAACAAAACTCTAAGTTTCCATTCTTATTCGACAGCTTTTCGTTGTTGCCTGTATAATATTTGGCTCGCACAATATATAAACACAGGCAAGTCACGGCAACGTGTTTATTGGCAAAATCTACTTTTGTGTTCACTCGTTGTTTCATTGTCAGTTATCAACTGATTGAGTTTACCGGCAATTGTTGGAACGCTCGGATCTTGCATGAGTAGACTAGTTTTCATAACTGCAAATTGTGAGTAACAGTAGTGAAATGAAGATACGATACCTAAGTTCGTTTCCTAAAGAATTGGTACAGGACGAAAATTATAAAGTGTGCTTATGAAATGTTGATAGTGATGAGTGTATATGTGAGTGCAGAATATGAGGTATCTCTTTTGCTGTTAAATATGATAGCGTGAAGGCGGTGAACAAACACAATCAGAAATACATAATGCGAGTATTATCACACAAAAGAAAAATCAAACACTTCTTAAATTCTTGCCAAAATTTTCTGCAGATGGCAAAATCATTGCAACGGAGTTAACTTTAACTTCTCATGGAGTGAAACTCCGCCCTTCTTAGAATTCTCAAGATTGCAATAGTAAGTTACATTCACGTATTTTAAGAGTGTCTTTTGTAGCAACGAAAGTAAGAATGCGACCGAAATAGAAGTGAGGCGTTAGTAAAAAATGTGCTTTAGCCTTACGCTAAAGAGAAGCTACCGAGCGAATTAGAGCAGAATGTCCCATTTACCTTAGCTTCAGACGCTTCATATAAGGTCAATAAAACCCTACCCGTTAGTTGTAACGTACTTGTCCACAGTTAAAGTAAAATGTAACAAGTTCTTGATTTCTATGAAGATGTAAACAAATATGCAGAAGAAATGTCAAATAAACTAAAATCTATTATATTGCAAAATGGTTTAACACTAAACAAAGTAGTTTCGATTTCAGCCGACAGTGCTTCAGTTAATTTCGGTAAACATAATTCTGTCTTTACCAGAAGAAAACGCAAAGAATGCTAATTGTTGTAATGGTGGCACACCATAAGTCGCCTGATTTTTTTCATGAATAACATATTTGTTGTCGACAAGATTAGTCTTTTACTGATGTAGAAGTAAAGAATACAGCTTGGAAATACAACCTAATGAATCACATGTTCAATATAACTGCCGATTTGTTTTACAACTTCAAGTCGCAGATGAGTGTGTCAATCCCACGGGTTCTTCTACAAAGAAACTAATTCCTCACCTTGGATCACGAACTAGGTATGCGGTGCATTACATGACCTCGAAGAAGGCCCTTAGTCATGGGTTACGACTGACTAAAATCCATCGGGTGCTACAATTTCAAAATTCATGTTGGTTAAAGCGTTATGTGGAATTGAATAACCGGCTACTACAAGGATCAAGAAATAATTTCGAGAAGGATCTTTACAATCTTTTTAACAATGGCATGTTTGGCAAAACTATGGTAAACATCAGAAACCGACTGAATATACGACTTGTCACCGATTGGAAGACATTGGAAAAACTGGTTGCTAAGCCTACATTTATTGATAGAAATATATATGGACCTAATCTGGCTGCAGTACACATGGCGTTGGGGGAGATAGTCTTCAACAAGCCTATATACATTGGGATACTGCTGATTATCCTAGCGACCACATATGCCATTCTAAAAAACCAAGAAAGTGTTGGGAAAATTTAAAGATGAATCCAATGGGAAAACCATTCATCGTTTTGTTGGACTGAGACCGAATATGTATGCACTCGACATCGATGGAGGTACAATCAAGAAGATAAAGGCATAAAGCATAGTGCCGTTAAACAGTGCATAACCATTGAGAGCTATGTGGACTGTCTTAAAAGCAGAGAAATCATAAGAACGCCAATGAACCTAATTATGTCCCGTCAACATAATGTTGCGTCAGTGGAAGTGAACAAAATATCCCTATCACCACATGATGACAAGAGAGTAACTGCAGATGATGGAGTATCCACATATGCCCATGGACATTACCATATTTTGAACGGCTAATGAAAGAACGAATCCTAGAGAAGAAAAAAAATTCATTCCGGGAAACAACAAACACTGGAACGTAGCTGACATCTAAGCATGAAAACAGCTGAATAATAAGAGCAGAGGAAGGCGTTAAGTCTACCGTTCAGAAAACAAATTCTGACGCTGGTTCCAAGTCCAGAGATAAGACGAGGGGCGTCTACCTCACCACATAAGCTAACTGAACGCACTTTAGTTAATGTTAAAATAGGCAAATTGAAGAAGTAACTACTATCTCGTAATCTGAAAAAGCTTGAAAATAGCTTTAGAACATTGGTTTAGCGTTACGACTTATTACAAAACGATGCAGAGGGGGTAAAGCTTGAAAAAAACACAAGAGTACGAAGACATTAATCTGCATGAAAAAACGTATGAAAACTGTACGACTAGACCATTGCAAATATACCTCTAACAGTAACGAAAATATCTCTAGCTGGCAAACTTTTAGCTATAAAGCCTATAGCTATTAATCCTAGAGCTCCGAGATCATACCTCAATACCTAACCTCCGGATCCTACAGCTATTAACCTCCCATACCTGCAACCTTTAGCTATGAAGCTTACAACTCTTAACCCTAGAGCCCTCAGATCATACCTCAATACGTAACATCCAGATCCTACAGTCTTAAACTCTAGACCGAAAGATCTAACCTTGAATCCATACGACCTAACCACTAAACCTACAGCCTTTAACCTTCAGACCTGCGAGCTTAAGCTATGAGACCTATATCGTTTAAACCCGACGCCCTAAGATCATGCCTCAAGATCTAATCATGCGACCAAAAGAGATGAGGAACATAACCAATATTCATAGCCTTTCAGATCAAAAGACTTTAATCAAAAAGCCTTAGATATAAGCATAACACCTCAAAACATAACAATGTGGAATAGAGTTCCTGAAAACCTAGAGAAGGTACGAAAAACAAGAAACGCTAGCAACAAAAGAACCTCAATTTTTAGGAAAAGAGAAGTAGATACACAAAGGGTTAAATTTACTGTATAAAGATCTGTAATCAGCATATACATCTCTTGCAGTGACAAAGATAGCCATAACATCGATATGCCTCAAAATTTTGCATCATACATACAAGTAGTTAGCATGAGACAAAATAGTTGAGCTTAAAAGATATGGGTTAGATAGAGGAAAAAAGAAACATGCTTAGGACAGGTTAAGGAGGTAAAACAGGGCAGCTTAAGGAAAGAGAACGGATGTTAATACCAGAATCAACTAGGTTGAACAATGATCAAGAAGGTAAAAACTAGGGATATATTAGGTTAGGTTAAGGTGGCAGAATAGAGGAACTTAAGGAAAGAGAACAATTAGGTTAACAGATGCAACAAAGGAAGCCACTAGCAAAACACAGCTAGGTTACAATAAAGAATGATGAAAGAAGGTAGAAATGAAGGAGTATATTAGGTTAGGTTAGTTTATAATAGGATGACATATTAAAGCATAAATGTAGGACTTGCCTCAAGACTAACCACCTTTAATCGCTGGACTAGCAAACTGAACTTCAAAATCATAAGACCATACCTCGGCCCATAAAACATTGATAAAAACTCTACGGCCTTTATCCTCTATACCAACAACATTTAGCTATGAGACCTATAGCTCTTAGTCCTAGAACTCCGAGATCATACCACAAGAGCTAACCATTAAATCCTACAGCTATTAACCACCCATACCTGCAGCCCTACCTGTTAAAAACCTGCAACTCTTAACCCTAGGGTCCCAGATCATACCTCAGGACCTAGCTTCTAAATCCTACAGCTCTGAACCATCCAGACCAACAGATTTCACCTGTGAAAATTCTTAACCCTAGAGCTTCAGATCATACCACAAGAGCTAACCATTAAATCCTACAGCTATTAACCTCCCATACCTGCAGCCCTACCTGTTCAAACCTGCAACCCTTAACCCTAGAGCCCCAGATCACACCTCAAGACCTAACCTCTAAGTCCTATAGCTATTAACCTCCCAGACCAACAGTCTTTACCTAAGAAACCCTGCAACTCTTAACCCTAGAGCCTCAGATCATAGCTCAAGACAAGCCCTTATCATACCTGAAGACACAGCATTATAAGTTACAGCAAATGAATAGGATTGACTACCTGCCTTAGCCACCCGCAATCTGAAGATTTACCGGATGTAGACAGTGTTTAGGCAGGTAGTCAATTCTATTAATTTGCTGTAACTTATAATGCTGTGTCTTCAGGTATGATAAGCGCTTGTCTTGAGCTATGATCTGAGGCTCTAGGGTTAAGAGTTGCAGGGTTTCTTAGGTAAAGACTGTTGGTCTGGGAGGTTAATAGCTATAGGACTTAGAGGTTAGGTCTTGAGGTATGATCTGGAGCTCTAGGGTTAAAGGTTGCAGGTTTGAACAGGTAGGGCTGCAGGTATGGGAGGTTAATAGCTGTAGGATTTAATGGTTAGCTCTTGTGGTATGATCTGAAGCTCTAGGGTTAAGAATTTTCACAGGTGAGGTCTGTTGGTCTGGATGGTTGAGAGCTGTAGGATTTAGAAGCTAGGTCCTGGGGTATGATCTGGGACCCTAGGGTTAAGAGTTGCAGGTTTTTAACAGGTAGGGCTGCAGGTATGGGAGGTTAATAGCTTTAGGATTTAATGGTTAGCTCTTGTGGTATGATCTGAAGCTCTAGGGTTAAGAATTTTCACAGGTGAGGTCTGTTGGTCTGGATGGTTCAGAGCTGTAGGATTTAGAAGCTAGGCCCTGGGGTATGATCTGGGACCCTAGGGTTAAGAGTCGCAGGTTTTTAACAGGTAGGGCTGCAGGTATGGGAGGTTAATAGCTTTAGGATTTAATGGTTAGCTCTTGTGGTATGATCTAGGAGCTCTAGGATTAAGAGCTATAGATCTCATAGCTAAATGTTGTTGGTATAGAGGATAAAGGCCGTAGAGTTTTTATCAATGTTTTATGGGCGGAGGTATGGTCTTATGATTTTGAAGTTCAGTTTGCTAGTCCAGCGATTATAGGTGGTTAGTCTTGAGGCAAGTCCTACTTATGCTTTACTATGTCATCCTATTATAAACTAACCTATCTTAATATACTCCTTCATTTCTACCTTCTTTCATCATTCTGAACTTTTGCTCAAATCTGGTTCTCATATGTAGCGATGCCTTTAGACGATCTCCGGCAATACTCCAGTCGTTGCATGAGTAAACCATACCTAGGGTTTGGTCTCGGACGGGAATTGTAACTAATTTACTCAATGAAACGAAATAATCGTTCAACTTCTTTTAGATATTCTTTCTTTTAATTCAATATTATGCTAGCAAAAACGAGCTGTAACATTAACTGATCAATAACTTTATAAACGTCGGCTTCCTTCACAATATTAACTTCAAATCGAGTTCCATCAAACTGATAAGGTTATACATCTGAACTGGACGACGTCCATACCCAGAATGATGCTAACTGTAAATAATCTGAAATTATGGAATTGGCTGTAGCTGTGGCAATTCAATAATTTGTCATTGGTTCACGTCATCTTTCGTAAACGTACTTTTCATTACCATATTAGGTAATTTACATAATCTTTTGCTTGAATCATATTTAAAGAATTTAACATTGAAGTAGTTTTTTTTATAATTTTAGACTAATATTATGGTTGTTAAACACATTAATATTATTCTGTTTCCTTCGTTTCTACCTCTTCAACCACAAGTTTACCTTAAATCATTTATAAATCTCGTTCACTTGCCACTTTTACTGAATTTTTTAATAGTAATGTTTAAAGCTGTAGATAACATTATTAAATAAATAGATTAACTGGGGAGGGTCTTGGGCACATAAGATGATGACGTGTTGAAGAAGATAGGTATGGGTCACTCTTGGATAAATGCAGAGTATGGGTATAGAAGCTTCTGGAAAGGAGTTAAGGGGGCACGTATGCTAATATTCAGGGTCTTACATAAATAGCCATAAGATCCAAAGTTTTCAAGTTAGAGAAGTGAAACTTAGTTTACTCATTTAAGATAATACAGTTAATATGCACAATTTTTTCATAATTTTGAATTGTTTATAAATAACGCTACGTATCTTTTCTATATGCAGAGAAATTTACAAACTTAAGCCCATTTTTTTTTCAAAATTCACATATGCTATCTTTCTGAAATTTGGTATGTTATTTTAAAACACACTAAAATGAATTTTTTGGATCTAGATTTCTTATTGAACCTGTATAGAATTAAAAGGGGTTAATCATATGCATACTTTAAAAGTTAAAATAATTTCATATATTTTTTATCATCACATTCCATCTGGAGCTTAATCTTAAATTCTAGTACCAACAAAATGTCCATAGGGGCATAAGAAAGCTGTGTGCTAAATTGCATTACTGTAAATGAAGTAGTTTGAGAGCAAAAAGGGTTGAAGTTGTAGAAAATGCAAGTTACGGGAAAGGCAATTAAAAATACTGTAAGCATTATTCAGTTTGCCTTTTAATTATAATTCAGAAATTCCCATATCCATAGTCTGTATCCTCATTCTGTTATTCTTCAGCCTTTCTTTTTAAATTCCTCCTCTGTCTTGCTTATTTCTGCATTAATTTCATAGCTCTTTCTGCACCAGCGATGCGAATGTTGTCCATACTGTGCAAGATTGTTTCCATAAACACACCAGGTTGATACCCTAACTGATTCGTAACTTTTTTCTGCCAACATTCCCACCATTAAACGCTATTGCAGCATCAAATGTAGCAATTTTCAACACTATGGAAGACATAAATGATGTTTTGGGACACCTTTTCCATATCAAACTGTTGAGGCTTTCATTTGGGCTTTGTGTCTCTCCATAGAGACATTTTTAGCAGGTCTGTGCTAAGAATTGGTAGGTGGGCTTTACAGATTCCAAGACAGCTGATGGAAGACCATGTGTTGCTACTATGCTACTATGCAACACTAGGGCATTTAATTTTTTAAAGGTACATACAGACCACGTACAGTCAGAATATTTTGGTGTTTGATAGCTAACACTATATAATATTTTACAAAACAATAAAAAATAGATTTTTTGAACATTTTCTCGTACGTTCCCCCTTAAGTTAAGATTAGAAGATATTGACAGACAAGACATTTTTGCCAGTACAAGTGACAAAAGCTCATTGAGACTATATAGAGAAATAAAAACAACCTGGGGGAGGGAAGGATATATAGACATATGCAGTAAGTTAGGGCGAGGAAGTTTTGCTTGGGCGAGAACGGGAGAGAGAAACTTGAAAGTTATAGGTTAAGAGAGGGAGCTAGATAAATGTCCATTGTGTGGAGAAGAGAATGCAGATTTCCATTGTATATTATATTGTAGTCAAAGATATGGAGAGAGCAGGCCTGGCTACGTAAATGGGACAATATGGGGGGGGGCGAAGTAGTAATTAGAAAAATTTTGTCAGTTAAAGGGAAAAGAACAGGAGAAGTATAGGGAATTATTTAGGGAAAGTTAAAGAGAGATGGCTAGAGACACAATTAAGAGAAAAATGTAGATTAGGATAAGTGAAACACCAAAAGTGTAAAAAGGCGTAGAGGGCTTCCTGTACACAGGAACCTAGAGTTAGATGTATGGGGACCAAATTATTATCCAATGGCAAGCAAAATGGCAGGTTTTTCAGTATTTAGTAATATATGGCGTTTTCCAGTGTGGATTTTATAATTGTAATCTTGATTTTGTATTTCAATTTGATGATCTAAAAGGAAATACGAGAAATAAATTACAAATAAATAGTTAATATTGATTTTTGGATCAAATTAAAACAACCGTTATAATACAAAGCGTCGTTTCGATGCAAGAATATTCTTCTGAAATTGCTTGTCACATTCTTGAAAGATGCTGTACATGAATACTGAGTTATTTATTTAATCCACTTTTTGTTTTTGACTAATTCTGTTTACATAAAAACACAGCTCCATTTCAATGTTTTGTTTGTTCGTTGAAGATGTCTCAAAATACATGTTTCTTGGACCAGGCGGTATTGAATTTTGGGTGGAGTACAATACCTCTCTCACTTATTATTAATACATACGAGGGTGGGTCAAGAAGTAATGCTTCCTATTTTTTCCCTTAAATAAGTAAGTTATGTGAAAACTTTGAATTTGGCGCAATTCCTAAAACCTTATTCTCCAATTCCCTGCAGTAGTAACTTCCTAAATCAACAGGTGCCAGCACTGCACCCTCTTGCAAAATGGCTGACATGACATTCGTATTAGACAGCGTTCTGTGATTGTTTTGACTGCGGAAGGTGAAACGCGAATTCGCATTCACGAAAGGCTAAGAAATGTGTATGGTGATGCAACGGTGGATATCAGCACTGTTAGACTATGGGTTCGTTGCTGTAATGAAGCTGAAGGGCAAACGCCATTGGCAGATGAAAAGCAAAGCGGCAGGCCGGGACTGTAGTGACTCCATGCAACATTCAGTGAGTCGATGACATTCGTGGTGATCGCCGGGTAACAACAGGTGAATTGTGTCGCATTACCTCCCTCAGTAAAGGCAGTGTGATGACGATTATTCAGCAACTGGGTTACTCAAAGGTTTGTTCACGTTGGGTACCAAGAACGTTAACTGCCCAAAACAAAGAAACAAGGAAAACAATAGCCTCTGATCACTTGCAGCGCTTCAGTTTGGAGGGAGAAGAGTTTCCAGAAAATGTTGTTACTGGAGACGAAACGTGGGTTCATTTTTTTTATCTTAATCATAGAGGCAGTCAATGGAATGGCATCACACAACATCAACGAAAAAAAGAAAATTCAAAACTCGGCGGTCGGTAGGGAAGGTTATGGCGACAGTGTTTTGGGATGCAGAGGGTGTGCTTATGATTGATTTTTTGGAGCAGGGGTACACAATAAATTCTTTGCAATACGTCAGAACTCTCAAAAACCTGAAAACACGTCATCACCGAGTTCGCCCAAAAAAACTATGGCGTATGTTCTTTTGCATGACAATGCAAGACCACACACCAGACACTACTGCAGAAATTGAGAAATTGGGATGGCAAATATTTCCTCACCCTCCATACAGCCCTGACCTGGCACCAACAGACTTCCATCTGTTCGGGCCACTAAAGGAAGCTCGTCGTAGGATTCATTTTGAAGATGAGGAGGCCGTGAAAACGTCCGTGCGTCAATGGCTTAGGCAAGACCGTGTGTTTTACCACACTGGAATACATGCCCTAGTTAAAAGTTGGACCAAAACTGTGGAAAAGGACGGAGATTATATTGAATAGTGACAAATTAATCGTCAATGTTGTAGTTTTCCAGCTATGTAAATTGGATTGAATTTCCTTGGCTTTTAAAATATAAAAACAATTGGAGGCATTAATTTTTGATCCACCCTCGTAGTAGATAATTTAAACGTGAAAATGCATGGTAAAAGAAAGTTTCTACCATCAATCAACTGATAGGTAATGAAAGCTCTAAGCATCTGCAACATTTAGAAGCAGCGCTTCAGTTGCCTAGCACTAAGGCCTTTGTAGACACCTGATTAAGAAAGATGGATTGGTTCAGAGATGAAACCTAGAAGGCTAAATGACACCCAGGAGATATCTACCAAAATAACTAATTAAAGTAACTTAAAAAAGAGGCGGATCTTTAAACGGTGACCAAAACGGTAAAGGTTTGTAAGCTTTTGTAGGAAGCTAAAGGTTTATAGGAATCCTATATCACCTACCAGATTCTGAAAGCGAATTACTTCAATGCCCAGACACATTCCGCAAAGTTGTGTTTAGTAAACGAATAAAGTGCTCCATCCACTCGACTTCCGCGTGTAATCAGGATTCATATATGCCAGCTATAAACCAAACGAATATAGCAGCTCGTTTAAAGATACGCAATAAAATGTGTCATTAAATGAAACCGGTATGTCTTCCATATACATGGACTATCAATATAAAGCACTAATTTTGATGGCAAGAAAACTGATAGGAGATTTGTTCTCAAAGATTGTGTTAACAAAGTTTCCGATACATTCGAGAAGTTCAAAAGAGAATATTGAACGTAGCTGTCTCTGTAGGCTGAATTTTTAAAGGAAGTTCTGTAAAATTAGAAACGGACTGAAAGATTCAATGGCATCCGGGATTCGAACCACAATCTCCTATTTAACACGCCACCAACTGAGCTATTAGGGTTAATAAGAAAATTACTGTCAATCAGTTTTTTAAATTTGATTTTGTTTTTCATATAATACCTCATATCTATTTCCTATTTAACGAATTCAAAGTTTTAACAATAGCTATAAATTCTTTGACACAAATTATTCTGACTCGATACAAGTTATGTAATTGTAATGTTATTAATATTATTTTACAGACCACAGTGTGCCGTGTCACTTAGCTGGTTATGGCATTCATATATGCAGCGCTAAAGACGGTTAAGTGTTTAGAGCTCTGGCATTTCAACCAAGAGGTCCTGTGTTCGTTTGTCCCCTGAGTCTAAGAGCATAAATGTGAGAATGTGTTTAATAGTAAAATGCTGATGAATCCAATGTTAAAAAACACATACAGCCTTACATCATTAGTTGCTTCTTAGGACAGAGCCCTAAATTTGACACAAGAGGTTAAAAAAAGAAGTAGTCCAATGTGTTATAACAGGAGCTTTCTCTAACTTCTTTCTTTTATGAGTGTGCATACAAACTATTCTTACGAAAGTATATCTTTCAGTTTACTTCAGTTTATAGACATAGATTTACAAAACACATCTGGTTATAGATACAAAGGAAACAGTCATAGCGATACAACTAAGAACTGGACGTCATTATTGTGCAGCATCCCATGCAATCCTTTGAAACAACTCAATCTCCAAAGGACTTTGAAAGAATGACGAAATATTGAACAGATGGAATAACTAACATTTCGGAAATTTCTTAAGCCAGAGAAAGTCTTATTAAGAATACCATATTTTAAATTGAACAAGAATTCTGTACTTATAGTAATCTTTGTCTATTGCAAAAACTATTCAATGGTAAAAGACCTCCTTCCAAATGTTGGGAATTTCACAGGTCATTTCCAAAAACTTCAAGAAACGCTTTTATTTATCATATAAGTATGCATAATGTGTACTGTTTTAATTCAAATCGCCACAGAATTTTTTGAAATATGAAACATTTACAAAAATCTTCTATATGGTCACCCGAACGTTGGAACACCCTATAGAACCAGCTGACGGCAGCAGCAGGAGATGGAGGCGCTCGGACACGCTCCTCGTTTGTCTTATAGCGGTGACGAGGGGTGGCTGGGGGAAAAAAACATTAGCCGGCCCTCTCTTTCCGCTGCCCTTGATTTCTCGAACCTACGGGATATTTCATCTAATCCAGAACATTCTCGATCGGCCAGCTGACCCTATCTAAGCAACACGCCGGGCTGGAGGAGAGTGAGTCAGAGTTCTTGGCGAGCAGTGTAAGAGTGCAGTGCTAGTGTACGACGAGAAGACTGTGTACATGCATCGGAGTATTGTACGTAATTACGAGTGCAAGTGAAATTGCAATGGACAAACTGGTGAATCGTAATTGTGTGCATTACGTAATTCTGTGTAATTGGCAAGTGTTTAACTGTAAGTCGGTGGAAATAAAGAACATTTTTGAGTGGTGCAATTGGACTTTTCATTTCACAAACCCACAAAGTCACACTGGTGTCAGGAAGCGGGACGAAAACATCACCGAACGTTACAACCATGGACGCGGCATTGGAAAAACATTTGGAGAGGATGATGGAAATTAAGGCCGAATTAACAAAGAAGACGGAAGCGGCAAATAACAACTTGGCCGCGAAGATGAACGAGTTAACAACAAAAGCAGAGGCGGCAAATAACAACCTGGCCGCAGAGTTGAAACAAATGAAGACGGCCAACGACAACATCACCGAGAAGATGAAAGAAATAAAGACCGAATTGACCACAGAAATGAGGGCAGCGAACGACAGTCTGGCCACGGAAATGAAGGAGGCGAACGAGGTCCTCACCGCCAAATTTGAGGAACAGTTAGCCGGCGTGAGGGATGACGTGACGGAGCTGGGCAAGCGGATGGGCCAAGTGGAAGAGCGCGTCGAGGACCTGGCGAACCGCTTCAATGACCTAGAGGAAAAGGCCGACAATAACGCCAAGTCCCTGAACACCACGGTTGAAGATGTCGAAGACCTCGCGAAACGCGTATAAAACCTGGAGGGAAAGGCCGACAGCAGCGTCAAGTCCCTGAACGCCATGGTGGAGGACGTCGTCGGCAGGAAGCTCAAGGATTTGAAGGCCGACGCGCCGGGACGCGAAACACCTGCGCGCGTCAAACCTCCCAAATATGACGGCGCGTCAACGTTTGAGGTCTTCCGCCGCCAGTTCGACACAGTGGCCAAGCACAAGGGATGGTCACCGGAGGAGGAGGCCACACAGTTAACAGCCAGCCTCCAGGGACGGCCCGCGGAAGTTCTAAATGCGGTGCAGGCAACGGCGGCGCCCAAGGCATCTGGGAGGCCCTGGAGAATCGCTTCGGGAACCACCGCTTAGCCATAGCATACCGCAGCCAGCTAAAGGCAAGGTCACAGCAGCCGGGGGAGACGCTGCAGGAGTTCGCCATAGCGATTGAGCAGATGGCTAGCAAGGCCTTGGTTGACCTGCCACTGGAGTTCGTATCCCGGGAAACCGCCTACAACTTTGTCGACGGGGTACGGGACACGGAGATTCGTCAGCGCCTAATGCTCGGCGATTATAAAACCATCCATGAGGCGCTAACAGCGGCATTCAGGATGATGGTGGCCAAAGTAACAGCTATCCCGACGTCGGGAACGAGGAGTGTCCGCTACGCCGGAGACAGAAGACCAGCTGAGGGACACCGGCGAACACCTAGTGGCCTGTGTTGGGGGTGTGGACAGCCCGGACACCTGCAGAGAGACTGCCCACACCAGGAAGAGCAGCCGGAAAACGAGAAAGGGCCGTCGTGGAGAGGGGCACGTCGGCGCCATCACAACCATCCCCTCGAGTGACACTGCGCGCCGTCAGCCGCCGTATGGATGACAGCCTCATCGCGGACGGTTGGGTAAAAGGAAATTCGCGCCGCGTGCTGGTGGACACCGGGGTGGCCGTGACCATCATCAGACCTGACGTGGCGAAGGGTTTGCAGACAAGGAAGCAGAGCCGACCATACCAGCTTGTCACGGCATTGGGCGACACCATGCCTGTGGAGAAGGAGGCCCTGCTGGAGCTGAACTTGGGACGGAGTGCCGTGCGTCTGTGGGTGTTTGTCGTGAAGGTGGCTGAGGAGGTGATTCTGGGACTGGATGCCCTCAGGAGCCATGAGGCGACGACCGACGTCGGCAAGAAGGTCCTGCGGCTTAACGGAGAATAGGTTATACTCCGTCAACCCGAAGAGCGCCTTGGAATTTGCAGGGTCGTCTTGGACGAAGACGTGGTTGTCCCCGCGAGGAGCGAGGTGTGGTGACGGCGCGACTGGAGGGCCAGAGAACCAGGAACATGATGCTGGACCAGAATACTCCTGTACACGGACTGTGTGTAGCCAGGGCATTGCTGTCGTGCCAAGAGGAGGTGCCCAGGAGACTGCTAAATCCAACGGACGCCGATCACGACGTCCAGGCCGGGACGGAGTTGGGAACGTGCGAGCCCGTGGTGAGCGTAACAGCTATCGACCAGACACAGGAGCCGGCACCGAAGCAACACCTGGGGCCCCGGCTAGAAGGCTTACTGTAGAGGGTGGCTTACCACCTGACCGCAGAACAGCTGGAGAAAGTTCGACAACTGCTAAGACGGTGTCAGCGCGTCTTCAGCGAAGGTGATAGCGACTACGGCCGCACGGACAAAGTGCTTCACCGCATCGACACCGGGGACGCCCGGCCTATTCGGCAACCACATAGACGTGTTCCGCTTGCAAAGCAAGGGGCGGAACGAGACATGATGCAGGACATGAGATGCAGGGGAGTGATTGAAGAGTTTGACAGCCCTTGGTGACGAAGAAGAACAGCGAGCTGCGCTTCTGCGTAGACTACAGAAAGCTGAACGCTGTCACCCGGAAGGACTGTTTTTCCTTACCCCGGGTTGACGACACCCTGGACACGGTAGCTGGTGCGCAGTGGTTCTCGACCCTGGACCTGAAGTCGGGCTACTGGCAGGTAGCTCTAGACCCGAGAGACAAGGAGAAGACCGCATTCTCGACGGGCCAAGGGTCTGGCAGTTCACGGTTATGCGCTTTGGCTTCTGCAACGCACCAACTACTTTCCAACGCCTCATGGAGTCAGTGATGAGAGGGCTGACTTACGATGCGTACCTGCTATACCTGGAGGACATCATCTACGTCGGGAAGACTTTTGAAGATCACCTCGAGAATCTGAGTAAGGTGCTACGGAGACTGCAGGCGACCAACTTAAAGCTGAACGCGAAGAAGTGCCAGCTCTTCCGCAAGGAAGTTAACTACTTGTGCCACATAGTTTCAGCAAACGGAGTGGCCACAGACCCGGAGAAGACAAAGGCCGTGAGAGATTGGCCTCGCCCAAGGGATAAGAAAGAGCTGCGCAGTTTCCTGGGGCTGTGCAGTTATTACCGCCGCTTTATAAAGGAGCTCTCCAACATCGCCAAACCCCTCACCCGCCTGACAGAGGAACACCGGCCTTATGTGTGGACGGAGGACGCCGAATACGCTTTCCAGCACCTGATGGAAACCCTGTGCAGTGTTCCAATTTTGGTTTTCCCACAACTGGGTGGCGCCTTAATTGTGGACACCGACGCCAGCGACCATTGCATTGGAGGTGTCCTATCGCAGATCCAGGACGGGCATGAGGGGGTGATAGCCTACTACAGCAAGACGCTCTCCAAGGCAGAGAAGAACTACTGCGTCACCCGACGGTAGTTACTGATGGTAGTAAAGACATTGGAGCACTTCCACAAGTACCTGTACGGTCAGGCATTCCACCTGAGGACTGACCACTCCGCCCTAACCTGGCTATTGAGCTTTAAGAACCTGGAAGGCCAGACAGCACGTTGGGTCCAGAGGCTGCAGGAGTACGACTTCACCTCGGAACATCGTAGAGGGAAGAGCCACGGTAACGCTGACGCCATGTCCCAAAGACCCTGTCCAGAAGAGTGCGGCCAGTGTAGAGTGGAGGAGAAGGAGCGTGCCGCAGCAGTCCGAGTAGTCACGGCAGTGCCTGCGGATGGTTGGGATATCTCAAGCCTGAGGAGGGAGCAGCTGGCGGACGCAGACTTGGGGCCACTCTTAAGGGAAGTGGAGGCAGGGACGAGACCAGCCTGGGAGGACATCGCACCGAGGAGCGCCACCTGTAAGTCGTACTGGGCCCAATGGGACTCGTTGAAGACCAGAGAGGGCGTGCTGTTCCGGGTATGGGAATCACCCGTTGGGAAGACGCAGAGAGAACAGTAGGTACTTCCCCGGAGTAAGGTACCGGAAGTCTTGGAAGAAGTGCACGCCGGTACTTCAGGAGGACTCCTGGGAGCGAACCGAACGATTGACAAACTAGGGCAGCGCAACTACTGGCTGAGGCTCCGAGTAGATTCTGAGAGATAGTGCCGTCAGTGTCACGTGTGCGCGGCGAGTCACGGCCCCCAGACTAGGAGCCGGGGTCGCATGCAGCAGTACGTCGGAGCGCCATTCGAACGGCTCGCCGTTGACATTGCTGGACCGTTCCCAGTTTCCGACCGGGGCAACAAGTACCTAATGGTGGTCGTGGACTACTTCACCAAGCAGCCGGAGGTTTATGCCATCCCAAACCGAGAGGCAAAGGCAATCACAGACTGCCTCGTGGAGCAAGTGTTCTGTCGATATGGGGTGCCGTTAGAGCCACACATTCACCAGGGTACCAACTTTGAGTCCAAACTAATGAAGGAGGCACTACAAAGGCTTGGGGGAACAAGACTCGCACTACGCCTCTACATCCCCAATCGGATGGCATGGTCGAAAGGTACATCAAGACCTTAGAGGAACACCTGAGGACGGTCGTGGCCAGCCATCAGCGAGACTGGGACGTCAAGGTGCCACTGTTCTTGCTGGCCTACCGCTCGTCTACACACGACACAACCGGGATGACGCCAGCCAGCTTAATGTTACGCCTCCCTTGTGACCTGGCTTTTGGAAGTCCTCCGGAAGCGAAACAGCCAGCGACCGAGTATGTGGAGAACTTGGTGGACCATCTCCACGACATGCACGAGATGGCTCGCCAGAACATCCAGAAGGTGAGCGACCGCATGAAGACCAAGTATGACAGGTAAGCCAACAGCCAAGCATTCCAGCAAGGTGAACCGGTCTGGTTGTACCGTCCTACCCGGACCAAGGGACGCTGCCCGAAGCTCCAGCAGCCATGGCAAGGACCTTACCGGTTGGTGAAGAGGATTAACGACGTGGTCTACCGCATCCAGAAGGGTCCCCGAGAGAAGTTGATGGTGGTACACCTGGATCGCCTGGCACGCTACGATGGTGCTCTTCGGGACGACCAGCTTTGAGAAGGGAGCAGTGTCACCCGAACGTTGGAACACCCCTTAGAACCAGCTGACGGCAGCAGCAGGAGATGGAGGCGCTCGGACATGCCCCCTCATTTGTCTTATAGCGGTGACGAGGGGTGGCTGGGGAAAAAAGCATTACCGTGCCGTCTCTTTCCGCTGCCCTTAATTTCTTGAACTTACGGGATATTTCATCTAATTCAGAACATTCTCGATCGGCCAGCTGACCCTATATAAGCATCACGCGGGGCTGGAGGAGAGTGAGTCAGAGTTCTTGGTGAGCAGTGTAAGAGTGCAGTGCTAGTGTACGGCGAGAAGACTGTGTACGTGCATCGGAGTATTGTACGTAATTACGAGTGCAAGTGAAATTGTAATGGACAAACTGGTGAATCGTAATTGTGTGCATTACGTAATTCTGTGTAATTGGCAAATGTTTAACTGTAAGTCGGTGGAAATAAAGAACATTTCTGAATGGTGCAATTGGACTTTTCAATTCACGAAACCAGAAATTCACAATATTAAAGAGTATTTTCCTGAAGATCTTCGTATTGCATCTTTGGAAGACACTGAGCCTAAGTATCAAGTATCTTATAGATACATTTACCTCTGCCACTGGGAACCAGTAGGTAGTAAGTACTTAATATAAATGTGAAACATTTATTACATTTTATCTTAGAGTCAAACTGAAAAATGCAATGTCACGGCCGGGATTTGAAACGCGGATCTCCTGCTTTCCGTCAAGTCGCTCATACCCATTGAGCTACCATTGCCAACATGCCATCAGGACATGAAATTCTCCAATTGACTCGTATATATTTTCCCAGTAAGCCACTAGGGGCTCCCGTATTCGAGATGCACTGTTTGTGGCGAATTACTATTGTAAATACTCGAGTCCCAGGCTTCATCATTAAACTCCTATTATTTAAGTTAATTCATGGAAGTTAATCGTTCCTTCACTCTAGCCGTGTATAGGCTACGATTTTGGATAGGTAGCATGTTGGCCATGGTAGCTGAATGAGTAAGGAGTTCCCTGGTTCAAATCCCGACCGTAACGTTAAATTGTTCAGTTTGACTATCTATGTAAAACCTTAGCCTAAGCATAAACACGGCTGTCTGTCAGTAACGACTAAATATGAATTAAGGAATGAATATATAATTTTCATTTAAATTTAATTGCAATACCTGTAAATTATTTATTGTCACTCTCATTTTTGTTGCCTTGTTAATTTCGTTCTATTTTTATTTACAAGATTATACCATAGTAATGTACGATATGAAATAAAATTAAATAAAACACAAATTGGGAGCACATGTTGTAATATATGATACATGAAACAAAAACCTTCATCGGGGATGTTATTTTAATTTTTATTATGATAATGTACAGCTTTTGCATCATCTTCTGCCCAAATTAATTTTCTCTTCGTTTAACTATCTTCCCAATTTCCATCTTCCAATTCCTTCTCTTGCATTTTTTGAAAACATTTGTAATCATGTAACTTACGTCTTTTTCGAGCATATAATATTTCCAGAATCGGTAGTGGTAGTCTACGTCGTATATCACCATAACAAGTCAATTGCTGACACTTGAATACATCATTTATGAACTTTGATAATCCATCCTTCTTTTATTTATGTAATGTTCAGCTTTATCTTATTTTAAACTTTGGACAGGACTTCCTGAGGGAATCTAATTCATTATAGCATATGTGAGATGTGATTACAAGGTAATCCTAGAAGAAATGCCTTTAAAGCATATGTAAACTCTTTTGAGGTTGTTGGCCACTCAGTTCCCCAAAAGTCCAATTAGGAGCTCTCACAGCCAATGGGGCCCTCAGTCTTGGCTCGTCAATAATTTTTTCAATGGAGCTACCGCTTTCGGATACCATCTATTCGGCTTTTAACGTAAAAAGTACATTAAGCCAATTGAAATTCAACCTCAATGGACGAAGGGCATGGAGGTGAAATTCATGACGAAGATAGAAGCGGAAGACCATCACTTTTCCAAAGATACAGCTGTGAGGATTGAATATATCTTGTTTAATGATCGGAGAACAACTCTTCATGATTTTTGAGGTTTTCGAACAAATAAAATGAAATGTGTAGTGTTTAACGCTCGCTTTTACTACATACGGCACCGCAGGCGATGACACTGATGATACATGAGATGAAGATGGAACACCGGTGGAATGAGTTGGCGGGGGAAACCGGAGATCCCGGAGAAAACCCGCCTCAGCGCCGTTTTGTGCAACACAAATCTCACTTTGCGGTCGCCTGGGATCGAACCCAGGCCGCCTTGGTGAGAGCCAAGCGATCTAACCACTGAGTCACGGCGCGGCCTTTGAGGTTTTCGAAGCAGAACTCATAGGACTTCAACTAAGCAGTTGAAATATCGTAAGATATGTGCAAGATGGGTCCTTCGAATTTTCACAGGAGACCACAGAGGTGACACTTGACACTTCCTGCGAAATTCTTCAATGCCATGTACTTGAAAATGCCAACTTGTTAGCCGATTGCTCCAGCTGGGGAAACCTGTGCGTTTCACTTCACATCTGATATCAAACATCAACCACGTAAGTGGCACCATTTTTCTTT
The DNA here is from genome assembly GCA_030765055.1 of Mantis religiosa. NCBI lineage: Eukaryota > Metazoa > Arthropoda > Insecta > Mantodea > Mantidae > Mantis > Mantis religiosa. The sequence goes on from CM060948.1 coordinate 320,206,752, forward strand.
TTGCAAATTATAACAATTCATACAAACGCAGTTCTGCTGGTAAACTCTTGAAATCTGAGATTTGGGATCAAAATAGGTTATTGTTGGTCGACTTCAGAGTTTCTGGAACCAAAATAATTGCATCTTTATTCTCAATAAGCATTTATTTGTTCTTTACAAACAATTTGCAAACTTAGTATCTGTATAAAATTAAACTAAATTAAATCTGCATTACCACAGTACATGAAGCGTCAAGGCCTACTATCGGATCAACGCAACCTCAATCCGACCATCAACGGGCATCACAAGTGGGGAAGCAGTAGTGGAAGGTGGAACGTGATTATCATTCCGGGTCCATTCTGAGCGGAGAATGCGGAGTGCTCAACTGAAAACCAAGAATGGGAGGAAACGTGCCAAAGCTTCATATGAGACTGAATAATTGTACAAGTGCATGCATGCAAAATTTGTTGCTCATTTTATGAAATCACCCATGAAATGCAATATAACATATGTATATTGTTAGAGTATGAAATCGAACTGCTAAATAAGGACCTTCCATATCAGAGTTCACTCGCCGGATTTTTTATCTCACTATCCGACGCCAATTTTGAAAGGTGGTTAAAGATATACATTTCTTCTGCAGACAATAATGTTGTGACGTCATTGCCAACCATACCTATGAAATTTCATGAGCTCCTTTCTGGAAGGAGGTACACAACTAACAACAATGAGGTAGCCCGATGTTACAAAGACCTGCCGACTAATTGACCCCAACAAAGCGTCTACACCAAAGTACCACGGTTAAACTGTGTATAGTACACTGGTATGGTTTGTTTCACTGATTCCTGCGGAATGTAACTTTGTAGCCAAAATTCCTATACTATTGGGCTTTTTATGGATTTTTCTAAGGCATTTGATTTGGTTGACCATAATATTCTATTATCCAACCTTGAAGCCTATGGTATAAGAGGGGTATCTCATAATTGGTTTGAATCCTACCTTGAGGGTAGAAGACAGTATACTGTAGTTAATAATGAATTAAATGGTCATAATATTAATTCCAATATTGAAATTGTGAGATGTGGGGTTCCACAGGGTTCTATCCTGGGACCACTGCTTTTTCTAGTATACAGGGTGAGTCACCTAAAACTTGCACCGTAAATATTTCTGAAATGGTATGTGCTATTGATATGCGGTTTTCACGGAATTGAACTATAGGCAGGGGCTCGCATTTTCAAATGATACACAGATTTTTATAATTTTTAGAAAGTGTATTTATGTACAAAAGTTACATTTTTTAAATGGAACAATGCGTATTGACATTAAGAAAATAAACGTAGAATAAATTAGAATGTCAATGGTGTTTTCTGCACGATTCTAATGTAAGTAGTTTACGAGAAATCGTCATTTGTACAAAACGGGACAATGGCTAGGACAAACTAAAGAAAAACAAGTGAATGAAGAAAAATGAGGATTCTGACAAGTAAACAAAACTGTACCCTCAAAGCCTGGGTTCAAAATGAGCACCACCAGCTTCAATACAAGCTTCCAGTCTAGTATGTAAAGATTGCTGTACACGTTCTAGCATTTCAGTGGAAATTTCAGCGCAGGCAGCAGTAATACGCCGTTTCATATCTTTTGGTGTAGTTGGTATGTCCTTGTAGACAGTGTCTTTCAGCTTCCCCCACAGAAAAAAAACTAAAGGAGTCAAATCTGGTGAACGGGCCGGCCAAGGTACAGGTCCCCTTCGTCCAATCCACCGATTTTGAAACAATCCTTGAAGATAAGCTGTAGTAATTCGTGCACTATGGGCCGGACAGCCATCATGTTGATACCACAGATTCCTCCTAGTCTGAAGGGGAACGTCTTCTAACATCTGTGGAAGATCGTCTGTTAGGAGGTTGAGATACTTCTGTGAATTCAGTGTTCCTTCTATGAAAAAAGGGCCAATGATGTGATGGTTCACTATTCCACACCACACGTTCACACTCCATGGATGCTGACGTTCTACCTGACGCAGCCAACGAGGATTGTCAACAGACCAATAGTGCATATTTTTTAGATTTACTTGGCCATGATTAGTAAATGTTGCTTCATCAGTGAACAAGATACATGACAAATTTGGAGTATCATGTCTCAATGCCCATGTACAAAAGTTCACACGATTCTCAAAATCATTGCCATGCAGCACTTGATGGAGAGAGATGTGATACGGATGGAACTTATGACGATGGAGGATGCGGATTACACTTCTTTGACTGATGCCGCTTCCTCGTGCGATTGCACGAGAACTAATGTGGGGATCTACTGCAACAGCAGCTAGAACATTAATTTCTTCTTGCTCTCCAGTTGCTCGTTTGTTTCTGGTGCGTTTTCTAGACGTTATACTACCACTTTCACGTAATTGGTTGAAGAGGTTCACAAATAATTGACGAGATGGTTGACGTCTATTCGGATATGTTTCCAAGTACACTGTACAAGAAAGAACTGCATTCTTTCTACATTCACCATAAACTATGAGCATATCTTCTTTTTCTGCATTGGTAAATACCATCTTCCAAGCACGTCCTACTGCTTCAACTATCACAAAATAACTGCCAGTGTAGACAAAACACATTGTAAACAAACATAACAACATCCTAGCCTAGCAACTAAGCAACTGAATGGAACAAACAACTGCCGGTGCGTTCAATTTTCAAATGACGATTTCTCGTAAACCACTTACGTTAGAATCGTGCAAATAACACCATTGACATTCTAATTTATTCTACGTTTATTTTCTTAATGTCAATACGCATTGTTCCATTTAAAAAATTTAACTTTTGTACATAAATACACTTTCTAAAAATTATAAAAATCTGTGTATCATTTGAAAATGCGAGCCCCTGCCTATAGTTCAATTCCGTGAAAACCGCATATCAATAGCACATACCATTTCAGAAATATTTACGGTGCAAGTTTTAGGTGACTCACCCTGTATATTAATGACCTTCCACTTAATATTCCCCATGCAGAAACTATTCTATATGCTGACGACACTAATATAATTATCAAAGGCTGCAATAATTCTGAATTGCAACATTATGCTAATACTGTGATGACAAATATGATGCATTGGCTAACTAATAATAAATTGCTACTTAATATTAAAAAGACACAAAGTATGCATATTTCACTATCAAATAGAAATAAAGCTAATATAGCTCCTGTAATCGCTTTTGGCATTGAGGTAATACAATATACCAATGAAACAAAATTTTGGGGGGTAATTATTGACAAATTTTTAACCTGGAAGCCGCATATTCAGTATATTACTGCAAAAATTAATAAAGCCCACTACATAATATCAGTGCTAAAGAAAATTTGTAATACACAAACATTAAAGCTGATTTACTATTCATATGTGCAGTCTTATCTTGCATATGGTATCTTTATCTGGGGATCAGCTACTGAAATAAAAGATTTATTTGTAACACAAAAGAAAGTAATAAGAAGAATGTTTAATCTAAGTAAAGGGACTCATTGTATGAAATGTTTTAAGGAAAATAATATACTAACTCTGCCATGTCTGTATATCTTAGAAACTGTATGCTTTATAAACAACAACATACAATATTTTCAAACAAATAACACTTTTCATGAACATTATAATAGGAATAATACTAAATTACATATACTGGGATCAAGATCAAATAAAAAACTTAACTCAGTACTTCATAAAGGGGTTCACATGTATAACTTAATCTTAAAGAAAATCAAAAACAATGATAAGAAAAGATTCAGAAGAGATGTGAAATCATTTTTAATAAATCAGTGCTTCTATAGTACTCAAGAGTCCTTGAATATTTTAGATACCAGATTAAGTAGAGTAAATGATTACATGAGAATAATTTTATGATACTAATGGTTGACAATTCATGTAAGTTTTCTGTATTTGTTGACATTGATACAATTTAATCTGATTATTGCATGCAGAATTAATTCTGTATTTTCTGAATTTCTAGTTTGTATTGTTTGTACTGTATCTTGAAAAAGCAAATATTTCTGTACAGAAATTAAATGCTAAATAAATAAATAAAAAATAAAAATATTCACTTCCATCAGTGAATTTTAGTATTTTACACTATTGTTGGCACTGTGATGGTATTCTTTAGCACTTCTGGATACGTTTCGATGATAAGAATACCGGTTATACTGCCGCGCCTGTAGGGTTAGGGACTGGGGGTGCATAGCCAGGAAGCAGATGGAAGAACAAGACCCGAACTTGGCAAACAAGTTCACTTTACTATTGATTGTATTACATGGTATGGTTCAAGATCCAGTATTACAATTAGCACCGCTCTTGAGCTTAGTTATGGTTACTAACAATTTATGAAATGTCCTGTCGGGCTTACCTTGATCGTGGAGATGTCACGAGCCGTAATTGCAGAGTAAGGAGATCAACTCAAGGGAATGAGCAGCAGCAGCGCCGGCCGCTTCAGTCGGACGATTCTGTCAACAGACTCCCTGTTGCCGATACTTGTTACTCTTTATAGCGATCCCGATCCCTGGGGACGGGTTTCAGGATCTCTCCTAGGATCTCGCCTACGACCTAGGTTTGGACTTTAGCAGCCAATCAAAAAAGCAAGATGTGTATCTTCTAGAGCTTCCTGCGGAATACCCCAGTGACGCACAACAGCTCTGGCCTACGTGGCAAACTTGCAGGAGAACTGGATACTTATGCCATGGTAAAATTCCCTTTTGTCAGCGGATGTGGTTTACCAACCGTTTCCTGTTAATGTTGCAAGCTGCTAAGCTCCAGAAAGTCAGAAAGGCTTCTAACATCCAAATTGGCCAGAAAATGTAAGATTCTCTGCCAAAGGCATCTATTGCCTAAAATGTATCCACCAAATTGCTCCCGCAATTATGGCATGTGTGATAGTATTAATTAATGATATTCCTCTATAAATGCAAAGAGGCACAATTCGCTTCCAATTCTGTTTTACTAACCGTTCGATCTTGGAGGTAAAGTCAATATCCTTACAGGATTTCTACTGATAAATCCAGAGTATGCGTTCTCCAGATATTGAAAGATAGTAGTTATCACTTTTATTAGTTAATTAGGTTCGAAATACATTTTGATAAAAGTGAATAAAGCTTGTCAAATTCATCAGTATGATTAAGATTCAATGTGATATCATCAGCATGAGCTGAAGTCCATTCTAAGTTTAACGGTTTGGCGTTTCTTGGGAGGTAACGTTGCTGTCCTTATCAGCGGTTCTATACACGAAGCCTTTATCAGAAAATAGAGAATGTCCTTACCATATCAAATTTTTAACTACTTTTATTTTAAATTTAGAATGAACGACCTCAGGAAAATGCAAAATACTTCAAAACACCCCATAGCTAATCATGGTTGATTCTGTCCGAAATAGCCGTGCACCAGCAACTGTAACATCTTGGAACGTCATGGAACTACCATCACAATACGCACTTCCACCCCACGCGTCAAACTGTCGCTTTCCTGCAACAGTTTAGATGGGATATCATCACCCACCCACCCTCCCTATAGTCCATTCTTGGTACTGAGTGACAGTCGCTTGTTTCCGAAGTTGAAACTAGTCGCTGGAAATGAAAGATGAGGTTCGTCGCTTCCTCAAGCCACGCAAGCGGGCTCGTACGACATTTCCATTTACAAACTGCTACAGTGCCTATTAATATATGCCCACCTCGGTAGCGTAGATAGTTGCATGTCTGCCTCACGTTCAAGAGGCTCCGAGTTCGAATCTCGGTCAGGGTGAGTTACTTGGATAAGGTTGTTTTCCGGGGTTTCCCTTATCCTTAAAGGCGAACGTCGGGTAACTAATCTGCATGGATCCAGGGTTCATTTGAGCATCATTTCACCAATTCCATTCGTCGTCCGATATGACTTAACGTTGGAGGACGTAAATTATATATATATCGACTGAAATGACGATATGTAGGAAAACAAAAGAATGTCCCGACTTAAAAATAATACACAAATTCCTACAAATAAACATTAACAATTCTCAAAGAGAGAGATAAAAGACCTACTTTTAGTACTACATTCGTATAAAAGTAATCTGGATACTTATTGTACTTACTAATGTATATAATTGCAGTATTCTTCATTGAATCGTTTTCCCTGAGATAAGAGTTTACCCTTCAAAACAATATATACAATAATTTCGATGTAAACGCAGCGTTCTCTCTGGCCGCGCCATGGCTGAATGATTAGACCACTCAACTCTCACCAAAGAGGTCCGGGTTCATACCCAGACGACCGCATGTAAGCTTTATGGTGGAAAATACGGTGCAGATGCGGGATTACTCCAGTGATTCGGTTTCCCCGCCATTCATTCCACCGTTGCTCCATCTTAATTTCATGTATCATCACTGCCTGCGGTGCCGTATGTAGTAATAGCGGGCGTTAAACACTATGCACACGAGCATACTCTGAGGGTTGAGAGCGTTATTCTTCCAATATTTAACAAAATTAGTCGAACGATGTCACGATTTCACCATAAATGTACGTCCCTGAGGTGCACTGAGCCCAAAACGCCATTTTTTGAGAAACTTCTATGTGTAAATTGTATCTATCTGTGAATAACACAGCTCAAAAATATCAAAGTACATATTATCTTATTCAGACATCCTTTAAACATGTAAATTCTTAAGAAAGTTTCCCACCTCAAATTGCCCTTCACATACAAATAATTTTGTTATTTTTCAATTTCTCAAAACATGCTTCATACAATTTCAATTCAATTACTCTATCTTCAGCAGATTTCCATGACCAATAAATTTGAAATATTCAATTTTCTATGCAGAACGCGTGACGTCCACTTAGTTCTGAATGGATTTGATTTAACTGACACCCATAAAATTAAACCAAATCTTAATTCTTGAAAAATATATAGTTATCTGAAATATAAATTTCATGCCTATTGTGACTACATAAAAATGCTTTGAAATACAATTTCAACTTCTACGTAACGTTAAGGGCTTGTAAACACTTTTTCGTAAGAAATTAATTATGGAAACCTATAAGAAAACTACAGTATGTGACAAAATTAATGAATTGTTTTCTTAAGAAAATGAATACAAAACATTCTGTAGGATACTTAAATCTCTACCTCTATTGTTTATTTTTATTGTTTCTGCTACAGATTGGTTTGCCTAGAGACTTGCCTTACTATCCACTTCATCTTAATCAAGATAAGAGCTCTCAGTAATGTTTCATTGCACATTTCGTTATAAGTAAAAGGGGTGTACAGGAGGCTCAAACGATTGTCAAATGTTTAAAAGGCGTTTTGCTAAATGCTGGGTTTGCGATTCCATGCTGTTTATATCATATCACCATAAACAAAAGAATGGTGTATAATGCTGTCAAAAGAAGGTATAAGGTATTACGAATTTGATAAAATGAACACACTGGATGTACCTAGTGAAGACGGGAAAATATATTTCAACAAACTACTTTTTAAAATATTTTCTATAATTTCTTTTTCGCATAGTATATTGTTGATCATATCTTCATAATTTAGCAATTATGAAAGTTCTGCCCAAAACAAAAATTTGAGAGCTGCTCAGAGAACATTTAAGATAAATATTTTAGTAGTTAGGTAAATATTAAAAACAGTATTATTTTATGGAACGATAGAGTCAGACTAAAAAATCCAATGCCATAGCCGTGATTTGAATCACGGATCTTCTGGTTGCCGTCCATCCACATATCTCTTGAGCTACTATGGCCAACATGCCGACATGACCTTAAATTCTCTCATAAACACATGAGACAACTACCTTAATGGCGACTTACAACGTGTAAGTACTTTAAGGCCTGGGCCATTAAGGTAGTTGTCTCATGTGTTCATGAGTTCTCCTAAGAGCTTTACCGAGAGAAACACGAGTCAGTTGGAGAATTTAATGTCATGTCGATATGTTAGCCATAGTAGCTCAAGGGTTAGAGCGGCTGGACGGCAACCAGAAGATCCGTGGTTCAAATCCCGGCTATGGCATTGAATTTTTCAGTCTGACTCTATCTTTCCATACTTTAGCCTACACACGGCCAGTGTGAAGGAACGATTAATTTCCAGTATTATTTTAATCAAATTTTTGAGAATATTAATAACTGAAATAATGAATGTTTGAGAATATTAAAGATATCAAAGCTTTCTGTCCATCCAAAGTCTGGGGTGGTGAGTTTTTTTATATATAAAAGTCTGATATTTATCCACAATTTCGTTTTTATTATTTATGATGTACTCTTTCCATCCAACTCTCACAAAAACATGTGGCAGGATAGGATAGGATAGAATAAGATGGGATAGGATAGATTCTTACGTAGGAGATTCGGTACTGCGAACAGTCTTGACCTTTTATGTCTATGCCCCAAATGGGGCATCCCCGGGAGGAAGGATGAGGCCAGAGGAGATAGAGAGCGGGCGTCCCAATTAGTCACGACGGTGCAGAGGAGAGGTTCCCTACTACTGATCAGTTGGAAACTCCCCGACAGGCCAGTACATCCAACCCACAGAGGCCCAGAGACGGCCTACTACGCCGGTACGGAGACCGGAAACCAACCTACCAGAGGAAGAAGTGTTTACCAGGACCATATCATCCTGCCATGCAGCGCCAAGACTCCTTGAAATAGACAACCAGATGAGAGATGGCGTGAAATTATAATGGATATTAAATGGAGGAACAGGAAATTCGGGTAATTAACCGATGTAAGTAACCTACCCAACATTCGCCTGCCGACTCGGGAAAACAAAAAAGCTTCTATGGTTCAGGTATGCCGGTCAGGGGAATCGAACTCGGACCTCCCAAATGCGAACCAGAGATGAAGCCGTCTGAGCCATCCCACGCGGTAATCAAACATATACATATATACGCACTCACGGAAACTATACTGCATACAAGGAACGTGGAAAAGAATATTTCCAGAAAAATCTTGATACACACTTTCGGACGTGTTTTCAGTGTTTAAAATAGGTAAATAGTGAAGAAAAGAAAATTGCTAATGGTAGAGTTGAGTAATAAACGCATCATTATCTTTTACTAAGATTTTTTTTCTTTTAAATATAAATGTTATTAATTTTGTCTTTCTGCTCTCGAGGAATGCATGTAGGAGTCATCTTCTAATGTAAAAACTAAACCACCCTTAACGCTGAAGTTAGAAAAGCACCTTTCCAATAACTTTTCAATTTAGTTGCCTGCCTCGTTTAAGGTATCCCACTTAAGAAATCGCTCTCCGTTGAGCTTAGCAAGTTAACTACAAAACAAATGAAACTCTGTTGACCCGTTGTCATGGCTACGAGGGAATCAAACACGTATTATACAAAAGCGACGACCAAATTTGCATTCCAATCTCGAGAGATTTTCGCAAAGTTTTGCCGCTGCCGGGTAGCAGATGCACCTCGAGGGATGCGCATAAAAACCAGTGTAAGCTATTTGCATCTCAAGTGTGAAGTGTCCGAGGGCGCTGAAGTGGAAAAGTGGCACTAGGAAACTTTCACTCATATGCCAAGTTTTGCTGGCAAAATCTGATATGCTAAACTCACGTGACCTTCTCTACTCTTGTGCAAACTATACGTACACATGCTTTTTCTTTAGTTTACTTCGAGTAAATCGAGACAAATATTTGCAGGATTTTCTTACTCCACAGTCCGCTAAATGTACAAGGCAATATGGGAACTATAGTAAATGCTTGAACAGTTGAATGTTATATGATGGCCTCCGTTATCTTATATACCAAAGAAACAAGCAAACAAAGAAAATAGGAAGAGAGAGAAGTAACGAGTATATACGAGGGCTGTTCAATAAAGAATGATCACAATCTTTTTTTGACAACGTACATTTCCTCATCCTCATAATTTTGATGGCCCTTCTCAAAATAGTCTCCCCTGAATGCAAAGCACTTCTCCGGGCGTTTCCACCAGTCTTCGAGGACATGCTGGAAACCATTTTATGAGAGATCCTTCAAAATCGCCTCCGCAGCCTTCACCACTGCTTCTCATGATGGATAATACCTCCCATGAACGCGTTTCTTCAACTTAAGGAATAGAAAAAAGTCACACGGGGCTAAATACGGAATATAGGGAGGGTGAAGGGTGCAATTCACGTTTATTTTTGCAAGAAAATCAGCAACAAAATTGCGAATATGCGGCCGCGCATTATCTTGATACAGCATTCAGCCTGCTCCACGGAAATGTGGTCTTTTGCGCCTGATATGGACTTGCAATGTTTTCAGCATATCCATGTAGTATTGTCCAGTTACTGATGTGTGTGCAGGTACAACATGCTGATAAACCATTCCATGAATATCAAAGAATGAGATGACCATAGCTTTCCCGGCAGAAGCAACCACTTTTGCTTTTTGGGGGGTTGCTGATGAAGGAGGTTTCCATACTGAACTTTGCTGTTTGCTGTCAGGATCAAAATGATGTAGCCAAGTTTCACCAGCAGTGATTATGTTTGCAAGAAACTCCGGATCTTCCTCTAATATCAACTTTAACTGCATGTTACCTTCATTGCAACGATAGGCGATACTGAACATGTCTGAACTTGCCTGGTTATCACAGGTGGGTACCAGGAGTACCAACAACAAAACTACTACAGCGTGTTTGTTTCACATTGATCTGACACAATATAATAACATTGAATTTTAGTGCGAAAAATTATGGCCGTAAAATAATTATGATCATTTTTTATTGAACAGCCCTCGTATAATCTAACGTAATAGTCAGGTTCTTAAAAATCGAATTACTATGTGATGACTTGTAAATTCTTTGATAAACAAGGGGAAAATAAAGAAAAAAACGAATAAAAAAACGTTCAACGTGACAAGAGTATAGGATACGAGGGGACTTGGCACGTTGATCAGATGATTTTTTGTAGCTATGCCCCTAGTGGGGCATCACCAGGAGGAAGGACGAGGCGAGAAGAGACAGAGGGCTGCAGACCACAAGGAGTCACAACACTGCAGAGGACAGGGTCCATACCATATATAAGTTGGAAACTCCCCGGCAGTCCAGTACAACCGTCATCCCAAACACGGTGGGCCTGAAACGAGCCACTAGGCCAGTCAAAAGCCCGGAAAGCATCTTACCAGAGGGCGAAAGTGCCTTACAAGGCGCATATCATCCTGCCATGCAACGCCAAAACACCGCTGACACTTCTACCCTGAAAGAGACTACCAGGTGAGAGATGATATAATGCAATAATGGAGGAAGTTCGGGGACTGTAAGTAGCCTACCCAGTATTTGCCTGGTAACCAGGCAAACCCACGAAAAAGCCCCATGGGTCAGATGGGTAGGCCACGGAAATCAAACCCGGAGCTCTCGAGTGAGGACCACAGACGAAACCGCCTGAGCAGTTCATAAATGCATAAGTATCTGAAAACTAAAAATAATAACAAGGCTTATTTCGGAAATGGTTAAAATCACAAATGGAAGCTAGTTGAATTAAGTACGTGTGGTTTAACGAGAAGTGCTCTCTTTGTAAAGTAAGAGTTCATCTGTCTCTTACGGTTTACCAGTTACTTTCAAGTCATTCAGAACCAAGAAGTCCTCAGTGACTACTCCCTTAAAATTCAAGATACAGATTTTACTTCTTATGAAAATATCTTAAACATTTGGTATTTTAATCTAAATCCTGAGAGCTAAGTTTGCGAAATTCAAAATAAGGAAAAATTGTCCACGTATTCCGAAGCTTTGGAAAGAAGACATTCTCAAAACCTTCGTGACATACCCGTGGAAGACGCTAATCGTCTTTTCACCTGGCTTGCTTCCCGAGAAAAACTTGAGGAAGTACCAAGTTTGATATTTAATTGACTTTTCTTTTTTTAATTTATTCTTGTGACAGATATACAAACAAATTCTTTTCAAAAATACCTTTTTAGTTAAGAGTTTCTCGGAGAAAGCTCGTGATATTGCTGGATCGTACGCAATATTTCATCTACTTTTTCTGCTAGTAGATCGTAGAGAAATTAGAAACAAATATCAAATACATGTCATGATGGCACGTTTGGTTATATAAGCTCAATGGGTAAGAGCGATTGGACGGCAACCAGGAGATCCTTGGTTCAAATCCCAGCCGTGGCCCTTTGAATCTATATATCCAAAACCTTTGCCTATACTCGACTAATGTGAAGTAACGATTAACTTCCATCAATTAGCTTAAAAATTTTATTTCATAAATGTATAATTTTTTAAAATGTAAACCAGAACAAATAATATTTAAAAAATGGTTATTGCCACGAACATTTTGTTTACACATTGTGCCCTTTGAGGGTGTATCCTATGCGAGATCTTGTCTGTTTATTAACGTGCTCCAGCTTTACAACGGTAATTTTGCAGTAAAGAACGCTTCGCATGCTACTCCCAGAATATTAAAAAGTAAATTAATCTTCAAGTTGTGGCGATATTTGTTCGAATTGTTTCTCCAGCTTAATCAGCCACACGTTCGGGCGAAATATGTAGCGGTACGTCTTCGCTGCAAGCACAATTCTCTCACATGTCGTCAGTTTGTGCGGCTCAGTTTCTTCAGGTCGCTAATTGTATAGTCTGAATTGAATTTGATTAAATAAGAGTATTGGGATCTTTTATTTTCAGGTGTGGATTTTTAGTGACCGAAATAAAATTTTATATGACTCCGATTTCGTAATATATAATTTAATTGTATAATCTGGATTACATTTTCCTCGAGCTTTCTTTCTTAATCAATCACTGTAACTTAACTCCAACACATCGATAAATCCTGATTTTCAATTATAATTTATGTTAATTACTTAAAATTCCTCACTTTTGCACGTCCACTCATCACTATTACGAATACTGAATAACTTTTTGAAGATTGATCTTCCATTACAAAACTTTTATATGCACCACGACATTTTTCCATCGTCATGAAACAAAATTAAAGAACATAAATCTATAAATGTTGTTGATTTTCCGTAACTATAGTTACTCCTCTATTAATTTTGTGATTGGCCGATTTACTGCTATGTCATCACAATACGCAATACAATTATTACTACGGCCAATCACAAAAGTACACTTATATTTTTTTATATTGTCATTACATGGCCTACTAACGGTTATAACAGAAAACAATAATTTCCAACTGGATATTCATATAAAAAGTTCTAACTAAAACATATCGTTACGAAGTCTTACAACATTTAATCTGTTAAGCAAATGGCTGAAACATATGGAATTGAATGCCATAGCCTGGATTTGAACCATGGATCTCTAGATTTTTGTCCTGTTACCCTAACCACTGAGCTACCATTGCAACATGCCAGCACGATATTAAATTCTCCAAATGACTCACAGTACTTACACGTTGTAAGTTGCCACTGCCATTACGGCAGTTGTCTAATATGTGATTTACAGGGAACAAGACGAGTCAGTTGGGGAATCTAATGTTATGCTGGCACGATGTCGTGGTAGCTCAGTGATCAGGGTAAGTTGACGGAGGCCGGCAGATACTTGGTTCAAATACCTGCTTTTTTGTAATTTACGTCCTTCAACGTTAAGTCATATCGGACGATGAATAAAATTAGTGAAATGATGCTCAAATGAGTCCGGTGTCAATGGAGCCTAGAGCTACCCGACATTCTTCTTTCAGGATAAGGGAAGTCCCGGAAAAGCCTTATCGATGTGATTCACCCTAACCGAGATTCGAACTCGGGAACTCTTGAACGTGAGGCAGACACGCTACTATCTACGCTACCGAGGCGGGCAAATCCTGGCTAAGACATTGAGCTTACAGTCTGACTCCTTTCTAAACCTTGTCTTACACACCCCTAGTGTGAGAGAAGGATTAATTCTAATAGGTATTTAAACCATCGTTTTTAGATCCAGTTTTGAGAAGATAAAATAGATCGAAAAAATGTCCATAGAATAGGTTGTTTCGAGCAACGGGGATATCGTGGAAGATCATACGTCTGTTATTTGTAAAATTCAGAAGTTTACTGACAGGTTGGTTTCTGTGACTTTGTGGATTCGTAAGTTAAAAGTCCAATTTGCAGAAATTCAAAATGCCCTATATTTCCGTAGAAAGATACTTTTTGTACAGCCCTGAGCAGCAAGCTTACGTAACATAAACCAACACAATCTCCCGTCACCTCCGCACACATAAATAAACAAAAGAGATCACTTTCAAATCACAGCTGCACGCGCACAATTATCAGTTCCGATTACGATTGACTCAACTGGCGATCCGTGGCTTCTTTTATAGCTCCACTGATTGTCCTAGAAATTTGTGGAATGTTCTCTAACAATCAAGACGGCACTAGAAAGATGAACCTTCTAGTCCTCTATCTTTATCTGTTTCGGCAAGCTTTTTATCTCCGCGCTGCGCACTATCTGTCCCTTTGTGCGCGCCAGCCGCGCTAGTCGCAACAATGCGATCGGCGACAATATTTATTCGACGTTTTGTTTTTTAATTATGCACACACATACCCACGGACCTGATATTTTTAAACCCGGTTTTATTTTTGGTTCAGGAAACTCAAAACACATCTTTCGGGTTAATTTTTGAATGAAGTCCAGTACTTCTTAACTATCACACATATTTTGCAGAAAAAGTAAAGGACGCTGGCATATTATGATTACAAATAAAAGATAGACGATCAAACTACATTTAAAATCCTCAGAATTAATAGGAACTAGCATTCCATACTTCGCGTTCTTAAATATTTTAGCAGCATGCATTGTAGTTGAATACCCATTGCACTAAACAAATCTTACAAGAAGTTAGGTTTTGTAAAGAAGGAATAGACTGCAGAAAGACTTAAGGTGAAACGTTCTCTGAAATATGACACATAAACCTTCTCGTTGGTTTCCATGAATTTAAAGTTATGAGCACAAAACAGAGTGGAAAAGGAAAAAGGGTGTGACTTGCAGAGTGTGAAAGGAGTGTATTTACCGCCCGCAGTCAACGGCTGGTTTGCAATCTTTCAAACCTGATCGATCTGAATACAAATTGCATTTCGTTGGAATTTTTACTGACGAAATTATGTTTGGTCTGCACAGAATGAAATATTGCTGAAATCGATTCTCAAGATGCACAGCTGCTTTCGTCGCTGTGGATGAACGTACTTTTCAACGTACGTCAACACATACTCTTTCTTTCTGTCCATCCGTTCTGCGTTTTGTTTGGTTCGTTTACCTCTTCGTGAATAGAATCCGAAAATTTATATCTTACTAGTGAGTAAGCCATTGAATAAACGAGATTACTCTATACACAGTTCTCCTAAATTTAAACATGATTTCAAATGTACATGACGACTGAAGAAGACCTATGTCACAAAACTGGAAACATACGAGGTAAATCCCGAAAGTAAGTTCTGTTTGGTAATAAAATTAAACTGTGTACAGACACAGAAAAATTATTTATTGCACAAAATTTTTCAACTCTTAAACTACTTTTCCACATAACTGCCGAAATGTTGTAGGCATTTGTCATAGCGAGGCACAAGCTTTTGTATACCTACTTCGTAGAAGATTGCCGCCTGTCTCTTCAACCAGTTGGAAATATTTTCTTTCTGCTCTTCGTCATTGTTGAAGTGTTGACCGCCAAGGAAGGATTTCAGATGAAAGAAGAATGAAAGTGAATGAAAGACAGATGAAAGTTGCTAGGAGCGAGGTTAGGGCTGTTCGGTTGTGGTCAAACACGTCCCAGCCAAATCCCTGTAGGATGTTTTCGTCGCATTTACAGGGTGTGGTCGTGCGTTGTCGTGAAGAAACACAACACCCTTTGACATCGCAAATTTGCGATAAATTTCAGTTGGTTTCACTTTCCTAACATTCAGAAAACGAATCTCAGATCTGATTTCAGAAGTGGCGCAATTTTTAATCAACACCGACATTGTAAACAAGCACAACAAAGCGTACTTCGCTGACAGCGATCTCACAATGGCGCACGTTTCTTCTCCTTGATACAGAGCGTCTACCGCGCATGTGCGGAAATGCGATCGCAGCTCTGCAGCGGAGATAAATTGAAACAAAACTTACTCTCTGAACGCCCCTTGTATATGAATCGCACCATAAAAATTCTGGAACCATTACAGGTTAACCAACTTCCTAAAGTCATGTTCTAACACATGACGGCTTGCTATACGGTAATAGTGCCGTATCTTCAATAACGTTTACATATTGATCTAACCATTTCCAATTTCCAAACAGCTCTTAAGCGTGTTTTATGACCGATTTGAGACAAATTCCAAGATACAGTCTGGACTGGACTGTGCTACGGAGGATATTCGTCATGGAGGTTTAAACTTGATCTATGGTACCTAGGCCCCAAAGTAGGTCACCCCCAGGGGTAAGGATGAGACGAGAGGAGACAGAGGGTGACGCCTAAAGGAGTCACGACAGTGCAGAGGGTAGGGTACCTAAAATTGACCAGTCGGAAAGCCAGTACAACCGGCATCGCACCCACTGTGTTTCTGAAATGGCCCGCTAGGCCGCAGACTGTTCTACCGGAGGAGGTGTCTACTCAGAGCACATCTTCCTGCCATGCAGCGCCGAGACTCCCACCGACACTTCTACGCTAAAAGAGACCACCAGATCAGAAATGATATGTAGTGATAATGAAGGGACATGAAATTCGTGAGATGTAACAATCCCTTGGCAGCCTGGGAAAAGCCACGAAAAAAATATGGATCAGATAGGTCGGTCACGCTAATCGAGCTCGGGCCTCCTGAATGCGGGCCACAGACAAAACCGCCTGAGCCATCCTGTTCGGCTCCAAGAAACAGACATCATAAATTACATATTTTAATGCTTCTGCTTCGATTCGTATAAAGTAATATTGCCCACTGGAACTTATAGAAAATGAAAAAGCAGTTACCTACGGAGAAATGAAAAAATGTGTAGTGTTTAACGCCCGCTTTTACTACATACGGCACCGCAGGCGGTGACACTGATGATACATGAGATGAAAATGGAGCGCCGGTGGAATGAGATGGCGGGGGAAACCGGAGGTCCCGGAGAAAACCCGCCCCAGCACCATGTTGTCCACCACAAATCTCACTTTGCGGTCGCCTGGGATCGAACCCGGGCCACCTTGGTGAGAGCCAAGCGGTCTAACCACTGAGCCATGGCGCGGCCTTAGCTACGGAGTGGAGTGGAAACCCATCTCGGAGATAATATCGAAATGAGGGAATGTTATTTCCAGCAAGATGGAGCAACGTGCTATACATCCAATGACACCATAGAACTTGTAACCAGTTTCTTTGATTATCGAATAATCTCAGACGGTCTGTGGCGCCCCAGATTCCCTGAGCTAACCTCACCGAATTCGTATTGTGGGGGGTATTTTATAATCTAGTGTACAAGAATAGGCCACAAACAATTGATGTTTTCAAGGAATCCATTCAAACCTGAATAAAGTAACATTGACGATGATACTCTCCATAAAACTTCAGGGAATATGGCGAGACGAGTGCAAACATGTATAGGTGCTGGTGGAGGACACTACAAATATTTTTTCTGAGATGTAAATAGTGTCATGTAATCTCACTTTTGTGTATTATAGTCTCCCAAAGTTGCACGTGTGTCCTATTATTGGTTCAAGAGTTATGACCTGTTGAAATGGTACAGCTTTATATGGATATTAGTGGAAGTATTCTATTATGCTCACAAATTAGATAGTTTTCACCGGAAATAAGTGTTTTAACACTTCAAAACCAAAAATATAGGGCTTTCACAAAAAAAGGGGGAGGGTTTGGGTCTTCGCGCGCATCTATTACCTGTATAACAGCATACGTCCAATCTGACAAGTAGGTATGTGTCGAAAGCGGCATTTAAGCCCAGCGACCTACAGAATGTGTCACAAAAGTCCTGGTTACGTATCCTTTACGTGGAATACCTTCCAAAACTTTTATTTGCCATAAAATTGCTCTAATAATTTGGATTTATTACTAAATGTAATATTTACACAGGTAATATGATATACATGTTGAATTTTCTGGAAATTGCTCCTGAAGTACTCTTTTCTCTGAACGACTGTTGCCTAACTTTTTTTTTTTTTTTTTTTTTTTTTTTTTTTTTTTTTTTGTAATTTACGTCCTCCAACCTTAAGTCATATCGGACGATGCTCAAATGAGTCCGGTATTCATGGAGTTTAGAGTTATCCAGCATTCGTCTATCAGGATAAGGGAAAACCCCGGTAAAACCTTATCCAGTAACTCACCCTAACCGAGATTCAAACATGGTACCTCTTGAACGCGAGACAGACACGCTACCATCTACCCTACCGAGGTGGGCTGCTTAACCTTATTCAAATAAATGTCGCTATTATTTTCTTTCTCTTCTTTTTCTCTCTTGATCATGTAAATAAAACTGAATTTCAAAGACGTTACATAGCAGCGAAATTCTAAAATATTTGATACCGCTTAAAGCGTGCTGAAATCTCCCAATCCGGCTATTCCAGCGAGAAAAGTGCGGCCGCCTCAGTAGCACAGATGGTAGCGTGTCTTCCTCGCATTCAAGAGGTCCCGAGTTCGTATCCCGCTCAGGGTGAGTTATCTGGATAAGCTTTTTTCCGGGGTTGTCCCTTATTTAGAAGGATGAATGTCGGGTAACTGTAAGCTCTAAAGACCCTGGGCTGATATGAGCATCATTTCATCCATTTCATTGATCGTCCGACATGACTTAAGGTAGGAAGACTTTAAGAACATTGAAATGGGAGAAGTTTAGCGAAAGTTCATGTCGATAAACATGAAGTAGGAAGCAGAATAAGCGATAGTAAAATGTGTTAATAGTTAATAACTCTGAATGCATGTTAAAAAGTAATTATACAAAAATATTCGCACACTTAAAATTATAATCATGACTTCCGAACTGAAAGCAGAATTTTCTCAAATAATAAGGAATAACTGGTAAATGGTCAACTCGAAAAAGATGTCATAAGTTAGTTAGGTTTAGCGTGGTAGTATTTTGTCTATATGTAGGTTTACTAGTTTCTCAACTGTCATTCAGAATACAGAGGACATCAGAGGCTATTCTCACAAAATTCACGATATGTATTTAATTTGAATGAAGATACCTGAAGCATATCATATCTGGATCAAAAATTTTAAATCCATTTTTCATAAAATCAAAACTGTTGAGCTTAAACACCAAGTCTATTTTGTTTAGGTAACCTTAAAAAGCGTATCTTCGGTGTAATCTTGGTATCAAATTTTTGGTGAAATGCAAAACTTTACTTACTGTAGTAAAAGTTAAAAAAATAAATCAGTGTTCCATCTTTATCCTCGCCAGGTGAATCTTTCATCACCAAGAGCACTCAAGTGGAGCTATTCTTTATTGGCAGTTGAACGGCTCTTTCCCCCTCTGTGACGTCACGGTAACGTCAACAGTAACAGGCCGCTGCAGTCGACAGATATCCGAATGGACCGACAGCTGCACTTCTCTTTTTCAACCCAATTCGATATCCTCTTGCCTGCCGTTAATTTTATTTGCTTCTTAAAGACACAGGGGGCCTTGTATTTCTTGTTCCGAGCACCGCATCTTTTACAGCGTAAAAAAAAAAAAAAAAAAAAAAGAATTTGTTGTGATGGGTTCAAGCTATGTACTTGCCATTTCTCTTTTAAAAGCGTCCTACCAATGCTTATCTAACAACTTTAAAAGAGTATTAAAAGTATTATTTTAAAGAGTATTCCTGCTGTCGTATTCCACACTTCTTCTATGATATCACAAAAGTAAACAAAAACAAAATGAATATTAAAATTTTTGTTTATGAGTAGGTACATTGGCACATGCTATTGCCCTTGGGTTTGATTTAAATTGACTTACTTTTTCCTAAAAATTAATTTTTATTTTGATAAGGACCAGTATTAATTCAAACCAAGAGCAATCAATGTTCACAGAAGTACTTATTAAAGCAATATTGTGCGCTCTAACTATATTTATATATACGACTCATATTTAAACATATTTCCTTTTCTATTTATTTATTTTATTGCGAGCCTATTTTGGAATTTGTCATTTATATAAAATTTAATTTAATGCAGAGGCTTCATGGCATATTTCCAGAAAAACTAAAGATACTCATTTACTAGTGAAGCAAATACGTTCAACACACGTAAACGCTTCAGTAAAAGCAGGCCATTTAAAAAAATAACAAACTGATTCATATGAATGGGCTTTTGGAATATAGGTACTATCTTGAAAACTTCGTGTTGCATTTACGACGATGCTGAACTAAGATTCCAAGTTGGATGTTTATTATTGTTTTTTATGCTGCTTAGAAGTACAAACAAACCTATCTTTCTTATTCCCGTAGGGGAGGAGATCCGTCCCCTTCAGCTGCCGTGCCCTTAGCATTCGTGGTACCTCTGACGTTACTAGAGGAACCTCGGGCCGAAATGCCGAGGCCCTCCCGTAGGGGAGTTGTTCGGATTGGATTGGACTCGAGGGGGCAGTGTGTTCCCGACAGCCACGGAGAATTGGGTACCTCCGGCCAGGCTACGGCCGCCCGGAGGGGGTAGACGGTTGCCTCATAAGTCCCGAGTACTAGCCTGCAGAGCTAGTAGAAGGTGCGCTAGGTCACCAGGCGGCCCTACCGAGGTTTTGGGTATTGTTCCCTGCGGGGTTAACGGGCATAAGTGGAGTATCCACTTCCATCCCGCCTTGCCGTTGTGCTAAGCGGGGGGAGAGGGCTTTTTAAGAAATCAGATATTGCCCTATGGAAAGAGTCCCGGAGTTATCCATTGCTCCCGAGTAGAAGGAGGCCGGGGTCCTTGGTCCTACGGGCCAAGACAAATGGGAGTAGAACCTCTGCGCTTAAACTAAAACCTATTTTTATGAATTCCCTCTTTAGATTCCAGTCATGTATGTACATTAAAATACAGTACTGCATTTTTGTTCGCAAGCAGATCTTCAACTTATATACAGCTTCCCTTCCTCACCAATACTGGTGTAAGGGGTCACATGGGTTCCCTCAGAGCGAAGGATCCGAAGCATATTTTGAATTTGAGTGTTCGTAGAACTAAAAGTCTGGTTTGCAGCAATTCAAACTGCAGAATTACATACCATACACAAACGCAACCTTCAAGGTCGTCTGTTCACACGTCAACACCGCTGCGCACTGCAACTGTCCACTGACAAAACTGACGACTGACTCACTCATACATCCGTGGTGCTATTTATACTCAAGCCGCTGTTTCTCGAAAGCTACAGAAGCCACACGATCTTTCGTGGCGTAGCGAGAACACACTGGAACCATCTCTTTCTCTTTCGCTACCCACTTCTCTTTCTCTCGGCGTCACCTATGCAGACGCAAAACAATGCCTGGCGACAACATTAACTTGATGAGATCAGGGTTGAATGGTCGAACAAACGCCTGCGATGAATGAATGATGGAGCAATTTGGTGGAATGATAGTGGGGGAAACCGAGGACCCGGAGAAAACCCACTTCAGCGGCATGTTGTCCACCACAGATTCCACTAAAGGTACTGTCCTTCAGTACTGGGATAAAATGTTCATTTTTCTACTGCTTCGATATCACAATTTTTGGAATTGTTTACTGCAATATCTAATTTTAGAAGTATATCACTTTGAAAATTGGTATAAAATTTATAACAGGACTATTCTAGTAGCACAGTTACCATGTCTATTTGTTATTTGCTTTGATAACTATTTTGCAGCTTTTGCATTGTTTTTGCCAGTAAAATTATGTTTGCATTTTATTTAATATATTTGCTTCTGCTTACTCTTATTTTATTTTTGAAATATACTGTACTTTAATTAATTTCTTTTTCCACATATAATTTGATGACACAAAAAGAGATGGAGCCCAATTACGTTGTGATTTTGATTTTTTTAAATATATTTGTTCCATATTATTTGTGCATTCTTCACCGGTATCATTTAAGCTATTATTACTTCCAAACTTTAATGGATCATGCTAAAAATGTATAGATGAATTAGCTGCTAAAGACAAAAATGTGTATCCTATTATTAATGGTTGTTATACTGTGAGAAAATATTGCAGCACAGTAACATTTCTGGGTCCTACCGTTCAGCAGTGCTTCATAATTATTAATAAAAAATTAATGTTTAACCATGGAATAACTTGAGAAAGTGCACTCCAGAAATAACATTTAGCACATTATTTTTATTTGTCCTAATTTGCATAAATTATACCTTTCTTGCAATATATTGTTATTGGTGCATTATTTCTTTGTACTGCTTATAAGTTTCAAGCAGAACATTTTGAAATATACCTTATCGTTTGTGCCACCTCAATATGCATTATTTTAACTTTAAATGCTTTCTGATATTTTTAAATTATTATAATTACTCAACTTTAACTCTTACTTCCAATAATCATAGGAAAATGATGAAAAAAATTTAATGGATGTGGCTAATTTTGTTTGTTTAGTATCCTTAATTGGAATATGAGAATAAAAAATCTGTATCATGCACCATTTCCTTGCAATTCAGAATTATTAAACATTTAAAAATGTAAAATGCTAGCAGTTTCAAAGGCGTATTTTATACCCTATTGAAATACATAATATGGATTAATGTTCAGCATGAGATCAACATAGTTTACGAGAAAGTGAAGTTTTAATACCTGCCGAGAACATTCTGCACAAGAACCTCGCGGATTAGAAAAAAATTTGCTTCCACCTCTGAATATCAAATTACATTTAATGAAACAGTTCGTGAAAGGCTTACCCAAAAAGCACAATGTTTCAAGTATCTCTACGAGAAGTATTCTCACTTATCGAAAGCAAAATTGAAAGAAAATTTTTTTTTTTTTTGGAACTGATATTTGAAAACTAATGTTTGTCTCCATCGATGAATAAAAAGTTGCAGACACTGTAATGGAGGCTTGGGTATCATTGAGGAAGGTTGTTACCAAGTTCTTGAGCAACAAAAAGGACCAACGATGTGTTTCTATTGTAGCCAACATGATGGATAAGTTCAAAAGTTTAGGATATTTGATGAGCCTGAAGATACACTAGTTGAACAGTCACTTTAATTTTCTTTGATACAATTTGGGGGATGTGTGTGAGGAGCACGTTGACCGTTCTATCAAGACATCAAAATGATGGAAAGAAGATATCAGGGTCACTGGGATACCAATATGATGGGAGACCACTGGTGTTCACTTCATCGAGATGTTCTTCAAGGGACTTACACAATAAGCTTCATGAAGATAGAAAATGTAAAACACATAAGACTATGTGCTACAGACCGTTTTTTGTTTAGACTTAAATAAAACTTTGTTAATATTGTGACACTAATTTATATTTCATTCCTCGAGCGTGTTCTGCTAATTTTCTGGTTTGAAATGAAATTACATAGTGACATGGGTGATAGAAAAGAATTAAGATCAAATCTGGAATTACTGGAATAAAAGCTATACGAATCACCTACGAATGTAACAAATATTGTATTTTTTGTTGGCTTGTGTAATTTCGCATTAAAATATATACCAACCTATTAATGTACTTACAATTTTATTCACTTTTAACATTAATTGTGGTGGTTATAAACCCCATGTAAATAAAATATTGCAATTGTTAAACAGAGAAAGCTGTTGATGTTCTTACTCAAAAATATGATCACTAAATATATTCTCTCTGTCATGTGAAAACTTTTTTTAAAATAGCATGTTTCATTGTATACACTTTTTTCTAGCATTTATCTCATGTTAGTCACACAAATTTTCTCAATGTATATCCAGGCAGGCATTAAAATGCTCAGGTGGCTGTGTCAGTGAAATGTTTTTATAAAGTAACAACATATGAAATATTTTATAAAAAAAATCTTATATTTTATATCACTTCCTGAATAAACATTTTTGTTACTCATCATCCATAGCCAGTATACCTAAAGAAGTATATCGTATTGTCGACCAGAAACAAATAGCTCTCCTTATACCTGAAAATAGTAATTGTGCTACTTTTAGCAAAACTGAACTGTTATTCCCCTCCAGGTATACCATGTATTTCATTGAAACAGTTTGTTATGCATAAATTGGCACTCTTTTAAAAGCTCTATCCTCCTCAGTCCATTATAAGATGCTGCCAGATAGTATTTTGTTAGATGAATGATGAGCTCACATTTTCTCACCACAATATCCCACCTCTTTCTAGTCTTATCTTCCATTTGATAACCACAACTGATGGTTTCTAAGATGTTCAATAAGGTCTTTGCCAGATTTTTGGGATTTTTTTTTGTTGCAGGTATTTCCAAAGCTATTGAAGGTCCATATCTACCCTTCACTCCTTTGCAACCACAGAGTCTGACTAGATTGCTATTTGCTATTTTCCTCAGTTTATTTCTTTGTTCTTCATCATAAGTTACAATTCCATCAAAGATGCTAATTTTTATGGCATAAGAAAATGCTAATTAGTGCCTAATGATTCAACATACTGCTGATGCTAGATAAAAGTCTAACCTCATGACAGTTTCTTTCGAAGCTTGTCCTACTGGCAAATTCTACATTTTAATGGAATTTAACACCTTTTGTCCTTTGAAAGGAGAGCGATAAGAAAGTTACAGAGTCTGGGTATACATTTCCATGCATTTAACTTCATTATGTTTAGAAGCCATATTCCAAAGCATAGCACAGTGCCCCAAAATGCTAACAGCTAGCTTTTGGTCCTACTCCAGCAACACAACATTCGTTACAATTGATGTCTTCTGTTGTTTCCAGTATTAATTTTGTCACACAGCTGTTTTGTTTTGCGAATTTTGATTTCACCTTACAAACTGTAAATACATCACTTAATTTAAGTGCACACTTTATAAACATAATGAATTCACAAAAAGTTCTTCTCTCTGCATCACACAAAGATGTGGGTCATTTGCAAATTAGTGGCAGATATTTTCAATAAGTGTAATTATAGGCTGTTTCTTTAGTGCTGTAAATATGTGTAGTGAATACGAACAAAGATGCTTCATTAAAGTTTAGGTTGCAAGAGGTATCAAAACTTGACAATGTCATACAGAATTACTGGAAGCTTGTGGCAGACAGACTTTACCATATCGTACCGTGGCTAGTTGGGCGAAAGCATTTCGTAGTGGAAAGGAAGGCGTTCATAGAAAACGTGGAGCTGTCAGACCGCAATCAGCAAGTGATGATGTGCATTTGAATGTTGTTAGAGCTCTGCTGGAAGGACATTGTTGTATTGAACTAGTAAAGGAAGCTGAAGTTGCTCCTGGTACGATTTCCACATATTTAAGAAGACAGGCAATTATAGCAGCAGTAGAGCAGTATGTTCCAATATTAGGACGAGATACGTGGATGGCATCCGTCGACTCCCTGATGTGTAGAGGCGAGTCCTTCATGTTGTAGGAGATTACTTCTAAGCACTCCAATAATGTGACTGCTCCAAAAATGTTTTATTTGCTGTTAATTCAAATGTTGCCACTAATTATTGAATGACTTGTGTATAAGTATGTCTTTGGTTACAAATGCATCATCTATTTCACATTTTGGAAAGCTAACATGATTTATTAGCTGTATATTCATGTAGTAAATTTACTTTTTATGACTGGTCTTAAAGTCCTGAAATGCACTATTTCTTGGCAACTGCAGACTTTTTCAGAAGCAACTTTCAAGTTTCTTGTTTAGTCTGCAAAGCACTAAAACAAATTTATAAACGTAATATAAAGAAATTGTAGATGTAATTAAACTATAATCATATTTAATATTTTATAGAATTTTCAACTACTGACACAGTTATATGTCAGTATTCAAATCTATACCTCACCAATAATTTAAATTTACTTCCATTAATTTTAGCATCACTCTTCTTCAATTCCAGTTTGAAACGCTTTACTTTGACACTGCAAATTTTCCATCAGTGTGAAACTTTTGCTGATTAGAGAATCAATTGAGAAAGTCATTGTTTAATAAACATAATAAAGTTTTAAATTCATTTATGAATGAAGCAACGTGAAACACACCTTTAATCAGCAAGAAAATGCAGAGGAAAATTGGGGAAAAAAACAGATGAACTATTTGCATTTACTAGCTAGTACACTGAGAATATATGTGTGTGTGTTTGTGTGTGTGTGTGTGTTAGAATGACAGGGAGAGACAGACAGAGAGGGAGAGAGAGCTGCAAAAATGAAATGCCGAGTTTGTTATTAAACCGAGTTTTTTTTCTAACTTCAGATTATCATCCAAGATTGAGAAACAGAGCTTTTCAAGAAAGGCTCCCCTCCCAGAATACTCTTTACTTGGGAGAACTTTTAAAAACCTTTATTTCCTCTGAGATGGCTCTTAGATCTTGATTAAAACACCATTTGTCTACTGCAGGGGCGGCCTGTGAGGTATTGTATTGATGGTGCCATAAATAAATAAGGGTTGTTAAAGTATAAATATGTGTACCAATTACGAACGATTGAGGTAATCTTATCAATAATCCATCCTATTTTATAATATACTGTACCAAACAGAACGTGCAGAACAATCTTAGAAATGCCTTTGAATACTGATGACTGGCTGAGATGTACTTGAAGTTATTTATCCAACTCCGCACTAAACTGAATGAGCTCACGAAAGAAAAAAAAACCTTATTTTGAGAGGCGTCAGATTCGTTGTGTCCCCTAAGAGCCAGCTCCAAAGCACCACAGAACCAAATAAAGTTTATAATTAAGTTCAATATATACCTGTTCTTGTCTACTTGTTTGTTATGGCTGTTGACTGTTTGTCTATACTGCGAATCTAAGATGTCCTGAATGTTGGTTTTGCCTAGAAATGAAACGCTCAGGACATTGTCCATGTGTCGCTTCGATGTCTCATGCATTTTCATTTTAGACCATAAATGCCCAATATCAGTTATTCTAGTCTTACACCAATGGACATCTCCCCCAAATAACACACAAGGAAAACAAAAAACTGCATTGTTTTCATCACAGCCGCAAATCCATTTGTTCTTTAGATAAATATCTGGATTAAACTTACGGCATCGATTTTTTGTTTGCTGCTGCGGATTCAGATTCGCCAGTGGCCTACCCATTGTTTTTATCTGAATTTTTTCACTAGTCCTGTTACTAAATGGAGTTTTCAGTAATTTACTCACCTTGTTCATGTTCGTAACTTTACTGTGAAGTTTAACTTAAAGAAAAAACACTGAACACTGTTTTAAAAATCCAAGCTCACGATGAACTACAGCATTACAAGAGCACATACAGAACTACTCTACCATTGTTTTGAAAACATGTGTCCAACACATGCTGCACACGCGGTTTTATGTTGTACCAACAAACCAGCTGCTGTGAAATATGCACATGTTGAAATACTGTCTCTTAATTTTAAAATCTAATACTATATTCACATTGAAACCAAATTAATTTTATTTATAAAGATATCTGTGTGTTGTGCTTCTACAACTGATTTCATTAAGCGTTAATTCGCGTTTTGAAGTTATTCAGCATTAACTTGCAGTAGGATGGTGACACTGCATTAAAGGAAGGTATAGAGCGAAATAAATTCTTACCATTGTCTTTCGCTGGATGACAGGATCGTGGTTCTTTGAAGTCCCGTGCTTTACTGCACTCTTACGGACAAAGCGTAAGTTATGCGCCAGAGCAATCCTGGCACTACCTTTTCTGACCTTCTCTCATAAGATGCCGTGTATAAGCAGACATCCTAGCCCTTAAAACAGGCGCTTATGAGCGTAGATGGTGCCGTTCTGGAATCGGCACCAAGCTACGGAAAACAACCAAGAGAGAGCGCTTGCGTTTAACGCGCCTATTCAAACGAGGGAGCAACCACTCATTAACAATTCTTTTTGCGCAATTCTTATACACTTCTCTTTCTTTTGTTTTCATACAGGTGGTGCCATGGCACAGCGGCACTACCTCAGAAGCCGCCCCTGGTCTACTGTGTATACTAAAATGTATGCCTTGAATTTTCTAAAACTGTGCTCATAATTCCACTTCATTTAGAATTAATATTGCAGAGTTGGTAAACCTTAAGCGATGGAGAAAATCTTGTAGCATAAAAATGTGCGTTGATCTGTATAAGGCTCTGAATTTTATAATAACATGATCCTTTCTCTTGCTTCCCAGTACTACATAAAATGTAGATCCCGTTAAAATACACAAGATATTTCAAACACATATGGCCATGGCAACAGGCATAAAAGTTTCGGCACAAATAATAAGAGGACAGTCGGTGGATATGGTTTCATGGTAATAATGAGTCTTGCTGAGCAGTTAATGATAGCAGTGCTATTGTAAGCGGGCGCCGGTGGGCAGCGATAACTGAGGTAAAGGCCTCGCCGGCACTGATTAAATTACGCCTCCAGAATGTGATAGAATTGTTTGGAAATTTCTGGAATGATAAAGATTGTTCGTCTTCGGGCTGAATTTAGAACCATCTAGAGTTACGAATTAGGTACTTAAGGACGTGATGGCTCGCAAAGAGTAGTCGTTGTGTAACAAGAGTGTTGTTGTTTTGAGAGCTAATGTAATTAGCTGTCGTGGTTTGTTATTGTCATCGACCTTGGAGGACTGTGTATATGTGATGTAATGTTGTTACGTGAAAATTGAACAGTGTATCTCTACGGAAATAAAGGAGATTTTTAATTTCTGCAACTCAGCCTTTTAATTCTACGAACCTCCAAAGTCACAATATTTTTATGGAGTGTACCATTCAGAGGTGTCCTTTGTTATTTGTTTGAATTTTCCAATACTTGCACTTCTCTGAAATGAGAAGTTTTTATTCGCTTTGTATTTCCTGGCCATGCAAAGAGCAGGGAATATCAAAGCCCTCACATAGCGACAAACTCTTAAAGCACTTGACTGTTGCTAAAGACTACTGCATTCCATTTTATATCTACAAAGAAATAAGAAATTTCTACTAGTGCCCATCTCCCTTAATCCTTTTCAGCCCAACGGGTCCACATGGCCCCACAAACTTTATTTAACATTTAGACAATATTCACGTAATCCCAGTGGTTCCACATGGCACCACTGCGTTTGTGAGTGTTTTTCTTGGAGACAGATGGCAGCATCAACCAGAGCATGCAAGTATGAGGCTTCCTGTAGCCTCATACATACTTCCTTTGATGTCTCTCACGACGGAATCTTATCCTCATCCCATCCATATCTCTTTGCTGACGATACAGCTGTCACCTCCACATCATCAGAGCTCAACCTGTGTGCTCACAGGATTCAACAATATGCTGGCTTTGAGGCAGTATTTATAAGGACCTCATTAATATGAATGTATATATATAAATGAATAATAAATAATGTAACATTTGTGTTGAAAAATGCCCCACTGAAAGAATGTTTTCACTACAAACATGCAAAGAATTTTCCTTGGTCATTTTTAAAAGACAGACCTAACGGTACATAATGGGACCGAAAGTTGTTCAATAAACTCATCCCCTTTACAGAGAGGTAAGCAGGTAAAAAGAAGGCATTAGTGGAGAAGTGTGTGTCAGGAAAGCAAGCTGTGCGGACACTAGTAGTGAAAACATTTTCGCCGGGGACTTTATATAGAAATGTGAATTCGAATAAACAGTGATTAGTATATTATTTATTATTGTTTCTCTTCACGCGAACCTGAGATCTCCATACCAACGTGCTCTCCTTAATCCGTAGCCGATGAGCAGCCGTGGACACGACATAGCCAGCACTAATAGATGAACTACAAAAAGAAAAACAATCACTAAAATTGGCAAATGTCTTAAGGTTGCTGCAAAAGTAACGCAAGCGACCGGGTTACCGCGAAAACTTCCTCACCACCTGGTTCAAACTTTGGCGCCTACGCGTCCACCCACAGAAGAGCCAGGCTATCGCCTTCTCTCGAAGACGAATAGCGGATCTTCCACCAATTTGCCTAGCTGGTGAGGACGTCCATTGGAAAACTTACGTTAAGTATCTTGGTGTTCTACTCGACATCAAATTGACGTGGAGAGACCACATTATATATGTGGCTAATAAAGTTAACAAAAGAATGGGTGTGCTATACCCTCTCTATAACCGACGATCGGCGATGTCTCTGCCTACCAAACTGCCCCTGTATAAGCAAGTACTCCGACCAGCCATCACATACGCCAGTGAAATATGAGGAGTAGCAGCCAATTCTCACCTAAACCGCCTTGAAATTCTACAATCCCGATTCCTCCGCATTGTCACAGACTCCCCTTCGTACATCTCCAATCTAGTTATCCGTCGTGACCTACGTATCCACACAATAATAGACTACATCCATAGTCTTTCACGTTCCTTCTATAAAAATCTCTCCCACAACTTCAACTCCCTCATCCGCGGTCTAGGTGAGTAGGACATCGATCTTGGAGAGCGCTACAAACGCCCGAGACTGCTTCTAGGCACATAAAATAACATATCAGATGGCTTATATATAACTTCAACATCATCTTCTGCCGCATATTATCCTTCCGGACAAAACACTCCACTGCCAGTGGAGGGTCTAGCCCTGATCTGGCTTGAGACCGAAGATCTGACATTCAGATCTTCAATGTCCAGTCATGTGTGTGTATACACCTCGAAGTGTAATGCATAGCTGTCAACTGTTTTGCTCTTGAGATTTGCAATAATTTTGACGCAACTCTCTAAATTTTACATTTTTTAAAAAATATACTTTTATAGTAGATGTACAAGGAATAATAAATAACTATCTTGCAATAATAAAATGATGTGCACTATTGTGCTAGGAACTAAATAGGTGGTGGGTCCATATGGCCCCAATGAGAGGAACTGGTGGTAGTTCGCAAGTCTACCAAATGATGTTATTTGCAAACATCTGCATGCCAATTACTTAGTTTCTTTGCTTTCAGATGTCCAAATGATCAGAACAGGAGATGCTAGAGTACCTAGTAAATGAAAAACTGTCTGATGACAAGGTATTTTTGGAATTTTCACATGCGGAAATTGAAAATAACACTTAAAGAGATCAGGGCAAGATAATAAGCATTTGGCTGCTTGTTGCACTGTACAGAATAAATCTGAGGGCAAATATATATTATCTCCGAATTATCTTTCCTCATACTGATATATGTGTTGTCATTGCTTGGCTCCTTTATAAACGAAATTTCCAAAAGCAGAGAGAAAATGCAATACGTTTGCTCCCTTTTCGACTAGAAAAGCCAATGTACTAGTGTGAAGAGAAAACGTGTTTAAACATCCACTGAGTCAGAAAATGCCGTACATCCCCCAAAGAATTGTATTGCATATCCAGTTAGTGATGTTAGATTTGATCAAATTGGTCACTGGCCACTGCATATCAAAAACAAGCAGAGGTGCAAGATATGTGTAAATGCCAAGTACCAAATTAGTGCTCCAAATGTGAAGTAGCATTATGTCTCCATGAAAAAAAACTGTTTTCTACTGTACTATAATAACTGTCATGGTGTACCTTTATATGTAATTGATTTGCTCTATATTGTAATAGCGAATAAAATACTTCAATATACATATATGCATTATATATTGTGACACCAGATTTACTATCAGCTACTATGGCACAAGAATCTGAAAACATTACTCATGTGTTTTCTAAATCTGGAGTAAGCCCCTCTGATTACCTCACTGTTCTTTTTCGTGTTAATGATGTGAATTACATGTCTCATTAATATTTATATTTCATCAATCAAGAGAATTCTTCCATCTTGTATTCCCACTGGGTCCATATAGACCCACTTAAAAAAGTCTAAACCAGTACTAAAATTTTCAAATTCAAGGCATTTTGTAGTTTTAGGGAACATTCAGAAACACAAAGCAACGTAACTTATTTTTTTATGTAGAATACTTACGCTTTGAGCTGGAAATGCGTGAAATAGATGCAGAAACGAACGTTGCAAGTCTAGTTTGTAGGGTAGAGAAGGTTAAGGGAGTGCATCAGACAAATATGAAGTGAATCGTATTTCGCTATAGGTACAAGGGGGATACACTAAACTGAAACGAGGTGACATGTTTAAAAGCTTGTCTCTCTGCATTGATCTTGCAATTCCATGTCTTTCCAGCAGGTCTAAACGCTCATTGAGAGTGTATATGGCACCACAGGTGGTTATCACTGTCGATACTTTAAATGAAATAACAATAGGTAGAGGTAATTTGCGAAGAAAAATTTTATTTCTTCCATTATTTTGCAAGGAACACCTAAATGTTGACAGAGCGTTAATAAATAATTAAAACAAGGACAACAAAGGTTATTGAAAAATTCAGAATGAATACACATTCAGTTTGTGATCTTCTCGGCGCGTAGATGGTAGCCTGAATGCCTCACATTCAAGAGGTCCCGAGTTCGAATGTCGGCCAGATACTTTTATAAAACTTTGTTTCTTCCTGGATTTCCCCTTGCACTTAAAGATGAATATCGAATACCTCTAAGATCTATGGACCCTGGACTCATTTTAGGATTTCACCAATTTCATTGAATATATATTTCATATATATTTAATTTGCTACGGAAATGTCGTAAATATGAACTAAGTCGTTGAAGCTACTTTAATACGAGGGCTGTTCAATAAAGAATGATCATAATTTTTTACGGTCATAATTGTTCGCACTAAAATTCAGTCTTATTATATTCTGTTAGCTCAATGTGAAACAAACTCGCCGCAGTAGTTTCATCGTTGATACTCCTGGTTCCCGCCTGTGAGAACCAGGCAAGTTCAGACATGTTCAGTATCCCCTACCGCTGCAATGGAGGTAACATGCAGTTTAAGTTGATGTTAGAGGAACATCCGGAGTTTCTTGCAAACGTAATTACTGCTGATGAAACTTGGCTACATCATGTTGATCCTGAGAGCAAACAGCAAAGCTCAGTGTGGAAATCTCCTTCATCACCAACCCCCCAAAGCAGCAAAAGTGGTTGCTTCTGCTGGGAAAGTTATGGTCATCTCATTATTTGATATTTATGAAATGGTTTATCGGCATGTTGTACCTGCACACACATCAGTAACTGGACAATACTACATGGATGTCCTGAAAACATTGCAGGTCCATATCAGGCGCAAAAGAGCACATTTCCGTGAAGCAGGCTGGATGCTGCACCATGATAATTCCCAACGTTGTTGAATATCTTGCAAAATTCAATGTAAACTGCATCCCTCACAGTCCCTATAGTCCGGATTTAGCCCCATGTGACTGTTTTCTATTCCCTAACTTGAAGAAGCTCCTTCGTGGGAGGCATTATCCACCATCAGAAGCAGTGGTGAAGGCTGCGGAGGCTATTTTGAAGGATCTATCTAAAATGGTTTGCAGCATGTCTTTGAAGACTGGCAGAAACGCTGGGACAAGTGCATCGCATTCAGGAGAGACTATTTTGAGAAGGGTCATAAAAATTTTGAGGATGAGTAGAGGTACGTTGTTAAAAAAGGTTGTGATCATTCTTTATTGAACAGCCCTCGTAAATAAAAAATTACCCGAAATGTTGAAGTTAAAGCATAGTATGAAGTAGGAGATTTTCTTGACAACCTTTGTTCAGTATCATTGCATAATATGAACCTTAAAAATAACAATTTGGGCATTTATTCGTCATTTAGTTTTTAGTTCTAGTTCTAAAAATGCTCTCTTTTCTCTAACCATGAATTACCAGTTAAATCTAATGTAAAGATTTTGGTACACGTAACGAGTGAGGTTCTCGTTTGATAGGTCCGTAACTTTGATTCCCGTCACTTGCAACTCTAACCTTGGATTTTTCGCGGTTTTCTTGTTGTTAGACGAATGGTGGAATGCTAATTACCATTTCCCTTTTTATTTCGTTTCCTTTTTCTGCTTGTGGATTCTTGGCCTAAGGAGGTACCGGACAGATGGCACGGATCTTGCACAAAGAGTTAAATTTTCCAAGTTAGATCTATTTTTGAAATACCAGAAAGTTTTCAATTTTTTTCAAAGTAAAGGCTAATTGAGGCTGGGAAATGCTTTAAAATCTTAATAGATAATCTTCCTTGGTATACAGTGAACTTAATTACGAAGTTTGGTTTTTAACTGACTTTTAGTTTTTGAACTTAGTCTATTCCATTAAAGATAAACACACCTTTTTATAATTTGGGGGAGGGGAGGTTTAGAGAGCCTCTCAACATAGGTATTTTCATAGAAATATATATCCTACACTGAATTTTTGGGTGGAAAGAGTCCAAAAATATGCATTTGCGGAGGAATTTCGGTATCGAATTTTTGGGGGCAATATGGTGTGCTGCCTCTACTTTCGTGCTAGAAAGTATATGAAAGTTTATTTATACTTTCTCGAAGCTTCGATGAATTTTGCGCTCTTTCACATTAGAGGTCAGTGATTGTAAAGCGACTGCAGAATTCTGAACATTGAAAGCTTGTAGATTTTGGATAAGGGTTTCCTGTTAGGGTAATGGTGAGGCGAGTCTATAGAGATTAAAAACAGGATTTGGCTGATAAGGCGGCAAACCTGACCGGAAAACGGAGAAAAACGCCTGACTCATTCTGCCTACAGTTCCCTGTGACACACACACACACACACACACACACACACACACACACACGCACACACACGCACACACACACACACACACCCACAAACCTTATCATAAAATCTGTCTGTTCTGAACTTAGAAAGGAAGTTGTTGATAGAACAGATTGCCTTAGTATTCCACGTGTGAGCGACCTCTTTTTTGTGGGGGGGGGGGGGCTGGCGTCCTAGAGAATACAGTAACTGTAAAACATAACTCTCATTTTTGGTTTTATGAATTTACTAGGTTTGAACGGTTCAAAAACCGCCAGAGCTGCATAAACCACTACACATAGAAACTACATAACCTAAAATCTTGCCATGCAGTCACGTCGAAATGTAGATAGATTTCTGAATAAGAATACATTAACATATCAGTCAGGCAATCATGATCTAGAATATCTGATTTGAATGGGCCACGCCGTGGTACTGTTGCGGATTTACTCCGGAATCTCCGGTTTACCCCACTATCTCATTCCAGCAGTGCTCCATCTTCATTTCATGTTACATCATTGTCACCGCCTGCGGTTCCTTATTTAATAAACGTGGGCGTTAAACACTACTCGTTTCATTTTATTATGATTTGATTGGTATAAAAATGGAGGAGTTGTAATCTTCCCTTAAAACTTTATTTTAATGTTTATTGTTTATTTATTGTTTATTATAAAGTTTTTGTATGTTTCTCCTTCCTTGGTATTTTTACTACCTCTGTTAAGTCCGAAGAATAACTAGGGGAAGTACTGCATTCCACTTAAATATTGGATACAGAGATTTCAGTATTTTTGGAAATTTCAGATTATCTGAAAAACACCATAACCATTTAGATTAATATACCATATACGAGAGGGTGTCATAATGTTTTAATTGTAACCCTTTAAACTGTGATAGAGAGTTTGTGCTTGGTAGCTCTTCTCTACGTGGTCATCATCCAGATTTATACATTTTCCCAACATTTCCTGACCTTCCGTATACCTTGATTGTAGAAGTCTGCAGAATTCGCTTTAAAACACTCTTTCACTTCATTAATGACGTCATTTGTGTTCTGAAATCGGTGACCTTGCAATGGATTCTTCATTTCCGGGAACAAGAAAAAGTCACTTGATGTGAGATCGGGCGAATAAGGCGGATGCTCTAAAATCTCAAAGCCACATTCTCTTCTTTTGTCAACGGCAACTGAACATGAATGAGCTGGTGCACTATCAGCTAGAAGACGAACAAATTTGGAGACCATACCGCGCCGTGTCTTAATTAGAGCTACTCGTATCTTGTCCAAAAGATTGCAGTAGTATCTGCCAGTGATGGTTAAACTCTTGGCAAGATAATCTGTAAGGATGAATCCACGACAGTCCCAGAAAACTAAAAGCATAACCTTTCCAGTTGACTTTTGCAACTTTCCCTTTTTGGAATGTGGGGGAATCGGCATGTTTTCATTCCATGCTCATGCTTTTTGTCTCTGGATCATACCGATAGATCCAGGATTCATCCATGGTTACCAGACGATCAAAGGAATCATCTTCTTCATGTTCCAACAGTATCAACATCTGTCTTAAAAGGTCACGTCGTGTTTGCTTTTGGAAAGGGATTAACAAACGTGGAACCCACCGTGCAGACACCTTAGACATCTGTAGTTCGTCAGGAGTAGTTCTCCACACACTTCCGTAACTAAGATGTGTCTCATTCATGATCATTTGGATGGTTGCTCGCCTGTCTTCCAGTATTAAACACTCCACTTTCATCACTGTGACAGCATCGTCTGTCATTGACGGTCTACTAGCTCTAGGCTCATCTGTCAGGGACATGTGACCAGTTTGAAAATTCCTTTTGCACCTCACCATAGTGTCATACGATGGGCAATCGTTTCCATAAATAGCCGTCGTCTCATAATGGATTTCTCGCGCAGTTTTGCCCTTCAAGTGCAGGAACTTGATCACACTACAAACCTCATCTTACACCTCAGTCAGTCCTAGCACTCACTGTAAACAAAAGGACTCAAATCAGTGAAACTACCAATATGTCCGAGGGATCAATGGTGACACTGATAAATTTTCATCATTCTAGCGTAAACCTACCGGGTGATAATTAAAACTTTGACACCCCTCGTACACAGTGGTCCAAAAACAGTATATATTCCTTAACAGTTCATAACTTGCAAAGTAATGGGCGCAAATATATCATTTTTGGTAGCGTAATAGCTTGTAGTTTCCGTAATCGCCACACATGCGCTGTCTAATGGCAGTCGCCAGATAAGCATTCTTTTGTTTGTAGTTTGGCTGACGTCACACAAGCAGTGTTCATTTTACCTGCCATCCTAGGTTTGTATGTGGGCGAAAAGTTTTACTTTCAACAAGAAATGCCCAATATCATAATCGTGTCAGAGAATATCTCAACGAAAATCTACCTGCACGATGGATAGGCCGAAGAGGTGCTGTACGGTAGTATCCACCACGTTCCCCAGATTTAACGCCTCAGGACTTTTGCCTATCGGGAACAGTAAGGGGTGTCGTTTATAGACTAAAGTCACGCACATTGGATGGTCTATGAGAATATATCCTACATTCGTGTACTGATATTGAAGTGAACACGTTGCACTCGGTAGTCCGTGCTGCAGTTCGGCGGCATCATCTGTGTATGGATTTTAATGGTGACAATTTCTAACACTTAGAGTGATATCTGTAAGTTGGACTTTAAGCTACACTTTCACAAAAAGTGAGAAATTTCCACCAATTTGTTTGCAAGTTATGGACTGCTAAACAGTGTATAAATTTTTTGGACCACTCTGTATTTGAATATTACGAAAACAAATTAATCTATTATCTTCAATTTTTTTGTGAATAGCAGGAACGGCCGGTGAGACATTGTATTGACGATGCCATAAATGAATGAATGAATGAATGAATGAACGAATGAATGAATGAATGAATGAATGAATAAGGGTTGTTAAAGTATAAATATGTGTACCAATGTCAAACGATTTAGGTAATCTTATCAATAATCCATCCTATTTTATAATATACTGTACCAAACAGAACGTATAGGGAAACGGAAATAGATATTTATTACATCCGTACTCTTGTTACTGTAACGAGTACAGTAAAAGTTTGATAATGCAGTTCATGGAGAATGTGATACGAAGCGTTCGTGTGCGATTTCGCGATAGAGAGACAGTTATCTTAAGTCATGTGCTTTACTGCACTCTAACGAATAAAGCGTAAGTTATGCGGCAGAGAAATCTCGGCACCACCTTCTCCCATAAGAAGCCGTGTATAAGCAGACATCCTAGCGCTTAACACAGGCGCTTATGGGCGTAGCTGGTGCCGTTTTGGAATCGGCGCCAAGCCTCAGAAAATAACCAGGACAGAGCGCTTGCTCACACGAGGGAGCAGATAATCAGGAGCAATCATTTTTGCGCAATTCCTATACACTTCTCTTTCCTTCGTTTTCATACAGATGGTGCCATGGCACAGCGGCACTAACTCAGAAGCCGCCCCTGGTGAATAGGTTTCCCAGTTCCCTTCGCATTAAGTTAGGTTCGAGTAACTGGTAAACCATAATGGAGAAACAACAAGGTATAGAAATAAAATGAATCTTGTTAAGACATACAATTTTTGTTAAAAACTACTATTTTTTCTGGAATTAGCAATTTGCTAGATATTCTTCCTTACTGGTGTGAATGTTCCAATATTCGCACACTTTTTAAAATGGCAAGTCGTTTTCTTTTCTTAGGTTATGTTTCACTTTTTCCTGTTATTAACACATTTTCTTTTCACATTAGAGGATATATTAATTACAAGACAGAGGGTAATTCATGGTTGAGTAAATTACAATGTAAATAAAGATATTTGTATCGCCCTATCTACCTGTACATCACAAACTGCACATACCATAATTTTAAATTGCTACAACCATGATCAAGTACGTATGGTGATGTATTTTCAGAATTGAGGTGCGATTAAGGACACTGGAAGGTCGAAAGGTATAAAAAAATCCATTTTTTGTTTTTAATGTTAAAAATTATATAATTCTTCAGCTTTAAAATGATATATATAACATGTGTTGTCAGCTGGTATTAAAGCCCATTAATTCGTCAATTTAAACATGGCGGCGTAATGATACGCCCACTTCCTGAGAATGGTGCTTAATCTTTGATCATGATTTCCTAAAACCTTGATTTTTCATATTTTAGATGCATGTTTCTCAAAAACTATAAAAGATATTGACACAAAATTTGTAGTGGTTATTTTTCAATGTTTCTTTAGCACATTAGGCTAACATTTATAATCATGTGATTTATAAAATGGATGAAAACAAATATTCTGTACTTCAAAATATTCTTTTTTTTACTCATAACTAATTAATTTTTCATGTGCATAGTATAAACTATATGTGGTTTTCATTTAGCTGATATTATAAAACTGTATCTTAGGTTATTTAGGATAAAACTTGGTGCGTGTAGCTTTAAATTCCTACAAGTGCACCTGAAATATAGGGTGCAATGTATTTTTCAGGACACACGGTGTGATTTATGCCCCTTTTGCATGGACATATGTGAATGTAATTTAAATATTATACAGTAGTTAAATGCACACCTCCTTATAAAGTAATCATTCCGAATTTCAATTTCTAATAATGTTTAGTTTTCTATATATTTAAATTTTAATATTGGTAAAAATTAGCCTTGTCTGGGTAAAAATAACCTCCCAGTGCCCTTAAAACCACATCACCCACGTTCTTTCATTTTACACTTCCTCCTCATACGAGTTCCTGATTTGCACTAATTGCAATGAAAACATGATATAACAGGACAATTTGTTTGAGAAAAAATATTAATTTAAAGTTGCTTTTTGTACTGAGGAACCTAATATTAAAAATGTAATGACCAGAAGAATTGTGTCCATATCACAGCTTGGAAGGCCTCTTGCTTCATACACTTTGGAATTTTTGGCATAAATTTCACCTATCTCTTCAATAAACTGGGTATGTGTATTAA
This sequence comes from Mantis religiosa, assembly GCA_030765055.1. Lineage (NCBI taxonomy): Eukaryota > Metazoa > Arthropoda > Insecta > Mantodea > Mantidae > Mantis > Mantis religiosa. The sequence goes on from CM060948.1 coordinate 320,246,165, forward strand.
CTGTAAACCCCAAAACCTTCTTTTGCTGTTTCCACGAAAGAGAGATTATTTTCAGGAACATCTTTGTTTCATGTAACATTTTTGTTTCCTACTTTACAATAAAATTAGATTACCGTGAGAGCGGTATTATCAAGAGAAAGGTAAGTGAACACGATGTTGGAACGCGCAGGGTCACATTTCAGGATGTAAATTTACTGCTCTTTGTTTGCAGACTGTCAGAAGCCACCACATTCCTAATCCTTGCACTCTGTGGTCAGATAAAGCAAAGTGGAAAGTACAGAAGGCAAGCTCACGAATGTAATAACTCGTAAAGCAAGGACTGTTCGCATTTTATATCCACCTCCTTACAGAGTTCACCTCTACTGGCAAACACAAAGTTCTGGAAAGATATTTGTATCCCCACGTTGCATTAAACGGAATTATCATGTCTAACGTCACCGTCCTTTAACTATCATTGTAATCAATGTTCTATTTAAAATCCTAATTTTAAAGGGAAAAGTGATTTCTCAGAAATTGAGCATGTTATTTGCAGTAACAATTTTAAAAAGGAGCTTTAATTTGCTGGTATTAATTGCTACTAGAAAAATTAAATGACTGTAATACACATTTTTGTAGACAGCCCTGAATATTCAATTATAAACTATCGAGTATAAATTGATGTGCAGCATGCGCAATAGTGTTGTTGTTTGAATTATATGGCTCCAGTACTGACAACTTGATCACTTGTATCATCGTAACACTCTTGAATTATTTCTGGCTACAGTATTTATATGCGAGAGGTTGCAATATGCAGGAAAAAGCTTTGGGAGGACAAATGGGAGAAAGTAGAGAGGAAGATAGTAGCTATAAAATATTACCGGGAAAGGACGAAAAGAAGGTAAGAAGTATTGGTGAGTTCTTACAGAAAGTTAAAGAAAAATGGGCAAGACATTAAAGAAGATAAGAAAGAAAGAAAGATAGAGAGGGGAAATAAAAGGAGCTAATTCAGTAACAAGGAGGCAAAGAGCCATCTGGCAGAGCAGAATACCAGAGGGTCATGTAAGCCAATGTAGCAGCAAGGTAAAGACAAATAAATGTAGCCAAAAGCTTTAAATTGTAACGTTTTGGAATTTCCACAATAAATAATTCATTCATCTAAACGACTGAAGAGTTCTGTCTCATGCAAATTCGTGCTTTTCCCGACATCTTTGCTAATAATTTCAACGTTATACTCTGCACACCTTGGAATGCTATTTAAAACTATTTTGGGTCATTCAGATAACTCGCAATTAGACTAATCGATATAAGGCCTCAGTTTGATGTCTATATACTTATAATTTCCACAACAAGAAACAAGGTTGGTGACAATGAAGTTTATAGAGATGTTATTGTACTGACTGTAAAAATCTTCTATGTCTGCTATGAATGGTTTCAGTTGATACCTCTGCTTTTAGCGCCAGTTATACAAAAAGTAACATTATCACATTAAAATCTACAGTTTATTTTATATTTGTCTTAGTTATAAGTTCTCTGCAGCTCTCGTTGGATCCTCTAGTTTAAGTGTATGTTTTGTCTACTTACGTTGAGACGGTACGCCCTATCTTACCAATGTTAAAATATACAATTTCATGACCCCTTTTTTCTTAACTATTAACAGCACATATATGAAAATATGAAAATTTTATGCCATATTATGTGGTCCTTAGAAAATCTACTGATCTATGATGGAGCTTGTATTTACAGTTTCTAGCAATTTATATATATATTTGTTTCATTATTTGTTTTTTTTTATTTTTGAGCATTAAAACACCATAACCTGGCGCTTATTAATTAAATTACTCTGTTTGGGGATCCACGGCATTTCTGAAGCTACTTTTGTGATCTATAAAAGTTATATCTACATGTCTCCAATAGTTTCTGAGAAAATGGCACAAATGTTCAAGAAAACTTAATTTTGAGAAAAACAGCCTTAAAGTTTCCAAAAAGATCTAGTTTGCAAACTGACAAAACAACATTCCAAATATTTAGCTTAAAAAACAAAATCCCTAAAATAAATCTGCAGTTCAAGAAAACAACCCTGAAACAAACATATGAAACAAAATATTTAGGAACAAGTTTTGATTCAAAATTACCTTGGAGACATCATATTGAAGCAGTAGTTAACAAATCAACAAAAAAAACATTCAATTTTGAAAAGATTACCTGGAGTCAAGTAGGGCAGTAATAGGGAGACACTGAACACCACATACAAAACTGTCATCAAGCCAATACTTCTTTATAATGCAGAGGTAATAATTACAGCAAACAGTTCTAACATAAATCACCTAGAAGTATGCCAAAATCAAGCCCTGCAACTAATAACCGGTGCAGCAAACTCAACTCCAATCACGGCAATGCAAGCCTTAACTCGGAACTATCCAATACATCTAACTTTAGAGGAGCAGGCGGCTAAAAGCAACAAAATGGGAAAAAATATTACTACAACCAATCAAGATGAAAACACAAACAAGTTTCCTACACAAAGTTACGGAATTAAAACAGATCTGAATCTTTCTAATTCTGAAGTAAACATTTTAATCAAAGAAAACCCGCTAACTTTTGAACCAATTGATATTCAATTACATTTAGAACAAATTGTTACAAAATCTGAAACTCCCAAAATTGTACTTAAAGCACTAGCATTAGAAACTGTGAACAACAGATACCCACCTGAAGAATGGTTATATATCTACACAGATGGATCTAACTTGGACAACAACTCAGGAGCAGGAATTAAGTGTACACTGTTTTCATTGTATCAACCAGCAGGATACCACACAACAGATTTTGGTGCAGAAGTAATGGCTAATCATATTTCACTCCAACTCCTTCTATACAGAATAGATAGGTAAATTAAAAAATGCTGTCATTCTTTCTGATTCTAAAGCAGCATTATGTGCGATAAGTTTATATAGAATGAGGTCAAACAAAATTAAAGAATGTGACAAAATGATCAAACCTCTTCAAAAACTACAGAAAAGAATTATATTACAGTGGATACCTGCACATTGTGGAATTGCTGGAAGTGAATCAGCTGATTTTATTGCGAAAAAGGTGCAAATTTAATTCAGAACAAAAGTAAAAACTTACCCTTTATATCTATAAAAAGATTAATCAAAAGCAAATATAAAAACAAACAAAACCAATCAATATCTAACAAAGCCAAAGATAAAAAATGCTGTAGGAAATTTTAGATTACTTACGGACATGATTATTTGGCCAAACACTTACACAGAATAGGAATTTATATAAGTCCAAATTGTCCTCTGTGCAACAAAGAAGAGGAAATGACTGAAGAACATCTTTTGACCTGTGAAGCCCTAACCTGCCGGACCCACTACACAGAAATATTGGAGAGCAAGAGAGCTAATGGCTTCATTGCCAAAGCCTAGCATTTGAAAACAACAACAACAACAACAACAACAACAGATCTAGCTTACAATTTACTCTGGAGGTTGATTAAAACATCTTTATTATTCTCATTTAGTAACACCACATCTTTGGCAGCAGCTCTTATGGAATTTTCTGCAACTTTTGCAGGCTATTTCCTAAAAGTGTTGGATATTTGAAACACCTTGTAGGGGAATTTGGTAAGCTCCAAGTCCCTTGCAAATGCATTTTAGCCCACAAACTAGTCTCACATTGACTTCATAGAGGTCACTATTAGCACACTGTTGTGAAGAGCAAACAGACGTTTCAGAACTACATTTCAGGCATACAATTTTCAATTTATTCACCATATCAGTTCTTGCACTCGATTATTCTTGTAACCTAACCTCTCCACTACATATTTTGTATGACACAGTTTGTTCTAGAACTCGTCTTATAATGCCTAAATCTATCACATTATTAGATTGATATTAGATTGTCTTCAGCACAGTTTATATTTACATTAATATTTAAATTTGTTTGTAACTTCCTTTTCAAAGCACTTGGAGGAGTTGCACATGGTCGACAAGGCCACATGGCCACATTGTTGGGTATCATTTTCATTGACTTCCACAGACAAGGATACTGTCCTGTAGAATATATTGCCCTTGTTCTTACTTATCTAAAAAGGCCTTTAGGTTTTGTCATCTTCTTACACAACTACACTTGCAGTTAAATAAATACCTACTAAAGGAACAGTTGCTTACGAACAAAACTCGATCCTCAGCCACAGAATAACAAAACTAGGGAAAAATTACTTATAAGGATGATAGAATAAAGAAGGCGATATACATGCCAATATACGCAGCAAAAATTACTCTAAAAACAAGCTCTTTCGTAGGCTTCTAGATGAAACAGTTCTGGACTTATTCCAAATTTTGTAAACAGATGCACAATAAGCTAATAAATTGACAGCTATAAGTATATCATTAAACTTCGTTTAAGTAAGCTTCTAATTATAGTACATGACTATATTGTATACCAAAATGTGCAAAAAAGTTTGAACTATTTAACTACGAAAAAAGGTTTTTTTTCAATTTTTGCGTACCGTCTCACCTTAAGCCAAAGAACTAAATTTGTTATTGCAGTTGAAATTAAGAATTTTAAAACAAGCTTAGCGTGAGCTTTAGAAAGATGAAGGCAACTTTTTCTACCATATTCTAAAACGCAAATTTTCCAAGGTTTGCCAGCTATACGAAATGCTCCCTGATAACAACGTTCAACGCAATTTTGTGATATGGTTACAATATTGAACCCCTCTCCGAAATCCACTCATGGGCTGCTCGTTATTAAAAGTCCTCCGTGTTTACAATTAAGTGTCAAAAATATTTTTGATACACATCACATTTTCTAGGAAATGAGGTTTAAATAGGAAGAAATGAAATTACAAATGCAGACTGCAACTGAAATAAACATTTTTGTGTGCTTTCCATAGTGTAAAATATTTGTGTAATCTAGGTATGCGGGGAAACTTTTATAACTTATATATAAATATTTAGTTAATTAAGGGGGGACAGAAGTGCTGTTTTAGTCATTTTTGTTGCAAAATATGCACCATAATTTAATTTACTTGTTTACAAAGTTTCATGCCCGTAGGGCAAATGCAACACTTGTTTTGGACGCCATTTTTAAAACTCTATGCTGGTTAAATGCCTCTCCATACTTTAGATACCACGCCCGCATGTTTGAATGCAGAGAACTTACGAACGATTTGATTTTATAATACGCGTTAAAATAGTACTAAGCAACCGTAGCCCATTTTAACAAGCTTTCATATGAATCCCCTAATGATTTTTCCGGATGTTTTTAGTTGGTTCCTTGATATACCTTCTGTGTAATGGCGCGAAATGTTTGTTGCGGTTTTCTTTTGTTATTCTAGTGTTTTAGAAGTGATAGTTGACGTTTAAAATTATTATTTGTTAGGTTTTCTCCTCTTTGTATTATATTTATTAAACTCAAGTGTCCATTTGTGCCTAAAATTACGCCGTAAGTTCTGATACAAGTTTATTTCAGTAAACGTACCTAGAACAATTATGTATTGTGAAATTAAAGAGCTTAAGGTACCTATATGCATTTATATGGTACTGTATTATTTTATTTTTAGAATGCCAAAGATAAACGGTAGTAGAGCTGCTTTGTGTAAATTAATGAATAATAGCAGAAGGGGGAAGACAGATACTTCAGTTAAAGTAAATCAGGAACTGCAGCACTTTAAAAGGAAAACATAAGCCTTTCTAAATTGGAGGTGCAGTGCAGTACCTATATTCCAAAGGAGGATGTAGGTGAGAGAAAATATATTATTTTAAATTTTGGCTACTTGAAAGAATTGATAAAAGATTTAGCATACCCACATTATACTCACAAACTCTGAGCCTGGAGGTGCTTTACACCTCTGGTTTTGCTTCTCAATTAGCGGTGGAATGTGAAAATAGACTACTATTTCAGTAAATACATCTAAAACCGAAGGCTCAAGAGGCTACTAGGAGGGAAGAAGGTGTAAGTAACACTGCTGGAGCTTTCCAATATAAAGAAATTATATATTTTTAAGAACCTGCATCCAAAACTTTAAAGCCATTTTTCTCAAGTTCAGTTTTTTTGCTATTTATCCATTTTCAAAATCTATCTTCTCCACAATATTAAAGCTAGAGCTCTGACAATTGTACGCAATACACTTTAGAATCTATGCAACAAACTGATGTATGTGAATTTTGATATTGTTCATAGTTTAATTTTTAAAAAATAATTACTCTGGCCTAACACTGATTTTGGAGCATGTTTCGCCTTCACTCATAAAATAATCTGTTATAAAATAACTAGGTAGCATTTCAGAAAGCTGATCCTTTAATTTGTTATCAATGTATTAAGTAATTTAATTGTAACAAAGTGAGATTTATTTTGCAATATCTGTCAAACAAGACAGATTTTGATTTTAGGGAATAAAATTTTATAAAATAATTCATATATCAAGAATGAAGTTACATATTGGAATTAAAACTGGTACACACACTTCTTTGGTTACTAGTTATTATTTGGTTACTTATTGGTACAAAACATTGAGGCTCTAGCTTTAATAGTTTCGAAAATCTCTTTTAGCACTTCGGTTCCCCCCTTAATAAATTAAATAGAAGCTTTAATGTATCAACTTTTACGAATGCAGGAAAAATATTATCAGGAAGTTACGTTCCCCATTCATCCCCAATAAGTCCTTATATAGAAAAAAACTGTTCTATTCTTAAAACAATTATTTCAAATTAACTTCATTTCCTTTATCCGTTAAGCTTTAAGATAAATAAGAGAATTTCAAATATTGTGGCAGGCACATCTGCCCCTTTGGTATGCCGGGTTTCACTACTCTCTGGTATATGTTTGTTTCAGTTCATCCAACAGTTCGAAAATAAATTTGATACGCTGTTATTTGTTTCCAACTATTTTTGGACTCATATTTCTTAGCGACTTCTCCAGTACGGGTTTTGTTTTGCTCGCCTTTTTATTTAAATATTGTCGCCAGACGTTGTTTCCTGGTGGTCCGTGCCTATGGGAATGCCGAGAGAGAGAGAGAGAGAGAGAGAGAGAGAGAGAGAGAGAGAGAGAGAGAGAGAGAGAGAGAGACAGAAAGACAGAGAGAGAAGCGGGGAGTGTAAGAGACAGAGAGCGCCCAAGCCACGCCCACGGAGCGGAAGAGCGCTTGTCACTCGCCGAGAGGGAAAGAGACGGAAATAGTTTGGAAATTCTCGCTGCATAGTAAAATATGGTGATACTTCGGCAACTTTCAAGAAACAGTGGCTCGGGTAAAAATAAGGGACAAAGAGGTTTGCTAGTCAGTCAGTTGAAGCTGAGCTGCTAGTCAGTGAGTTACAGTTGTGCAGTGAGGAGAGGCATGCGAGTGGAAAACTGGTAATCGTGTGCGTGCAGCGGCGTAGTGATTTGAAAGTGAATTCTTTTGTTTGTTTACGTGTGGTGAACCAACAAGTTTGAGTGTTTGTATGCCTTTAAGGGTTGTACAAAACATCTTTTTACTTGAAAGAAAGAGCAATTTGAATTTCAGCAAACTAGACTTTTAATTCTGCGAACCCATAAGGTCACAATATGTTGTAGAAATACTTTCCCAAAATTAAAGTTCAGCTATTTGGTTATTTGGAGAAAAGCTGTATTATATTATGATATTTTATTTGTAATGATGTTTAGTGAAAATGTGAAGATTTTAGTGAGATAAATAATAATTATCTTGCCATTGGGACCGAAAGGAAATTCATCGAAAATATTTGGTTTTCGATTTTACATAAAGTTTGCTTTTATCAGAACATTCATTTTCGAGTTATAAATAATGCATTTTCGTTTGCTTCTTCGTTTCTCTTTCCCTTTAAGACGAAAATTTAGGAAGCATCTAAGTGTAAGTATATTTAAATCGAAATCTGCGTGACTTATTGTTAGGTAGTATGCGAATGATACTCCCTGTACCTTAGGTAAGCGGAAGAAAGAATAAAGCAATGGCTGCTGCCATCCTTCTGATAACCATCAACATTTAAACTTGAAAGGATCAGTCGTTGAATACCAGTCGCAGTGCAGTAATGTATTTATTTCAGTGCAGTGTTTTGTTATCTCTATGTGTTTGTCACAAGAGACAAGAATTCTGTAACAACTTGTAGTAATATTGTACGACATCTCACGGTTTTGACCTGCGGATGAAAAATATAGCCACTGTCGTTGTATCAGCAGATAAGCTTTCGGTATGCCATTTTGTGACCTAATATTTTCATATCGCCCGTCACAAACGTGAACTCAGATTTGCTACTGTCCTCTTGGTGAAGTTCTAAGTCGCCTACTTTCATATTGGATATCACAATCGCCATTCAATACTTTTACAGAAATAAAAGAAAAGAATCGCATATATAACATTAGTAACATTGTTTATCGTTTATGTTCACAGCTATTCTTAAATAATTTGACAAAGTATTCACCAATTATCTCTAGCAGATAGAGGAAGTGTTGGATTCCATAAAAAACGCAACATCAAGAGTTTGCCCAAAACAAACATTTTGATATCCTGTAAGTCCTCCTTAAAATTATTTCTAAAAATTGAACAAGTATTACCAAGAAAGTCGTACATGTCACATGCACAAGGTTTTTTTACCCTTATTGTCATAAAAATGTTTGTTTCTCTAACTCCACTTAAACCCTGTGTTCCCCTTATAAATAGTATACCTTTAGGTCAATGATCCGGTATGAAAAATTCAAATATAAGGCATTAAGGATACCTGTGACTTAAAATTTGAAATTCTGAACTAATAGCTCTACGTATAACTCAGAGTTATTTCCGGGCTGTTATGCCGTGGTCTGCTGGAGTTGGATTTTCCAGACGTTTCGTCCACAACTATGGTGGACAACTTCAGTCGCGTGATCGTGGTCGTAGTCTCCTCGGAGAAGTTCGAGTAGCGTCTGAAGTGGTGACTCCAACTCGGTACTGACAGGCTGTTAACAGCCAAAAGGTTTTTGCTGCGTACCCACCCAGGTTTTGGATCTGATTGAAAATTGAAAATTTTGATGATTACAGGATGAGGTGGGATTATTTTAATGAAGAAATTTTGATGAGGTAGCTTTTTGCTCCTCTTTATTTTGTACAGGATGCCAAACAGCTTTTCTGTTTACACCCTGGTGTTTTATTTGATTTAACAGTGAGGTAAATATTGTAGCCAAACAGCTCATTTGGAGATTTTTGAAATTCAGCTTATTCTGCTGTTTGGAGGAAGTGGTGACTGTCCGAGCTGCAATATTCATGGGCCAAGCGATCTCCGCTGATTGGCCCGGCTGGCGGACGGAGTGAGGGAGGGTGTGGGCTTCGTTACAGAAGTTACTCCCTTCTGATTGGTTCGCTTTGTTTTCTTCTGTTTTATGCCGTTTCTTGTGTTGGAACGCCACTGAAGATGTCCACCATAGTTGTGGACGAAACGTCTGGAAAGTCCAACTCCAGCAGACCACGGCATAACAGCCCGGAAGTACCTCTTAGTTCTATTGACTCCAGCCTTGAAAACCTATGCTCTCTTATAACTCTAACTTTTTAAGATTTATACCACAAATGTAACTTAGCTTAAATGCAATACAGTCCAAATGTTGTCAATTTCACGTTGATAGTTCGGAAAATATGCCCAAATTTATTTATTTTTCGCTACGTCACCTAAAATGTCCCTTGAGATAAAATAATTTAAATTTTTGTCTAATATTTTAACAACAGGCTCCTAATATCCATTTTATTAATTTTCACTAGGTTCCTCTGTGTCTCAATAACTTAATGGTCCATAAATTTTGAAAGCTACGAATATGCCTTTTTTTAACCAAAATTTGATTTTTTTTTTGTTTTGAAGTAAAGATATTGTGTTTAAATGCATCCCACAATAAAAAATAGGGCAATTTCTATCCAGTGTGTCTCTATCAACGTGTGCAGCAAGTTTCCTTAGTCCTAAAACCAAAACTGCGACGCAAACAACATCTTAAAAGATGAAAAGTGCTGAAATTTTCAACTGCGAGAAAATAAGCTGAAGAACTATAATTCGCATTTAACACTATCATTTACGTAGCTTTAAAACTTGACTAGAGCATTCAACATGACTATGTAAGAATTTTTTGAATTCAGGAGGGCTTACACGATTTTATAGACTAAAAAGAGGAAAAAGTGATTTTTGAAAATGTTCATGAAAGTTCAGTCATATATAACCTTAAGAAGATACTAATACATGAAAATTAATGTAATTGAATTGTCCTTTCACACAGGAAAAGCATTAGACAGTTGTATTTGATCCAGGATTACATATGTTTGCCGGTATTTCCGCCCACTATTCCCATAGGTCCCTTATAGGAGCCAGATTGCCATTGGCACTTTGCAACCGTCGATCAGATTTATCATCAAAACGTAAGACGAAAGGGCATCTTTAGTGGCTTTGTAGCAGTAAAATGGCTCTACCTGATTCTTGATCTCATAAACTGCTTGTTGATTCACCATACGATTTGTAAATGCCAGCTAGTAATAATACACCGATATATGCATTTAATGTAATTTCATCCATATCTTCCCATTTCTCAATGGAAAGAATAAAAAAATTGATGCATGAGACTGCAAAAAAGATTAGAGAACTTAAATAGCTGGTGGACATAGATAGGGGGAATTGTGGAAAAAATAGGAATGGGAGATATATGGGGATTAGAAGAAAGGAATACAAGCGATGTGGATAAATTGGTAAAATGCAGAATAGAAGATAAAGAAAGGCAGGAAATATGGGGAAGTCTAGAGAATATAAAATCACTGAAATTTTACAAACAAATAAAAATATTGGGAACAAGCAGCATATGTAGATTACTGTAATAGGTAAGAGAGGGAAGGCTAAGCTTGGATGAGAACAGGAACAGTATTTCTAAGAGCGATAAGAGGTTGGGAAAAGGGAATATGTGAATTCTGTGGGGGAAAAGAAAGCATAGAGCATTATGTAACAGAATGCGAGGAGGTTGCAATGTGGAGAAGAAAGGTTTGGGAGGAAAAATGGGAGAAATTAGAGAAGAGAATAGTAGCTATAAAAATGTTAACGGGAAAGGAGGAAAAGAAGGTAAGAAGAATTGGTGAGTTCTTGCAGAAAGTAAAAGAAAAATGAGCAAGAAATATAAAGAATATAAGAAAGGAAGATGAGGGGGAAGAATGGGACTAATTAAGTAACAAGAAGGTATGGAGGTTAAGAGCTACTTGGTAGAGCAGAAGAGCAGGGTGTCATGTAAGCCAAGATAGCAACAAGGTAAAGACAAATAAATGTAGCCTAAAGTTGTTAACTGTAAAATTGTACAATAAATAATTAATACATTCATTCTACATACTCTTCGGCCATCAATATTAGTCATTTTAAACACAATATTTCATAGAGTTTTGTTCATAATTACTTGAACGGCAGATTTGGTATCACTTGCTTTGGACGCAGCATACATGTTTAGACCAGGTGTTTGTTTTTATTATGTTAACACAGGAAGACCTTCCATGTTGTGGAAAGGATACCAAAGTCCAACTGATGCGCTTATCTTTCAAATGAACTACTGCTGCATCTTGCAAATTATCAATGTCATTACTAACGTCATTCTCTGAAGCACAGTCTTACGATTCTCATGTAGCTTGAATGCTGTGTTCATTAGTATGGTGCTCTTCATCTGAAATTTCCTCGTTATCTGATATTTCACCTAATGATTCTAACTCATATTCATCTAAGCCATGTCTTGCTGTGATAAGAATGCACTACTATTTATTGCAAGAACTAAAATAACGTCTTCCTTCAACAATCAGACGTAACTGATTTATATTATGCTGTAAAAAGCTGACTGTATTGTTGTGTATGCTGCCGTGCACATGAATCATGACATGTTTATTTAAATCAAATGATAATTAAAACATTTATGTACCCAAGGAACATCAGTATAACAACTTCATATACAAGAAAATTCAAACAATTCTTTTTCAAAAAAAGCAACAGTTTATAAGAAGTAGTTATAAAGAGCAACAAATACATACAATTACAAGCACTAATGATTGCACCTAAATGAGTAACGCAAGAACAAATTTCTTGTCGGGTCCTATTGACCCAAGGAAAACAGCAGGGTTAATCAAGATATACATTAAAAAGTAGTTTTTCTACTCATTTCATTGTTGGCGCAAGAGAAATTGAGGAAATGGGAGCAAGAATAAAATTTTTAAAACCGGATCGCTATATACTTGCCCTGAAGTGCAATTCTGTTTCCATGAGCTTGCGAGAAACTACTTAATAGCGACAGCTTATCAAAATGTCACAAACGCATTAAAAATTCAAACTAACATAACGGATTTCTTGGGAATGGGTTGTCACAAAAGACCCTATAATATGAATATTTAAAAAAAATACATTTCTGTGCACCATGCTCTTGTCTAGCTGTAATTATTTACCAGATCTACAATAATATACAAAATTCCTTCTGAAAGAAAATAACTTCTGCGATGTTTCAGAAAATCCAACATATACACGGTGCTCATTTTTATCTGTGATTTAACCGCGCACAATTTGACGTCATTAATAGCATCGCTGATGGAGAGAGATTATGTATGATTACCCTAGCGGCTTCCGATCGTACTTGATGTGCTGACAGCAGCTTTGAGGCCTCCCTCTACCGGTAGGTAGATATACTATTTGAGAGGTTGGTCCACCCGCGTAATATAAAGGTGCGTAATTTTGACTGGTACGTAGATAAGATAACTTTTTAAAATAAACTATATACTGCAATGCAATGCACTGTAAAGATAATTATGAAACTATAAAAGTATATAATGAGGAATGTACGAAATGATAAGTCAATGAACACTTATTTCACAATGAACACCTGTTTTTCTGTTATATAAGACATATATGCATATTGTGAACCTGACAGATAAAATAGAAGTATTTCAATTTGATCTCAACTCTTTTCTGTCACCCACAGTTTCCTCACAATGTAACTTCATTACAAACCAGAAAATTAGCCGAACATATTCTAGGAATGAAAAATAAATTAGTGTTACAATATGTGCGAAGTTTTTATCCAAGTGTAAACAAGAAAGTATCTCTAGTACATAGTCTTATGTGCCCATTTTCTTATATTTCCTTTCTCTCTTCTACTTAAACACTGTGTGTATCGTGAGAAGGATTGCTTTAAACCTTTCTCTCATAACATTATTCATTGCTTCTAGGTGGAACCAGTCACTTTATAGCATCCAGTATCTCTCCTTTTACGAGTAACTGATCCTCCATCTTGGAAATATTTAATGCACCTATTGGTTTTAAAAGACATAAGGATACCAACATTAATAGCCTCTTTAGTCCCGTGTTCTATTTTATGTCTGAAAAAATATGTATTAACATTTTTGGGTTTAAAATCCAATCAAAAACACAAATTAAATATTTTAAAAAGTTTATTTTGAAAATTTATATAAAAAATAGATGGTCCACATTTGTGGACCGTGGTCTGTAACTTCGACATTGCTTGAATTTCACTTCAGTACCCAATAGTTTTTGTATCAAATTTTGGATAGTTATAATAAACTGAACATATAATAATATTGCTTTTTATTGCATATTTATCATTTATATTTTGTAATTAATAATATAGGAGTTCCCTACTTTGTATGATACATTTTAAAACAATTATTACTCAAAATATATAAATACATACAACATGTGGTGCACATAACTCTTGTCTTAGATTTGCATCCAGGATTTCTACACTTGGATGCATTTTTTGCCTCCAGAAATAGAGTTATGTGACTTATATTGTCATAGCGTACTTCACCTATAGGTTCTGACACTACCTTTCCTGGTTTCTTAGGATGATTCTGGTTACTGTGTAGGTCTTCATCCATATTTTCTGACATATTTAATAAGCGTGGCCTCCCCCTGTTTTTGGCAGCAGAAAATGTATCTCAAACCTGATAGTTTATCACTGCCTTTGCTATGTGAATTTTGTACTGTAGCAATGACTTCCTAAGTATTCCAGGAACACCTTGAGCAATGCACCACCTATTGTACATCACCCAACAGTTCACTACAACCAGATCTACAAAATGATTGTACATACGTACAGGGCATTTTCTTGTACGAATATAACATCTGTAGTAACTCATAAATCTGTCACACAGATCAACATCACCCATTTTTTCATTATAGAGATTAACCACCCTTGGTTGTAGCATCATAACCGTTTTCTTCTTTTGACCACATTTTACATGTTGTTGCTGGTTCACTTCCAACACAAGAAGATAGAAGTAGTACAGACTTGTTTTCTTTTCATTTAACTACACAGGCTTTCTCATCATCCCCCAGTTTCTCATCCCATTCACCTCTTTTTAATTGTGCATGTCTTTAATATTTCTACAACACTACCAATGCGATTTTTCATAACTGTACCTGACTGGTAAATACCCTTTCTTTGCAAGTAATCCAATGATTTGATGCTGGTGAAAAACGGATCAGTATAAATGCAATGACCTTTATTTTCAGGCACAGTTTCTGACAGAAGTTTAATTATAGCAGCTCCTAGGCCCAGTTCTTTCAGATCTACATCTGGAACTGTACCTTCACCAACATAAAAATGAAAATCCAAAACAAGTCCATCAGGAGCTGCAAGCACAAAACATTTCAGACCCACAGGGTTTGGTTCGGAAGGAACATTCTGTCGAAACAAACAGTTTCCAGAAAATGACACCACCTGTTCATCCAATGATAAATGGTTTGAACGTGGAAGACTAAGACAATTTCCCCTAATACTATCTATCAGTGGTCTGACCTTCCACAACCTATCGCTTTCCTCGTGTTGTCCTTCATTTTCTACAAAATGCATGCAATTTCTCAATTCAAAAATTCTGTTCCTTGACATACAATTTACTATGACTGGGGCAGCAGTGTCATGCTGCCAATACATTTTGCACTGTGGATATCCCAGGCAGCCCATTATTAAATACATCCCTGCTAAATGCATCAGCTCCTCTGCACTTGTGTTTACAGATTTGTGGCCACGTGTCTGAACAGAGTACACATTTGTTTGCTGTGAATGGTTCTCCCAGAAATGTATAGGAAGATATTCTAATAGACATTCCAAAATTCTTTTTTCATCTTTATAGTCAGGAAGATCATCATGCTCATAGGGATTTTGTGGCATTCTGAAACAGCAAAAGCGAAGCTGTGTTACGTAATTGAAACCAGACACCTGTAGTAGTTTTATACAATTTAATTTGCTTCAATACTTCCCAAATAAATATACATACACAGTAAAATATGCTTACTTGTTGCTTTTCCACTTCATTTCCCTGCTGGGTTCAGACATAGAAAATTGTGCTGCTGGTTCTCCCACTTAAGACTCTGGATTATCCTCTTCAGGCTCAGGATTAATTAAACTTGGAGATTGCTGTAGTTCCTTAAGTTCTTTTTCCAAGTCGTCATCAGTCTGACAGCTCAGCATCACTGTTGTTAAATATCTGAAGTAGTAACTCCTCACCAAATACATTTATTCCTACAGGACAAAATTTGCAATGTTATCCATATACGTTTTATAACTACTAGTAATTAGCACACCTGTAATGAAAAAATACTTTTTGCAAATGGTAATTATTTTGTTTAACTAATTCCTGAATGCTGTTGCACTAAGATGCAATGCATAAATCATGTTTAATAACCTATGAAAACACATTCACATAACCTATTTTTGATGAAACTAGCAACCCACCAAAGTCAGCTAGAAAACCAGGGTCCACACATGTGGACCTGTAGTTAATTACAAATATTAACCATAAAAATAATAATAATGTTAAAAACTCATATATTAAGGTGATTATTAATGTTTGTTTTACTGGTAAAAAATTATGACTAAAGTACTTGCAGTACACGGAAAATAAACACGCTTACTTTGAGCTTGCTTCTTAGTAGCTGCCATCTTGACTCACAGCAACAAAGAATGACTAACTGGGAACAGATAGTTGCTTGTGGCAGCGCTCTAGTGTTAGAAGCACGAACTAGAGGTACTCAGCTGTTGACCTGTGGGTTTGAATTACTATTTTCCCATTTGGAGAGAAAGATAAAAATTATTGAACTTAGATCCACGAATGTGAACCCGGGGAGCGAAGAGGATAGACATTTTAATTAAGCGCGAAAATGACCAAACATTTATATCGTATACTGAAAAACATAAGACATTTATGCAGCAAACAAAAGTATGTCAATTTGACGCTGCCTGGGCACTTTTGACAACATTACACTTCTAGGGACTTGTCTGAATGCTGGATAGCGTTGCATGAACTACTCTACGCAGTGGTTTAAATTATATTTATATGTCGCACTAATTTTAATGCCGGTACGAAGGTAGCATTCAACTATAAAGACGCGGCGGTCTGTCTTCATATCCAGGGGAAGCTGGTTGTATTAGCTACCGGAGCAACCACACTGAAGAGTGTTGTAATTTGTGTACTGTTCCGGAAAAATTACCGCTTCTTCTCCGTAGAGGGCACTATGATTTCAAGATAGACTCACCAGTCAACTGTGACGTCATTCTTGCTCAATCGGTGGGCGGGAAATAACGAATGAAAATGAACATCGTGTGCATTTAAACTGTGTGAATAGATATCAGTTATTCGGGGTAATGTGCAATAGTAGATGCACGAACAATAAAAAGACACGAAAAGTCTAGGAACTTGTGATTTAATGTTTTTAATGTGCAACACACTTATGTTGGTATGATGTTACTTTAAAGGTTTATTTTCATACATGCATATATTCTTTGTTCAAAGATTAACTTGTCTGCCTTGGTAACGTATGTGGTAGCGTGTCTGCCTCATGTTCAAGAAGGTCCGAGTTCGAATCTCGGTCAGGGTGACTTATCTCCATATATTTGTTTCGGGTTGTCCCTATCCTGAAAGACGAATACCTGGTAACTCTAAGTTCTATGGAACCTTGTCTCGTTTGAGCATCATTTCACCTATTTCATTCATCGTCCAATGTGACTTAACGTTGCAGGAATTTTTCTTAATTTTTAAAATAAGTTAATTCAATGTTTATAAAAAGGTATTGTAGGTTTATTTATTTCTTAAATTAGTGGTAATGTTGGTCTGCTTCTAAAAGGAGTTGGCACATCTCTTCGCACGTCAGCATTCCAATTTCATAATCAACTCTTTCTTTTGTAACAGTTTCCTCCCATTACAAACTTTTAAATTAATTGTTGCTTTTAAATTAATATCAACAATGGTTTCCTTTTCGTTTCTTTGACATAACTTTTACAAATTTCTTCATTTATCTTGGTTTAAATGAACTTTTTTTCAATTTACATGAAACAGGCTAGCCGAAAATAATTGAAATGGTGATCTTCTGTCGTTTAAACAATGCAAAGAACAATTATAGTTTCGTTTATTGTTGTTATTAGCGAAAATAATGTAAAGTACTTATGGTACCTTTTAAGGAAGGATGTAAGGATAATTCACAAATCGGATAATACAATTCAATTCAATTCAATTCAATTTTTTATTGTCCATAGAGATTACAGAAATCCATCAGACATTGTCAGTATATTATTTACATTTACAAAATAAAATTATATTTACAAAAATCATCCATTATTGATAAACTCATTAATAGAATAGAATGCCTTATTTATTAAATATTTAGACAGTTCCTTTTTAAATGTATT
Source organism: Mantis religiosa (assembly GCA_030765055.1). NCBI lineage: Eukaryota > Metazoa > Arthropoda > Insecta > Mantodea > Mantidae > Mantis > Mantis religiosa. The sequence goes on from CM060948.1 coordinate 320,263,811, forward strand.
TACATTGGTTACTGACTTCAGTTTCATAGGAAGTTTATTATACAGTACGATGCCTTTATATTTTGGACTTTTTCCAAACATTGCCAATCTATGTTGTACTAAACTATAGTCATTCCTGTTTCTAGTGTTATAGTGATGATTTTCTGAGTTTATTTTGTAGCAATTTGTTTTTATGTGTAGTACTGTTCTGAGTATTATTAAACTGGGAACGGTAAGCAGTTTCATTTTTATAAACTCAGGCTTTACACTCTCTCTTATATTTAACTTTAACATAGTGCGAATTGCTTTCTTCTGAAGAATAAACACTCTATTTACATTTTCCATTGAAGCAGCTCCCCATATTGTTATACAGTAGTTTACATAACTCATAAAAAGACTATGATAAATATTCAACAATATTTCCATGCTACAAAAAGCTGATATATATCTTAATAAATAAATAACCTTTTTAATTTAATACAACATTCATCAATATGAGCATGCCAATTAAGGTCATTGTCAAATATTATTCCCAGGTATTTAATGGTTTCAACCTCCTCTATACTTTTTCCATCAATATTTACATCAGGTTTAAAATCAGCTTCTCTGTTTGATATAAACATGTACTTTGTTTTAACACGGGAGTATACTTTATGTGCTTTTAATCAGAATTGTTACAGCATTTTTTCACAATTTTCTAAAGAAGCACTTGTTTAAGGTGGAAAGTTTCCTTGAAAATCTGTCTTGCATTGTTAGAAAAAAGTTAACTAAAATACCCACTTAGGCATTTATACGCCATTTCATTTCAAACATAGTGTTTATAAATGCTCTTTCTTAAAAAAATGGAAATCATGGAAAGTTGTAGTTACTTTGAAATCTTAGCATCGAGTTTTTTACGACAATGTCGTATTTATTCCACCTTTGCGGTATAAGCTACTAAAATCTAAATATATGTTTAACCTGTTAAATAATGCAAAAGATTCTCTGGAAAATACTGTGATTTTTGGTGGGTTTTTAAAATTAAAAGTCAAGGTACAAATGCTCTTTATTTCCGTAGAAACACAGTTTGTGCACCCCTTTGCAGCACGATGACGTAACATACTCCAACACAGTCTCTCGTGGCTTCTGCACACGTAAATAAACCACAGAATTCACTTTCAAATCACTACACGGTTATCAGTTCTCATCTCGATACAGTTCACACACACCCACAGATGCACGCATGCACACACAGACTTTAGACCCCTGCCGAAACTCTTATTTATGCACGAGCATCTGCTTCTGGAACATCCTCGAAGCCTGACGAAGCTTCACGAACTAGCACGATTTTTCGTGATGGCAGGCGAAGGAGAGAGAATTATCCAGACGTCACTCCGTCTCCCTCTCTCCACCTCTCCTTTGCCAAGCGCCAGCCGGTCACACGTGTGTGGGCGTGGATTGGACGCTATCTGTCTCTTTTCTTTCTTGCCAGCTGGCTTGTCACTACTTCGACGGTCGGGTGACAGTACGAATGGTTAGACCGCTTGATTCTCATAGAGGCGGCCCGGATTAGATTCCAGGCAACCTCAAAGTGAGATTTGTGGTTGACATGATGGCGCTCAGTCGGGTTTTCTCTGATATCTCCGGTTTCCTCCGCCATCATTCCACCAATTTCTCCCCCATCATCTCATGTATCATTAATGTCACGGCTTGTGGTGCGGCTGTAGTAACTAGAAAATACTTCTCTATTTTGATTCACATTTCATTTAGCTAACATAACAGTACGCGGAATGAAACGAATGCAGATCTAAAACTTTTTACGAGTAACCTGTGAAGACCATTTTGTTCTAATAGAATTTTATGATACTAAAGTTGTTTGACAAGATTAATAATTATGTGAAGAAATTTCAGGGAGATGATAGATATTTTTCGGACCACAGTCGTATGAGTTGCCGATTGCGTTGGCCTGCCGGGGAGTTTCCAATGGTAAAATGTAGGGACCTTGCTCTCTGTACTGCCATGGCTTCTTGGGACGGCCCCCTCTCTCTCGTCTCGACTCATCCTTCCTCCTGGGGATGTTCCACAATAGATCAAGTTTGGTTGCAGTGTCGATCCCCTCTCTACACAATAATCCGAACCAATCAAAAATATTTTCATGGAAAATTGAACGTACACCTTGAATATCCTAAGAATAGCATATGGATACTCTGATATAATTTACTATAAGTAAATCGTAAGATGTAGATAATAGCGTACTGCACACACACACACGCGCGCGCGCGCACACACACAGCTATCTTTAGAAAGATGCAACGTATTTCCATTAAAATGTTTGCGATATCAGCGACTTCGGAAATGTTATTTATTATTGCTCTTATCGCTGCTTTTCTTCTTCTAAGCTTTATCTCTTTCTTTTGTTTATCCAGTTTAATACCTATACTTTCTTTGCAATTTACGTCTTCCAACGTTGTCATATCGGACCATGAAATAAATGGGTAAAATGGTGCTACAATAAGTCCGGGGTTCATGGAGCCTAGAGTTACCCGACATTCGTCTTTCAGGATAAGGGAAATCCCCGAAAAAAACCTTATCCAAGTAACTCGTCCTGACCGAGTTTGGAACTCGGGACCTCTTGAACGTGACGCACACACGCTACCAACTGCGCTACCAAGGCGGGCTAACACTTATACAAACTTCATTCAGATCAAAGAAATAAAGTCGAGAGATATGTAATTCATTACAGCAATTTGTGTACTCTAGTATGTTATACCTATCATATATGTGAATCGAGGGTTTAAGATATTTTGAAAAATATTGGGGACACTTTCCCAATTATTTAGGTGCAGTATCCATAGAGGTTGCTGCACCTAAAAATCAACTTGAGTAAGTATTATCTCACTTTTTTAGTTTTTGAATGATACTGATTACACACACAGTGAGAGAGAGAGAGAGAGAGAGAGAGAGAGAGAGAGAGAGAGAGAGAGAGAGAGAGAGAGAGAGAGAGAGAGGGGGAGAGAGAGAGACAGACAGACAGAATGAGTAAAATTTGTGACAGTGAAAAGTTAAAATCTCCTTGAATCTACTAATCTGAGAGTTGAAATGACTATAAGAAAGAACCATTCGTAGGCATACAGCCAAGTCAGATTTTATAAAATAAAATTATTAACGTTTTCAAGTGCTTGGGTGTCATTCATCTTCTCACATTCAAAATATTAGTTTAAGAAACACAGGTATTCCCTCCTAAAAAGCATGAACTTTCTTCTATTCCATTTTAATTCAGTTTTATTTACAGGCTGAAAGTACATTTTCTGTGAGAATCATGTTCTATAGATGTCTACTGCGCTCTTTCCTTTGTCTCTGGTGTGCAGTTTCTATGGCAACCATCGACCAAACTATTTTTTCCCATGTGGAGTGCGCATTTCTACAAATAAAATTCCAGATTCATTTGCAATCTAATTGGTTGTCACTCTTCTATTCCAAATATACATTCCTACATTTCTGCTTTTTCCCTAATAGCCTCAGTGCCATACAGGCTGAATATTCTAGGCAAAACACAACCGAAAAATACAATTCTTTCGTTATTTAACATTCTTCGTGTTTTCCTTTGCTTTTGCCAATTGTGGCTAAAATAAAAGCTTTTTTCATTTAGCAGCCTTTACAGTCAAAATCGCATTTTACAATGCCATATAAACCCATTCTAAACAACTCACTTATCAAACCTATTTGTCAATATGGTTGCTTCATATAGGGCTCTGTGGCAGCTTCACAAGTAAAAAGGTATCAAAGTAATCCAGAACAGATACCTAAGATTGGCCACAGGTGCCCCAGGGTATGTTAGAAACACAGGGACCTGAACATACCAGAAGTGATGGATGACATGAGGACAAGCTATGCCAGACTACACCAAACTTGTGCCAATCATCCAAATCCACTGCCACAAAACATATTCCTACACCATCCTCTACAACCACAAAATGGAAGACTAAAAAGAAAAGGACACAACGACCTGATCATTTATTATCATGTGTTTTTCATGTATGATAACGTGGTTTTTGTCTTGTTATTATGATATATTTGTTTTATTTAAATGTAACTGATATAGCACTGTTATAGAACTGCATCCTAACACACGCTTCAAGTGATGTAACATTACTCTTGCTCACAACTACAAGTACCATAATGTATTTGGATACAATAAAGTTTATGACAGCAAAAAACAGTTTTTACATTTCTTCAGTGTATTGCAACCTTGTTAAACAAAAATTTGATTACAAAGAAAAAACATCGCTTTCTTAGTGATAACTTTAATCTATTATAATCACTGCATCAATGTACCTTGTGATTTATAGTACATTCATTAATGTTGTTGACACTGTTAAACGAAATGCATACTAAATTTTCAGCAAGTATTTCGAAGAAATTGCTTCTTTTAAATTTCATATGTAAATTCTCAAACACTTCGTAATCAAAATCAATTTAAAGCTTTGCATTTATGAGTATTTAAATCCGATTATGTTACACTTTTTGACCAATCTTCTCAGATGGGTATCCTTAAAAAGGAGTTAAAGAAGTTTCTAATACCAATGTTTTTACTCGGTAAATGAATGCCTGGTAGCTGTACATTAAGTTAGTCATAAATATGTGCAACCATGTCCTTTATTTAGTTTTAAATAGTTGTAAATATTATATGTGTTTTCTATTTGTTCATGTATTTACTGTTAATATGTATATCACCTAATAATTTGTACTTGACTGTAATGTACTGTTTCTGACGAATTTGATATTACTTTAACAGATATCTTACGGAGAATAAATTTATTTCGATTTGAACCCCTCTTGCAGCAACTGATGCTTAGCCGTCATTCCGACGAAATCTGTAGGAAACGGTTTCAGGTTGGGATATTATTAGAAGTCCAAGTCGCAGCTAACAACGGTGTAGCAGAAAATGTATCATCTATGTTTTATTTTCCTCCAGCTTAAAATTGTTTTCTTATATCTCATTTTAATCTTACAGCTCTTAATTTATAACTATTATACACCTTTACTTGACGTGGATTCGATCCTGATGAGCACAAGGGTGAAGCCGAGATAAGGGAAATGGCAACAAGAGATTTTTAGTTTGCCACCCGAAAACAGATGCGCTGGCGTACTTGATCACGAAGACAATAGGCTGATTCAGGTTCTGCCAAAACTTTTAAACTTGTATTGGTTTGATATTGTGTTGTTTGGCCATCTTGAAAATTTCAATGTGGAAGGATTGTTCTAAGTTCCTGTGGAAGAAAGAAGAGCTCGCGTGACCTTGGCTTCTTTCTCCAGATACAGAGAATAAGATATTTGTGTTTAAAATTGTCATTATTATTGGAGGTCTACTGTGAATAGCTGTTGTACTGTAAGATGCTATAACGCGTTATTCAATGGATTGCTGTGAAAACCATTCACGGAAAAATAAAAGCTTATTGGCATTACATTACTTTGATTTTATTTTCAGATACAAAAATCAAGGGGTGCATTTTCCAATATTGAAGCTGAACTTCGTTTGAGATTACAATCATGTTCCATCACTTGCACGTATAAAATCAATGTTAATTGCATTTGGAATAGTTTGTTGCTGTATTTGGAATTTCTGAATGCCATATCTAATAAAGGAGTGGTTGTAGACATAAAGACATTCAAACGTGCAATAAGATAAGCTCTTACAGCAGTATGGAGCTTCTAAAATGCCCATGAGAATATTTTACAGGAGATAGGTTAGAATACCACCAACAAAATCATGCCATTTCATTTGCTTCTGATACAAGCTGTAATTTCTTTAGCATTTTATGTTGCTGCCACTTAAAATGAAATAGTAGATGTTAATTTTGGATATTGCAAAGCTGTAACTTGTCAGTTTATGCAGAAGATCTGAAGAAATTAGTTTAAGAAGCAAATTTTGTAGTAGTACTTGATCTTAACACAATGATGAAATGATGTTGAAATCAGCCCACGGTCACTATAGCTAAGAGCTACGCCGCTATTGTACCTTACTTTCTGCCAGGCTATATCATCATTTATTAATTTATTATTGGACATCTCTCTTGCTTAGGATTATGTTTAGGATATTTCACACGTTTGTTTATTCTTAACAGGATCTTCACAGTGCCAAATTTCGACTGAAGTATTCCTTTAAATTCCCACAGTGTTGAAGGAGCTATTATCAGTCCCTAGGACTATACAACACGTACAGTAATGTGCACTTTTATAAATTTCCCCAGGAACCAGCAATATTACAGAAGTGGAAATATATTTGTAGAACTTCCAGGAAAGTTGTGCTTCCTTTCATGTGTGCGAGTACCATTTTTGGAAGAAGACTTCACAGTTGGTTCGAGACGTATGTTAAAACATGGAGTGATACCAAAAATTTTTGAAACGGTCGCATGCAGTACTAGAGTTCAACATGGAAGTGTTAAAGTCAATAATGAACCAGCTCAACAAGTGCTAATACTGACAGTTGTGAAGGTGCTGTGGAGTTTGAGCTTTTTTCTTGACAATGTAGCTGCTTCCTCAAGTATGTTCCCAAGTAAAACAGTGGCTTTCACCTCTGTAAGTAATGAAAAGGGTGTTTTGGGTACCGGGCTTTCTAGATTATCTTTGTCTCCGAAAAAGTGTCATATCCATAAAATACACAGAAGCACGGTGAAAAGATTGGCTAAATTTGAAAACATTACTGGCTAAAGAAAGACATATCGCTAAGATCCTAAAAAAGGGTCAAATAGCAAAAAACTATGTGCAAAATATGGAATGCACGTAGATATAATTAAGATGTGTGTCCCATTTTTAATGTATAAATATATTAAAGATAAAAAATTAGCATTTTTGAAAAAAGGACAGCTACCACAGGTCATGAAAAAATATGAAAATAATGAGATTAATATAATTTCAGCCCTTTTTGCGTTTTATAGACTAATGAAGTGGTAGTTGTTTTGATATTATTTTCCATATTTTTAAATTTTCTAAATTTATTTAGACATTTACAGAAGCAGCAATATTCCTAATTAAAGTTATATCTTCAAATGCTGCATTTCATTTTATTTTGAATGTATAATATTTACAGTTTATTTTTTTTAATTTCTTTTTTTGGCCGATCATCAGTATTGCTATACACGCCATTGATAAATTACATAAGTACTGCATACAAATAAACAACTGAGGAATTACTGTCCTCTAACATACACAATAGGTGATAAATGTATAATATAATCAGAAAACAATTAAGAAGACATTTAAATGAAGGATAATAGAAGACAAAGTATATAACAGTATAACTCACACATTCATTAACATTAAATAAGATGGATAACAATTGAAAAGTAAGGTTAGATATGCGAGTCTAGATTACGACCAGCGGTGTTATGAGAAAATAGGGGATATACTTTGAATTAGTGAGAAAAGTCGTTATCCTCTGAATCAGTGAGTAGGCTGTCTAGAGGCAGTTTTCTTTACAATCTGGTCCTTTCGAGGTTTTGTCGTCCAATGTCATAGGTTACAGCGCCTGGTACTTCGGATAATCTAATGAAGAATGTCTTTGATATCAATTTGAAGTACAGAAGGATGGGAAGAATACCAAGTTCCTGACGGATTTGATCATTTCTAATGAACCATGGAGCCTTTGTAATACTGCGGAGAATTTTTTTTTGTATAACCTGAAGTCAATGAATGTGGATTATGCTGGCTGCACCCCATACAAGAGCAGCGTAAGAAATTATGGGGCGTATAAGAGACTTGTGGATCAATATTGAGCACTCCAGACCAAGCTGTGATTTCTTCTGTAGCAGTGGATATAGATTTTTAATTCTAGAAATCGCTATTGTGGAAATGTAAGGTATATGAGAATTCCAGGTTAATTTAGTGTCAATAATTACGCCTAAATATTTGACTGGTGTTTCTGGAGGCTTCCATGTTAGTTGTTTTCCCTGCAGATCCAGTGGGGGTGGATTTTGATAAGATCTTAAGGAAAATGTTTTCGTTTCCGTTTCATTAGTGTTTAATACTACTCGCCACATTTTGAACTATTTAGACAACATATTTAATGATATTTGTAGCCTGTTGATTGCTGTACTTAAGTCTGTGATACAAAAACGTTTCTGGGTGCACACAATTCCACGTTGTGACGCCAATTTGATACAAAAATATAATGGCGAACAAAGAGTTCTCCGTTGCGGCGCCAATTTGTAACTAAAATGTTTATGGGTGAGCAAATAAGTCGGCGAGCAATGAGATTTCTCTCAGGGTATGCGTGGATGGGTGTGAGTAGGAGATTTTTACAACACTGGAATGCCCGTTTCCAACTTATTTATTTACTGCTTCTTCTTTTCAATATCGAAATGAAAGTTGCCGACCAAGGGTTACCAATCTCTGTTTAGAGTTACTGACGGCAGAATGTTTATTGCTCGATAAACTTTATTTGTTCCTCACGTATATATGAACCGACAATTATCAAACACCGAACAGGTTGACCGCCCTAATAGGCTTCACGCCTCAGACTCTTCTCATCGACCTGACGCCGAAGACGCCTCTGATCGGCTTCAAGCCGAAGACTGCTTCACTGACCACAGCTGCGCGTGTGTGTATATATAATTTTCACTCTCAAAACTCCTTTTCAACCAAAATCCCTTTGTGGCTGTTTTGTCGCCATTGTAAATGATCCAAGGAATTTCCCATTCATACACGTCAAGTGACAATTCCTTTAGAAACCTTCTAAGGACACTGCTTCTTACATCGCTTTGTTATAACACTTTCCCCCAACTCAACTGGCCTTGCCCTTATCGTAACAAAGAACCAACATTCCTTTGACATCTATCATGATTCTTTGCTTCTGGCAAACCATAATTTTGGTATCATCTGGATGCGAATAGAAAATAACGGTGTAATCGGCATACATAGATGTGGATATGGGATTTGTATTTGGAAGGTCGTGCATGAATATATTGAATAATAGCGGTGCCATAATTGATCCTTGTGGAACTCCCGCTGCTACTGGTCGAAGATCGGATTTGTAACTGTCTATTCGCACTAAGAATTGGCGCTGTGATATAAAACTTTCAATTATTCTGATCAGATAATTTGAGTGTCCAGATTCTATGTAGTTTTACCAGTAAACCAGTGTGCCATATAGTATCGAAAGCTTGAGCTATATCTAGAAAAATGGCACAGGAATACTGTGTCTTTCAAAATCCTTTTATGATGCTTTCAGTATCTCTTAGTGATTTGTGAGTTGTAGAATGCAGTGGAGGAAAGCAAATTATACGATGATATAATGTTGATTTTGTAGACCAATTATGCTAATCGCTTTTGGATTACTTTCTCAAAAAGTTTGGATAAAGTTGGAAGCAGACTGATTGGCCGATAACTTGATGGAAGATGTTTCGATTTTTGAGGTTTGTGGAATACCATTATTTCTGCTATTTTCCATGAACGAGGGAAGTAGCCAATTCTTATAGAGGTTTTAAAGGTTACTGTCAGGTATACAAGTGTTCTCATTGTAAGTTTCTTTAGTACTATGTTTGGTATGAGGTCATGTCCTGGTGATCTTTTAATAATACGATTTATGATGAAGCGGGATAGCTCTTTCGGCGATGTGTGTAAAATCCTATTTGGCACTTTATGTTTGTTTTTACGTACATACAATTCATGTTCAATATCAGAAGGAGCTTCATCATCAACGATATTATTTGTAATAAATATATTTTCATAATAAGAGGCAAATGCATTGCATTTTGATTGAGAGTCTATGAGTATCTTATCAACATGCAGCAATGGTACTGAAGTTTCGTACCAAAGGGAACAGTCACTAGAGGATAAAGAAGACAGATAGGTTTGGTAAGTATTAGGAAGATGCTGTTCTAGCTCTTGCCTAGCGGTATGAATGATGATTATTATAAGCTTTCAGCATAGACAAGGATGTCTTTCTCGTTGCCACTGCCTTCGGATCCGATGCTTTTCTCTGATTAGGTGAATAATATGCGTAGGTAAGTATAGATGAGTTCTAGGTCAGTTTCAGCGAGTTGTTGTTTCTTTGATACAAGAACAGATAGTATCTGTGAAGTGCTGAACGGCATTATCAATATCTGAGGTCGAGGTTAGGTGATAAGCTGAAGTTAATTAAGTGTCTAGTCTTGAATGAAATTGGTCCCAATTGACGTAGCCGTTTATCAGACGTGGCTGTTGTATTATTATGTATGGTTGTGACTGAAATTCAATCAGTACTGGGCAGTAGTCTGAATTCAGGGCCGTCAATGTAGTAACGTATACAGGTGGATGCATGTTTTTACATAATCCTATGTCTAGAATAACAGGGGATGAAGCCAAAGAATAAGGATAGTATGTTGGTTCAGCCGGTGCTAAGATATGTAGACCATTGTTGTTAATGTGTTCATATAACCGACGACCATTTGGATTAATTGCACAACATCGCCATGATACGTGCTTGTAATTTAAATCGCCTAGTAATAGTGTAGAACTAGCATTTGGAAAAATCAATTTTAGATAGGCGACATTTAGTAAATAGGCTGGAGGTTTGTAGGTATACATTACGACAAATCATTGTTATCACAGCATTGAAGTTTAAATCCAACAACCACTGACTCTGTTATGCTAGGAAGAACTATCTTGTGGTGTGAAATATTGCGTTTTATTATTATGGCTACTCCTCCGGAAGCAGTGGGGGCAACTCTGTCTTTTCGGTATATTTTATATCCAGGGAGAGAGAAAGTTTCATTTAGTAAGAAATGTGTTTCGGTGACACATAATATATCAATGTTTAGAGCTGAAAGAAAGGCAATAAGAGAGGCTCTTTTAAGACGAAGACCATTAGCGTTCCAATTTAGAAGTGATAATTGAGAGATAGAAGTAGAATTACGTACAGCCATTTTGAAAAGATGATGATATGAGAGACATAACAAATTCTTGAATTGCTGACAGATGGAAACTTATGAATGAGACGATACTAGGTAAACATTTATATAGTAAATTACTAAGGTAGGCGCTGGTTGAAGATGATTCCTCTGGTTGCTGGTGGCCACGCCGTGGCTCAGTGCTTAGACCGCTTGGCTCTCACCAAGGCGGCCCGGGTTCATTTCCCAGGCGACCGCAAAGTCAGATTTGTGATGGACAACACGGCGCTGGGGCGGGTTTTGTCCGGGATTTCCGGTTTCCCCCGCCATCTCATTCCAGCGGTGCTCCATCTTCATCTCATGTATCATCAGTGTCATCGACTGCGGTGCCGTATGTAGTAAAAGCGGGCGTTAAACACTACACATTCATTCTGGTCGCTGGTTTAGTCTGGAGCTGTTTATAACTTCCGCAATGGTGCGCTGATATGTGCGTAGAGGTTGTCTAGATGGTGAGTTAACTTGTGCCTGTTTCGGTTTTGAAGCTGATGGATCACTTGAGTGTTGCGAAAGAGCTGGAGAATCTGAAATTTAGGAACAGATGGTACAGTTATGTTCTGAGGCTGCTTTCGCTGCAGGTTATGTGAATGAGAGGAGCGTTCCTTTAAACGTAAATAGTGAGAACGTCCTCTGAAATTTGAGGCATGTTGTTCAAGACAGTTCACACATTTTGGGGGAGTAGTTTTAGGAAGCTTGCAGTCAGAGAAAAGATGGGATCTAAGACACCTGACGCACCTTGGTTCAAGTTGGCAATAATTTTTGATATGCCCATAGCTTTCACAACGAATGCATTGTGGGATAACAGTTTATTTCCTTCTATTATCTGTTTCAAATGGGAAGGTGTTTGTCCTTGAGCGCTACTAGGTGAGCAACCAATCGGAGTCCTGCGGTGTTGACGTATTGCAATCCCGCTAAGTGGAGTGTGAGGAGCGCCGACCTAATCAATCAATAGTAAATACTATTCGCGCTAAGACAAAAATTCAGATTTTGCCGAAACTGATCCATGTAGAAGGCAGAGAGTAATGTATCTAACATAAGCATGAAAACCCCATATTAGTTGGCATGTATGCGTGTACGTATATTTTTAATTACTCAGAACTAAAACGAAATGTTTCACATGACGTGATAAAACAATTACTTTGAATAATCCAGTTCGAGCGAGAGGAAACAAATTTCCTGCTGCCCTGGCAAACGTGTCTGGTCACATTATATCTTTGTAAGACTTGAAGCTTTCGCGGCGAGCGTTATGGATTATGGCTTCACGGGTGATGAGCCGCGTCAAATTGATGAAGATGGAGCTTTCGGCCATAGAGTTCACAATGGCCGAAAGCTTGATCTTCATCAATTTGACGCGGCTGATCACCCGTGAAGCCATAATCCACATTATATCTTTGTTTATGAATGGTTCGTAATCTCTATTTACTCTAGAGAGTTCAAAGTGGTTGGTGTGTATGTATGTACATATACTTTTAATTACTCAGAAATGAAATTTAAACTACTGACATGACGGATGAAAGAATTACTGTGAATAAGTCAAGATGGTAAATTCGAGAAAGAACAAACACTTCATTTCCTGATAGCCGGTGGAATGCTGTATGCTTATGTTTATAAATGAATGCTGAATAAGAATTGTTTATTTAATCTGGAGAGTTCAGATCAATATTATTCTGTTGTTCTTTACACAATAGTAGAGTAAGAGTTAAATAGTGCAATAGCCCCTTGCCTTAAATTTAGTGGCGAGTCAAAAAGGCAGGTATTGCGAAGTCAGGCTAGAAGTATTATTTTTAAGGTGTACACGTTCTTCAAACATTTTTCGGAAACAGAATCTAAAAATGAGTTATTGCAAAGAGTACTTCCGTTTAAAAGCATAGATAAAGTGTATCAGCTGCATCAACTTGCAATTGAAACGGGACACGAGGTAATACGGCTCCCACCTTACCACTGCCAATATAATCCAATTGAGTTGGTGTGGGCTCAAATAAAAAGGGAAATTGCCAATAGAAATAATACTTTTAAACTGACGGGCGTTAAACTACTTGTTAACGAAGAAATTGACAAGGTAATACAACAGGACTGGGAAAACTGCGTGAAGCATGCAGAAAAACTTCAAGAAGACGGTTTTAAGAAAGAAATAGCACGTGACGAGATTTCGGAACCTGTAATCATAAATTTGCAGGACTCAGACGATGAAGACAGTGACAATGACGAATTGTCTCTTAACGGAACTGATATTGACAGAGATATGGATGAGCCACTGGCAGTTCCATTGGATTACAAAAACAGGTAATTCATAAACTATAATTATGTTTATAGTATTTTAAAATATACATAACTTGCGAAAATGCTTTTTCCAATTTTTATTTTGGCAACTGCATCATTGTAAAAGTTTGCAAAATATAATTTGCTTACCCTTAACGTATGCGCTAAGCAGACCTACACGTTTTATGAGTGTGCGAGAGAGAGAAATATAAAAGGAGTTGGGCAACAAGCTAGCAACGCTGAGAGTGATACGGGATCTAATTAGCTAGACTTCAGAACTCTTCCCATTTGAAACACATAATAGGTTCTACCTTGATTACGCTATACAGTAGACGGGTAAGATTTAGGATAGATTTACTTTCATCGCACACAGTGAGCTCAACTGCACAGAGAGGAATGGGTTGTTTATTTTTTCCTTGTAGCCTTGCAACTTTGCGAACAGGATACTTTAGTTCTTGTAGTGCTCTTAAAATCTCCTCATTACTAAGGGAGCAGGGTAGATACCTAATAATTACAGATAAATGTTTAACTGCAGGATTCCTATATGTGAAGTATTTTTGTTTTGTAGAATCAAAATAAGCTCTCAGAGCACGAAAATCGTCAGTTGTAGCATTGAAAACTTTAATGATTTTTCCTTTTAGTACAGTATGAAATTTTGATTTCAGTTGACTGAGTGTAGTGTGAATAAATAGTTGAAAGTTTTCAATATCAGTTAAGCAGATTGGAGGAATTTTCTCTTTGGTGGTCTCAACATCACCATCTGAGTTATTGTCATCTAAGTTATCCTCTAATACATGATATCTATTTTGTGTAGGAATGGTAGCAAAATATGCATTTGACGCGCTGTTATCTGCTTGAAATTGCTGACTAGTTTGCGTAGTGCTTGTTGAAGGTACTGGAAATGCGCATAAAGCATTTGTATTCAAAGGTTTGCTAACCTGGTTTAAAGATAACTTCGAATGTTTGGCAGCCTTCTTTGTTTGATCTTCAGTTGCTTTTCTCACCTTCGATTATTTCGTTGCTTTACAACTCTTATTATAAAATGGCGTATTTATATCTGAATCACAGGCATTCGTAGGTTTAACATATACTGCACTACTAACAGTTTCAGTGAAATCATCTTCTTCCATTGCGGGGGAGTAAACACTTAAAATTTCACATGTTTTATCACATGCTCTGTAAAGGTTATGAGTGTCCATGCCCAAGGTCTAGAGCAATCGCACAATTTAAAACGAATTTATGTAATCACACCAAGTTACTAGCAAATAACACTAATTAGTAATATTCAGATGTTAATGAACTTGGAGATATAGAAAGATCTTCTCGCCGAGGCAATTTACCATAAATATAAGGATAAAATTAGCAGCTCGAACTAAACATTACTATCCAGTCGCAATGCTCAACTTTTTCCCTCGTTTACAGTTTCTGGATAACTAGTAGTTAATATTATTAATCTTTTGCCTAAAATCAGTCATTCCTCTCAAACTGCCAAATGATATGGTATAGTGTAATACTGTGATTACATTGATTTAATTGTTTTTTTGTACTTTCATTTGTGTATTTCATTACATGTTTGAGATTCATTCTCAAAGGTTTTTTCTTAACCTTAGGTAGTGCCTGGGGCAACTAACCTAATTAAGATTGAAACATGTATTATGCTAAATACGTAGCTTAAGTGTTATAATGTTATGCTAAACTTTCCATGTAATACAATGAATTATCATGTTCATCACCTTATACCCTGCAGCAATCAGAACGATAAAGCTTATTTGTAAAATATTCAAGTTATATATTCATTATTCATTTATGTCATTTATATCACGTTGTGCAACAGCTGCAGTTTTATGTTAGTGTCTTTGTTTTAAACGAAAAAGGTTACTGTGTTATTCATAAGATTTACAAATATGTGTAATATTAAACAGAATGTTTTGCTAAAGTTTCTTTTTAATTAAATGAATTAGCTATGTTACACCACTTTTAAGTGTTTTGAATTATAGCTAGTATTCTTCTATGGATTCTTTGTACTTGATTTAGTTGAAATACTCATGTTACTTAAGTAAATGTCAAATTAATTTGTTCTATTAATGAGACAGATTAATAAAAGGAAGCAGTAGCTGTCAAAACAATGTTATTATTCAAATTTTCCTGTCAAATACCACATCCTATTGTTAATTCCTTGAAGGTTCATACAAAAGTTTGAGGTAATTTAAGTGGGAAATAACACGTGCCATGCAGAAAATTCACTTAAAGATTCAGCTAATTATGTTCAAGTACAGTATTGCTACAGATTATATAAGATAATTATGTGAGCTTTTAGACAATGCAACGACTTTGAAATTGCTGTCACAACTCTCATTAGCTCACGTAATTATCTTTGTGCGCTCTTTTGTGGCAATGCGGTCGGTATTGGAGCATATCTCCAGCTGACGGCTGAGCAAGTATGAAAAATTCAGCTATAGTATTCCGCCAACATAACATTCTTGGGCGCGCGATTTGTCATAACTTAGTTTGCCAACGATTAACATGAGATGTTCACTTCTAAGTATATGTTCTGTGCTGATGAGTAGATATTAAACACCAGCTTAGCCCAATGTGCTACGAAAGCTGTTCGAGAATAAATATCAATGTCTTTGATATGAGACGTTAACAATTTTGTGGGAAATTATCCCTCACAATTGTAGGACGTAAAAGATTATAATTTAAAATCCACGTGAGTTGTGCTTGGAACATTCGTTCATTTATGTTGGTATCGCCTGATATAATCGTACGTCTTTTGTTACAAATGGTAGGTCGTTATAGCAACGTCTAATCTTTGAAGCCGATAAATAGAATTGAAAAATTCTAATATTGTAACTGTAAAATTAAAATATGTGTCGTCAGGTGGTATGTTTTGACAGCAGTTGTGCCGGAAATAGCGTGTCTTCTATCATTTTGCGCTTGGCAATAATTTTGCTGCAAATAACTTTCGAAGAATATAATGAAGCAAAAAGGATTATTCTTCACCATGTCCTTGATGTGGCTATTTCCACACTTGCCTACATCGCACTAGGCTCTCGCCTAGCATTTGGAAAGGACATTGGTCATGTTGTAGTTGCAGTTTGGTCACCTGTCTACGGCTTTAACAGCAAAAAGTCAGTGATGGGATGGGTAGCAGTAATGGTGGCCGGTGGTATACTCACATTAGTAATGAATGGGGTTTCCTTGTGCTGCAAAATATTAATAACTGTAGTTTTTGCTAGCATAGTACAGCCTCTTTTATTACATTGGATCTGTACAGAGGAAGGCTGGCTTCGAGATTACCAGGACACGGGGGCAGCCCTAATTCATGCATCCGGTGGAATGGCGGCATTCCTCACTGCCCTCAGCGTGAGGAGAAGTCTGCAGATACATCGCCCATGTTGGTCATGGAAATCCCGCACGCTCATCCTTGCAGGTCAGATTTTTTTATCTTACTTTAACAAAACATTAGTCATATTTGATTAGAAACTTTACAGTAGCTAACCATGTGCAAAAAAACTAGATACAAATTTAGATTAAGCTGCACATCAGCGGCCATGAAATTGGTGAGCGTGACACCAGTTGTTGGAGCGTTGCCAACAGCGACAACATGAATTCGCTGACGTTACCAATACTGCGTAACGAAATTAGTGTTACTGTAATGCGTAAAGATATACCTTTCCAGGAGGCAAATTAATTAAGGCGGTTTTGCAAAAATTCCTCTGGAACCAAAATAAAAGGACAGAGAGACGGACTAATGGACAGAGAGACAAAATAAAGAAAAAAGGCCAAAGGCCCAATTTCAGAACTACTCAGTTGGAAACAGCCTGCTACGGTTACTTCAGAGACCGCCATTCTCGTAGCCACTGATGCGCAGTTTCACCAAAATTTAAGTAATAAGAAGCGTGTAAAGTTTCGCAGTACATGTAAGTCCATAACAAACAGAGCAAGAGATTAATCTCTTTCTGGGAGGTCTTGATTTAATCTGATTGCAATACTTTTTGTTGAACTGTAGCTATGGCTCACATGCTTTTGCAGAAACAGTATTTTGGTTATTTTATGGATTATTCGTGCAGACGATTATTTTTCTATTTCACGTAAATGCAAAGAACAAATTAGTTCCATTGTACATTTCATTGAATCGGAAATTGAATGAATAGTTAAATACTTAAGGTGTTTAAAAGCCAGTCGTGTCTTGTGTACTGGCTTCAAATTGCCATAGGCTTTTCGTAACATATAGACAAGAAAGATCTTACGTTTGGACTCTATTCTTGCACAAGTTATTTTTATAAACATTCATTTCTCTCCTTCATGTCAATCTATAGTATCATCTACACAGCTGTTTATAAATGTTTATAGATAAACAACTGTAGAACCTACCTTCTTGCCAATTTTCTTGTAGGTGCATGGAGAGTATGGAAATTCAGTAATTTTAAAATAACAGCTAATAACTTTTAAGAACTCATCGATATGCAGTGACTATGAAATTAAGTTAAAATAGTAATAAAAGCTCCCAATTAGAAAAAAGTCGTTGAGAAAACTACAAGTATTGAAAAATCAAACAAATAGGAAGCAATATCTCCAAACGGTTAAATAAAAAATAATATTAACAGTGTGTTTCAAGCTCGCCTCGGTAGCGTGTCTGCCTCACGTACAAGAGATCCCGAGTTAAAATCTTGGGTTGCGTGAGTTGCCTGGATAAGGGGTTTTCCGAGATTTTCCCTTATCCTGCTTGACGAATATCGGGTAACTCTAAGCTCCATGAACCTCGGACTCATTTGAGCATCATTTCACCCACTTCATCATCCGATATGACTTAACGTTGGAGGGCGTAAATTTAAAAAAGGTGTGTTTTAAGGACCTCTGCATTTTTGTTTACTAAGATTTAGTGCATTGTCTACGGTTTAAAAGTCATTCAGAATGAAAAACACTTCAGAGGACATTAAGAGAAAATTTATAAAGTGCACTTCATTTCTGATGAAATTAATTTAAACAAATGGTATTTTTAAGTTAATTGATGGAGATCTGTGGTTCAAATCCCAGCCATGGCATTAAATATTTCAATTTGACTCTATACTTATGGTATTTTGACCATCATCGTTACAGCCAACTTTGAGAAAATTATAATTTTCAAAAAAATATTCGATGTAAAGCGTAATATGAGTCGAGTGAACTTCTTAAACATCCTTGGCAGATATTGGACTTAAGGGAATACAGCACCGAAATTGGCTAAAAATATGGGAATTTTTTATTTTGTTTTGTTTTGTTTTTGAGCTAATAAACTACTTTGAACCTTATAGAGTCACAATCCAACTAAATTTATGAGTTTCAGGCATTTAAGTACCCTCACATGACAATTAAAATGGCCATGCGCACGTGCATATTGGCTTTTGGATTCACAGAATTCAGTCATTTGAGTTCCATTGAATGTACTAAATTAATACATTTGAAACAAGCGGGCAAAAATTCTGGTGGAATTTTGTGTTGGTATGATGGTTATTTCTCACAGAATGTGGGGCCATGCAAACAAAACACTCGCTGCGCACATTGAAAGCAAATAGTAATGTTTATATTTTGCGTTTGTGTGTGTTTCTAACTTTGGTCGTGATTTTGTGTTTCTCGATAAACTGCATACTGCCTGTATATAATTGATGAGTTTTAGTGTGCCATTTAACATTTATAAAGGCGTTTTATGAATCTAAACATGCATAAAACTGTTATGTAGGTTATATGTAAAACATTATTTGAAACAACTAACCTTTTGTTGACTGTGTATATAGTTAGGATCATGAATAGGCTAAACGATACATGGGAAGAAACACCTAAACATAAAAACGCAGCAATGGGAACATACTTGAGACCTGATCTGGTAATAAAACAAATGTCTTTGTAACAAAGGCTGGAATCAGATGAAATCTTAAGGAGATGTACTTTGGTTAAGACACAAAATGCCAATGAAAGTTTACACAGCATGATATGGCGTAAATGACCAAAAGAAATATTTGTGTCAAAGAAGAGAATTCAGGTTACTGTGACATCAAACATCAGTGCATTCAATTTTGGTTGTTCTTCCTCATTCAAGCTGCAGTCAGACATAATGGATACTGTGATTTCACCAGCATCTCTAAAAATAAATTAGCAAAGGAAAGGACTAGTTACCCTTACCTTATTCAGCAAATTCTGCACAGGTAACTTCTAAAGCATACACAAGGAAGCTAAAATTGAAGAAAACTGCTGCAGAAGAGAGAAGCAAGAGGCAAGAGGGTCCAACGTACCTAGCTAGAGGGTTTTAGTCTACTTCAAGGCATGTAGCTGAGAGGGAAAATGTTTTGGATTTTAATATTTGATTTACTCAGTTATAGCTTTTATCGACATTTTTTGTCATTCAAAATGTTCCACACGATGCAGTTTTGATTCATTCCATCTAAAATTTTCAACACATGTTCTGAGAAAGCAACCTAAGGTTTCTATCATATGGATTTTTATTATTTATAATATTTCTAAAGTTCTTGATATATAAAGTCAAAGGTTTAATCATTTTTCGGGCTTTTTTGTTTGCTCCATACCTAATTTTTTCCCTCTGGAACTAAAGGCAGTATAAAAAATTCATATGATAGATCTTTTCTTCATACCCATCTAAATATTTTAAGAAATAGAAAAATTAAAATTTTGAAAACTTTCTTCATCTGGAGCGGTTTGAATTTTGTGCAAATTTTGAATTTCACAAATTAATTACTCAAAAACTATTGAAGACACAAAAACCAAATGTTGAATTCTGTATCTATTATGCATCAGAGCTAAGTGGTAATTATTTCAGCAAGATTGGTTGAAAATTGCCAGATTTGGTGTTTACAGTGCTGCATCCCCTTAACTACAAAGCTTAGTACTTAAATTTATTTTTATTTTTGAGCTGTGCTGGTCAAGAGCACACATAAGCACGTTTTGCTGAAAACTATATTTTCACATTCAAGGATTTCCGAATAATGTATTTCCGGTGAAATGCCAGTATCGAATTTTTTGGTGGAACAGAATATTTTCCCTACTAATAAACCACATAGTAACCCATAGTAACAGCCGTCATGCGGGCCACAGCTTGAAAACCTGAGTGCAGGCCTCGCCTACATACGCAAGGCAGAGGTGGGCGAACATCCAACCAATACGGGGAGATGTGGTCAGCATCATGGCACCTACAATCAAAAAGTTGGCCTTCTAGACCAGGGTTCGCTGCCTGGTGTAGCTTCTCCGTTTCCCCGCGATGCTGAGTGGGCACCGGTTCTATACTAAGGACTTAAAATCTGCACTCCTCCAGGGGTGGGATCGGTCCCGGGAGCTTTCTGTGGCAGGAAAGTTCCTTAAAAATGACAAAAGTATTCAGCAACTCAAATTAATAACAATGTAATATCTAGGAAAATATCTTTTAATTCTAAAATGTTATTTTGAATTCACTGTTTCTAAAGACATCCAAATTAAAGTTTCCTGTTTCTTTGATCTCCTGTGTATGTATACATATGCTTTTCTTTACAGTGTCCTGTGAGTTTTTATTAACTCTTGTGTAGTATACTTTAACATCATCAAAGCAATGCAGGATTATAAACGCGATGACAGGGTTCTGTGTTATCAGTGAAACTACACCTACTCCTGCCAACAATAACAGGGCATTTTTAATACAGTATATCAACACCTTCTCCACTGTTACATATTGGCTAGGTACAATAGATTGGCTCATATTTGAGAAGTTCCGGATCTCACTAAGAAGATAAGCAAATACACAACTATTGAATGAATGGTAATCAAATGTGTGGTGCTTGTACTCCTGTGTTTCTGCAGATATTGATTATAAAACTAACAAGTTAAGAATTTCTTTAAATTGCTTTTTATTTATAATTCTACGTTCTCCAACGCTAAGTCATTACGGACGTTGAATGAAATGGGTGAAATGATGCTCAAATGAGTCTGGGGTCCACTGACCTTAGGGTAACCCGACATTCGTCTTTCAGGATAAGGGAAACCCCGGAAAAACCTTATCCAGGTAATTCACCCTGACCGAGATTCAAACTCGGGACCTCTTGAACGTGAGGCAGACACGCTACCCTCTGCGCTGCCGAGGCGGGCCTTTAAATTGTGCAAAAGTGATGTAAGTTACTTTCCTCCAGTAGTATTAGTTGCTCAACTGTGGTTTTTCATTATGTTCTTTGTGTACTTTCATTTCTTTAGTTTATATTTTGTACCTTGTTGTGTATCCTAGCCTTAGTTGAAATTTACTGAAGTTTTAAACAACCCCTTCAAAGAACTAGGGGATAGCATGCTACCCCTAAAGCACAGAGGACGACACAGCCTTCTCTAAGCTGCCTCAGGTGGGTGCAGCTTTTCCCAATTCTGCCAAAGGGAATCCTTATCTAGGCATTCCACCGTGTGCCCGGTTCTCAAGCTTGAATTCTTTAGAAAACTCTACGCGTGTCTGTTGTGCAGCCTGAAACTCCTGTGGTTCCTTCACAGCATCCGTTCTCCCTGGGGATAATAATCCAAAAGTTGCGTGTTGGATGTAGTTTTCTCTGTTCCCTGGTGATGGTTCTGCATCAAAATCAATATTTAGTGTGATGTTCTTTAAGGGAATCGATTTTACGCGATATTTGAAGTTATTTTAACAGAAACAAAACAGAGGCACTTTCGAGGACATGTCTGTACAACTCTTAGTTCTGTGGAACATGGGCCGCGTCGTGGCCGAGTGGTTAGACCACCGGACTCTCACCAAAGCTGCCCGGGTGAGGTGGACAACACGGTGCAGGGGTGGTTTTCTCCTGGTGCTCAAGTTTACCCTGCTATCTCTTTACACCGGTGTTTAATCTTCATTTCCTGTATCATCAATATCACCACGTTCGTTGCACATGCAGTAAAAGCGTGCATTAAACCTTACAATCATCATCATCTGTGAAACTTAAAGACATGTCTAATAATATAGAATAAAAAGAAGTATTTCAGAAAGTGGAGTGCCATTGTTACTAAAATTAGGCAAGTGAGTCAACCTTGTATACACTTTTCTCCACTTACAAGTTTTTTATGAAGACTAGTTTCTGGGGACTTCTCCCCTATCGTCAGCTCTGTGGTAGACTGATGATGCATCCGGTGTCTGCATCTGGCTTGGTGTTGTGCTGCCATCTAACGTCCTGGTAAGTTTGATGACGTCATCTACCGCGGGAATTTCAAAATTCATCAAGAGGTCCTGTTTTTTCGTGAAAAATATGTTTTCCCAAATCTGTAGTTCCACAGGTTTCTTTGCCTGTTTGATCAGTTCTATTTCTTGTTTTATGTTGTGATTCTCAGACCAAAAGTGATGTGCTACGGCCGACTTGTCCATTTGTTTGAATTTCATATATCTGAAGTGTTCTTTCATTCTTGTTCCTAGAATCCTTTTGGTCTTACCAATGTATATCTTGTCACAATCCTGGCAACTCATTTGGTAAATGCCTGATAATTGAGTTTTCGGTGTGCTATTTTTAGAGGGTGGTTTAGTAAGTTGTCTAATAATTTTGCCATTATTTGCTTGACAGCTTTTTATGATACAAAAAGTGATGTACTTCTTGATAAGCTAGGTGTATATTGCCGAAGCAATGGACAGATTTCTATTTCTATTTGGGAATGTAAATTGTGTTTCTTAGTGGTCACGTAATGCAAGTTAAGTAACCCCAGGGTCATAATAGTATATTATGCAACGAGGCTATAATGGTATTAATTAAAACGTGGGCGAAGCAAGGTTAATAATTATGATACAAGCGTTTTAATTACCATTATAGTCAAGTTTCATACGACTGTTTATGCTCGACCAACTATCTAAATTAAATGCTTCCTTTCAAAGTATTCATTTTTGGTTTTAGTGTTATGTTAGAATCGTTATTCCTTTATCTAAAGTGAGACGTAGTATGTAGTACACAGGCGCAGAAATATTGATTACTCCCCTATAATCTGCTGTTAATGTGTGACCAGTTTAACCTAAAATCTTTAAAACAAAACATTGGTAACATTAAAAAAAGGCTTATTTTTATCATGAGGTATTTAACATCAGGTGCTTCATTTATAAATGTTTGCAACTCATCAGCTATAAACATTTTGGCTTTTTTCCCTTTTATATATTTCTGATTTGCGTTTTAGTTCAGTTTTGACTATTTAGATAAGTCAGTTTGGTGCCTTATGTTGAGTGTTGATTTCTAAATAGATAAATGAATCCACAAAGTAGAAGATTTCATATTTTGAGAGAATGCTTTGAAATACTCTAGGAATACACGTTCTGAGAATGAATTTATAACTTTTAATACTATGCAATTCATGAATAATTAATATAATTTCTCCTAAACCTTTACTGACTTTTGTGGCAACAAGTTATTGGTAGAATTGAGTACTTTTGCTGCAATTTGTATGGGTGCAAATTTCAATTAACTTGAGCTGGCAGCTGGGTAAAGATGTACATTAGTTGACTGTCTGTTACCAATTCTTAACGGAGACTGAAGATGATTTTATATATTTGAAGCCCTTGCTGGTACATGTATCAACTACTCCATATGTATAAATCATCTTCAGCCTTCTTTCAGGATTGGTAATAGACCAATTCATTTAGTGCACATATTTGCTCAGCTGACAGCTGAAATCAATTGAACTATAAGTTTAATGTCCCTGTAACTAGTGTCAAACAGTTTGACTTTTTCTAGAATGACGCTAGTACCGTAGTCGATCGAAACGAGAATAATCTACACTTGTGGTTTCAGAATGTTACGTGGCCACTTCTGATTGGTCAAACAGTAATAATTTAATGAACAGGTGTACTTTAATGAGTCCCATTAAAGTACTGCTACCAGTCGTATAAATACTAAACTCTGGCATTGTCGAGAATAAAGAGGTATTCATTATTGTTTGTAGTTGACTTATTATAGCATGAGTACCAGTAATAGCAATACCCTAAAACTGATATTCCAAGAGAGCGGTGGGATGGCAGAAACCGGTATAAAATAATGACTTTATCCGGAAGTCCAATTATGGATATTTGCTATTTAGTAGGTTTCGGTTTTGCACCGTGTAAGTTATGATTTTAGAAACATCTAAAGTCTGAATTATAAATTTTTACTTTTTCGGCCATATACTAGATGATATTGCATCCCGTTGAAAATTCGATGCAAGGAATTTCGGAGGAAATACACATTTCGGGGTATTTTTAATAGGAAAAGAAAATGTAGAATAAAGTTTCTGTGTGTTACACTGTAATTGAAATAACTCAAAAAACGATAAGTGAATCAAATACCAAACTTAGTAATCGAGTTCAGTACGTTCCAAGAATGCGACTGGAAGCTTTCCAAAAAAAATCCCCGAACTTCCAAATTCCCCTGACATAGAATACTTATTTTAATATGTTATCCCAAAAATACCTGCAACGATTTGAATCAAAATACCATGTGTAAAATATAGCATAGGGTTTGGAAATCCTCATGCAAAATGAAATGTACATGTGGAATTTTCTGGCAATGTCCTCAGAAATTCTCTCTATTCTGAATGATCTTTGAATAACTGGTAAGCTGTTAGATTTATGTGGAACAAAATCTTGCTACACAAAAATATTTAGATCTCATTAGATAAAAACACACAGACACACCACTCACAGGTTTACGGCCCCGACTTCTACGGCCCTTCTGAAATCATATAATCTCCATCCTGCTGTACACTTGTGAGATTTGGCGCATGGCAACGGATGCATAATAGAGGACTCCGAGTCACCTGCTCTTATTCTGCTCCTATCACGTAAGACTGCTACGCCTCTTTCGTATGCAGAAAATGAAAGCATGCGTCGGGCGGCACACTTTTACGACCCTTTGCTATCCCATCTGAGCACCCTGGTTCGGTTTCTTGGAGATACAATCCCAGAAAACGCCGCTTCAGGCATCACTCGCTTCCCCACATGACTTGGTAACCAGGGAGCATATCCCACATCAGTGAAAGATAAGCATCATACTATCAAACCAAGAGATGTTTGGATTTAAAATTTATATTTAACTCAAAATATTTCTTCAGCATTAAATCCATCAGTGACACTCAACCAGTTTCCGTTTGCGAGTTATGAGTTTAATAACCTGTATCAATGTGGCATGTATCAATATGAATTGAAAGAGTATACCCGATTAACAAAGAAATGCAGAGAACGACGAACTTCTGCAAGAACACTTTATAAAACAATAGCACGTTAATTCATGTGAATGCAATATATCAGAATATTTTGTTATGGAGTCTCAAAATGTGAATAATCGGTGAAATTGATATAGAATTTTTGGATGGAACAGAATATTTCCTATAAGTACAAGTAGAGTAAGTCATCGCACTTTCGTTGTGGACCTTTTACTAATGTTATTTTTCCTTGTTAGGATACATCCTCTTTATAGGAGGATTGGTGGGCAGTGCCGCAGTTCCTTCCCTTGCTGTCCTGCTGTATTACCTCATCGCCGGGAGCAGCGGCGCCGTAGCAATCCCACTGCTACAGTTGCTTCTGGACAACAGCAATGTGCAGGGATGGAAGATGATTTCGTGGTGCCAGGGTGCTGTGGCTGGGGTTGTAACTTATGCGGCCGCTCAACATCCAGAGAACTACTTTATAGCCCTCGCATATGGGTACGTACTTTGTTATAGATATTACAGTAGGATGTGCCTGTGACCCACATACTTCTCTTGCTCACTGAAGAGAGTCAGTGTCTAGCGATACATTTGTTGCCTGCTGGAAGACATGTGACTTGACTACATAATGCAGGCACATTTCACCATGGGTTGTCGGCTTTATTGTTTTCACATATATGCAAAAACTCTGCCACATGCTGGCTTATCTGTCTCACGTACAGGAGACCAGGGTGAGTTACCTGCATCAGGATTTTTCGGGGGTTTCCCTTATCTTGAAGGATGAATGTCAGGTAACTCTGAGCTTTCTTGACCCTAGTCTCATTTGAACACCACTTTATCCATCGTCCGATATGGCTTGACGCTGGAGGACGTTAACTATAAAAACAACAACCCTGTAACAGGAATACCTACGCTATAGGTGTAAGTTTCACCCCAATATATTATGAGCCTACGGTGTTCCCTGTATTGCTTAACTGCCCGAAGGAATGAAATACGGAGTTCGAATGTCGTAAACTTTCTGCAATATTCTAATCTACTTTCTTGTTTTCTGCCATTGAATTATTATTTATTTTAATCTGCAAGCTTAGCTACAGGTGTCTAGAGTCTAAACCTGGACTTATATTTATTATTATTTAAGAAATTACAAATCATATGCATTTAATTAATGAAAAGTTTCTTTTTGCATACAGAACTTACGACTACATTAACTAACCTAATGGCCACTTACAACTCAATCTATATTAACAACAGCCTTATTACTATATAAATTTTCTAATAGGTACATAACTAAGTTACAATTTTTATCTGAATAATAAATTATGCTGAGTGAAGGCTGCTGATCTATATCTAATATTTTGTGCCTGCAACTGAAGTCTTCCCAAACTTGAAAGCTGAAGTCCATTAAATTTCGTTGAAACTCATGTTGATTGGATATCCAATATTTGCTTGACAGCTGTAGGTATTTAATTGTTTCTTCGTATTCCATGGTTCTGGTTACCTTCGACGATGTTGGAGTGCATTTTGATGAGTTGTTTGGGTTCCTTTTCCTTCTCCGTAAATTCATATTGATCTCCTTGCAATAAATATTACTTATTAAATGATGCGATTTCTTTATAAAGATCCTATGAATGTTGACCCTCTTCCAATATATGTTGATGTTAATTGATGCCATCTCTTTGTATAAATCTTGTTGATCTCAATTGTATCGGGGTATTACCTTGATGTATTATCTCTCCTCTCCTTCTATTCCGTAGTTGTGCTCTGTTCTGGTTGTAGTCTTCCATGGCTAAATTGGATACTATAATTGTCGCATCGTAAGTTGGTGATTGGCGTTTTGCCTCCACATGCTATTCAGCTGCGAAAACAAGGAGAGGGAATAAACACATCACTGACACGTCATTGCGGTCGCCTAGCAACCAACAATCCACCAATCAAAAGTAAACTGTTGCCATAGCAACCCGGCACGCTTATCCTAAGTTGCCAACTTTATCGCACTACACCACGTGCTTTATGCATGACGCTAGTCTATCGGCATGTTGAGGTTTGCAATAAGCAGACACTGCTACTATTGCTGCTTCGCGTATGAGTCAGCGGTATCACAATACCGTCGTCGTTCGTTGTCCTTTAGTATGAGATGGTAAGCGTTGTTGGAAGGGAACAGGTGTGGATTTAATTTCATGGAATATCTTATGAGGTTTTCTGGGTAAATGACCAACCTTTACAGTTTAATGACCAAATCTTCTTACCTGCCTTTGTCCGGTCCAGTTCTAACATGAATAACCCTTACGGTACTTAGGGTATTTCTCCCTGTCATCACTGCCAAACTAAGAGTGTATTGCTTCAAGTAGTGAATGTTTCACAGGGTGTAAACAGCTTTATATTTTCGCAACATAATTTGTGTGTTTCGGTAATCAACTTTAGTATTTCAGTGTAACTTTAATATTTAGCTAATTATCGTTACTAATGGCTGTCACAAACACTTGTGATACAGAAACAGACAGAAAGAAATTATCTGTGAAGACCACCAAAATTGTTTTTGGGTACGGAATCCCAATTAAAAGACAAGTAAGGGAAATTATATGTGCGTGTTAAAGACCATTTTAAAAATAAAGTATGAATTGCTAGAACCGGTAAAAGCAAACCGCAGTTCCCAAAATATATAATTAATGAAATTGCTGCAGAAAAAGGCCACAGAATTCTCCCTACCATTGCCATTTTAATGCAATAGAGTAGATTTGGGTCCAAATAAAGGGATATGTAGCGCGCAACAATACAGATTTCATTATAACCTGTTATAAAACTAACAGAAGCAATAGCAAAAACAAGTGCTAAAATTGGGAAGATGCTCTTTGTCACACAAAAAGGTTATAGTAGCAGCATGGGAAAATGACGGCGTTTTGGAAGATAGTGGAGGAACTCATGATTTCCGTGGGAGATTGCAGTAGCTCTGACGACGACGGCGACAACGATCAGAAAAGCAGTACCAATGAGAGCAGCGACTCTGAGATAAGCGGCATATTCCCGTCAGAATAGAATACATAATTCTGTGCAGGTATGGCACTTTTGTTTCTCTAAATCTTAACTGTAGCTAACCCTTTATTTTTGGTTCATTTCGAAGATTTCGTATGTTGTAATTAGGTAATTGCTCACTTAAACGTGTAGACAGTCTTACGGCAGTCTTATGATTAATACTGCAATACGCAAATTTCTATGAATATGTGCGTGTACATTACCGCAGCCGAAATTTCTCCTCCCCTCTACCCGACATATTCGTTGCCTAGCACGTGGAGAGGAACGGTAAAGTGGCAACGGCACTATCCCCTCTCCTTCCCCGCTCCTTCAACTGTCAGTCACCAACTTATAATGCACCCATAATAGTTCTGTCATAATTTCCAACTGTTTATAATCTTCTTCTTTCCTCACTATATTCCATACTTGTTTTCCTCATAGTTTTGTTCTACCTTCTTGTAATTCATGAATGCTCTCGGTTGCCTGGTGTCACAAGTGACTGTATTAATTAATACTAATAATAGTTGATGTGACTTCAGTAGTACGTGTGACGTCACTCCCCCCACTACATCTCCTGTTGGA
This sequence comes from Mantis religiosa, assembly GCA_030765055.1. Taxonomy (NCBI): domain Eukaryota; kingdom Metazoa; phylum Arthropoda; class Insecta; order Mantodea; family Mantidae; genus Mantis; species Mantis religiosa. Next base: position 320,292,685 of record CM060948.1, read on the forward strand.
TAAAGTTTGTGTAAGCCGGTTGCTTGTCCTCTCTTTTGGACTATCCTTTGGCATGGATTAGATGTATTTGTGCGCAACTTCTTGAGGCAAGTCACCGGCCGCTGTGGCCACATATGTAATCTGCTTATTTGTAGTAAATATTCTTAAGTGAATCGTGCCTTTAATTAGTATTACTATACCTTTTGTAGGAATGAACCTGATAGAAAACCCAACCTCTCACAACCTTGTGAATGCTACCTTGATCTACTCTCCCCCGTGTATGATCTAGCTCCTTACCTATCCAGTACAATCCACGGTTAGTTTGTCACACTGGAACACTGCAGATATCACAATTACCATTTTGTCTTTTACCTTTGAATCACATATTTCTCAGAACAATCTTTAAACCCAAGCTACCTCTATTAAAATTTAGGGCCTCCTATTTTAAGTAAAAATATATTGATGTTGGACTGCCTTTTTCAAACAATGCAAAGTTTACAAATAATAATCACAAAACAAAACTGTCAAATATGTCTACATCTGTGACACACTTTGATACATTTTTCGGGCTTAAAAACCTATTGCGGCTTCATTTGGAAGGGCAGTGAAACCAGCTGTCCCATGTTCTAGATTTACCACATAACCGAGAAACACAAACCAGATAAAGAGAATTTTGAGCTAAATTAAATGATTTTTACACCAAATATTTAATGTGACTTTTACAACCACAGAAATTTCATAAACTCAAACATACTCATACACGGCATATTTTGCCAAGAGTTCTAAATGACGTGCCACGTTTTTCACATTATTTCCCTTCCTTGTACTCCCTTCAATGAAATTAATAACTCACCAGAAGTCGCTTCACGTTTTATGAACACATGGGCATTATTTACACCAGTGGTCTTCACGATACGCTAAGACGGATATTGGGTAAGAATGCACTATAGTGCGGCAGGAATGGAGAGAGTGACGTGATTAGAACAGGCGCATTAGTCACCTGTGTATAGACATTATGCACAAATGGCTACATGCTCAAGAAGGTCTTGTACCCCTATGTTATTTAACGCTTCGTAGGAGCAGGCATACTTTTTACACTTCATAATGCTGTACAATGTTTAATATGCAATAAGGTCCTGAATGTGATACAAAAATATAATCTCCAGGGCACTACGTCACTTGCCATGCTAGTGATTGGGACAAATTAGATGATTGCTGTTATTGTTTTGTCTGTTGTGATTATGATGATTATTGCTATTATTATTAGACATAGGCTTTGTTGTTATTATTCATTCATTCACTTATTTATTCATTCATTTACTTATTTACTTATTTATTCATTCATACATTTACTTATTTATTCATTCATTTACTTATTTATTCATTCATTTTCTTACTCACCCACTCATACACTCAAATCACTCAAACACTTAATCAATTAATCACTTACAAACTTACTCACTAACTCATTCATTCATTCATTTACTTACTTATTCACTTAAATATTCATTCACTCACATTCACTCACCCACCCACTCACTCACCCACACACCCACTCACCCACTCACTCACCCACCCACCCACTCAACCACTCACGCACTCTCTCACTCTCTCACTCACTCTCGCTCTCTCACTCACTTACATATTCATTCATTTACTTACTTATTCATTCATTTACTCACTCACACACCCACCCACCCACACACACACTTACTCACTCACTCACTTCCTCACTTCCTCAATTCCCCACATACTCACTTACCCACTGACTTACCCACTCATTCACTTATCCATTCACTCACTTACACACTTACTCACATACTCACATACACAATTACTCAATTACTCACTCACATACTCACCTACTCACTTAGTCCCTTACTCACTTACTCACTTGCCCACTCACTCAATTGCTCACTTACCCATTTACTCACTTCCTATCTTACTCAATCACTCACATACTCACTCTCTTACTCATTTACTCATTTACTCACTCACTCACTTCCTCACTTACTCACTTATTCATTCATTCACTTACATATTCACTCATTACATATTCATTCACTCATTTACTCACTCACTTAGTTACTTATCCATTCATTTACTTATTTACTAATTCATTCATTCGTTTACTTATTTATTTATTCATGTATTTACTTCCCTACTTATTTATTCATTAATTCATTTAGTTACTTATTTATCCATTTGCTTACTCCCTCACTTATTTACTAATTTATTCATTCATTCATTATCTCACTTACTTAGATATTCATTCCTTTACTTACTTACTTTATATTCATTCATTTACTTACAGACTCACTCACTGACTCACTCACTGACTCACTGTTTCACTAACTGACTAACTCACTGACTCACTGACACAATGACTCTCACCGACCCACTGATTCACTGACTGACTGACTCACTGACTGAAACACTGACTCAGTGACTGACTCACCGACTGGCTCACTGACTCACTGGTTCACAGAATCAGTGACTCACTGACTGACTTACCTATTTACATACTTACTTTTTAATTGCTTACTCTTTACTTAATTACTCTTTTCTTACTTACATACTTTTTACTTACATACCCTTTACTTACTGACACTTCTGACTCACTGACTGACTCACTGAGTGACTCACTGACTGACTCACTGACTAAATCAATGACTGACTCACTGACTGACACAATGACTGACTCACTGACTCAATGGCTCACTCACTGACTCACTGACGGACACACTGACTGACTCACTGAATAACGCTCTAAATCAATGACTGACATACTGGCTCACTGACTGACTCACCGATTCTCCGACGCATTGACTGACCTACTGACTCACTTGCTCTTTATTTACTTACTTACTTACTCCTTAATTTATCTTTACCTAATTACTTACTTACTCCAGACTTACTTCCTTACTCTTTACTTACTCACTTACACACTTACGCACTTACGCACATACTCACTTACTCATTTACTCTCATAAGTACTCACATACCCACTTACTCACTTACTCACCCACCCACCCAACCACTCTCCCTTTCACCCACTTACCCACTCACTCACTCACTCATTCATTCACTTACCCCCTTACTCACCCACCCACCTACCTACTTATTCATTCATTCATTCATTCATTCATTCATTCATTCATTCATTCATTCATTCATTCATTCATTCATTCAGTCATTTATTCACTCACTCATTCTTTCATTCAACCACTCACTCACTCACTTATTTACTCACTTATTTATTTAATCATTTACTCACTCACTTACTCACTTACTTACATACATGTTCATTCATTTATTACTTACTTGCTTACATATACATTTACTTACCTAACTACATATTCATTCATTTTCCTACTTACTTATTCATTCATTTACTTGCCTATTCATTCATTCACTTACCTACTTACTTATTCATTCATTTGCTTCCTCAGTTACTTACTTAATTATTCTTTCATTTTCCTACTCACTTATTCACTTACTTAATTACTTATACATTTACCTACCTACCTACCTACCTACCTACTTACGTACTTACTTACTTACTTACTTACTCTTCATCTACTTACTTACCTTTTATTTACTCACTCACTCACTCAGTCACTCACTCACTCCCTCAAAACCTCACTTTCTCACTTCCTCAATTCCTCACATAATCGCATACTAACTTACTCACTCACTCCATTACTCACATACTCACTTACTCACTCATTCCATTACTCACACACTCACTTACCCACTTACTCGGTCATTCACTTACTCACTCATTTACTTTTTCACTCACTCACTGAGCTACTTACCTACTTACTGACTTATTTCCTTACTTATTCGTTCATTCACTCACTCTCTCACCCACTCACTCATTCATTCTCTCACGCACACACTCACTCATTCATTCACTCACTCACCCACTGACTCATTCACTCACTCACCCACTGACTCACCCTCCCACTCCCCACTATTCCACCTACGCTCCCACTCACCCACTCACCCATTCACATACTCACTCACTAACTCACCCACTCTCCGACTCACCCACTCACATACTCACATACTCACTCACTCTCTCAGTCACTCACTTACTTCCTTAGTTACTTGCTTATTCATTCATTTACTCACTCACTGACTCACTTCCACACTTACCTACTCACTCTCACTCACTCTCACTCACTCTCTCACTCACCCACTCACTCACTTGCTTATTTTTTCATTCATGTACTTAATCATTTACTTATTGTTTTATTTATTTTTTCTTTTTCTTACTCGCACACTTACTTACTTTCTTATTTATTCATTTACTTACTCACTTACTTATTTATTCAGTTACTTACTCACCCACCCCCTCGCCCACCTACTTACTTACTGATTTATGTACGTAGGTACGTACCCATCCATTCATTGATTGTTTGATTGATTGATTGATTCATTCATTCACACATTTATTTATTATTTATTGATTGATTAGGTGCCTGCCTGCCTACTTAGTCACTTATTTACTTATTTATTTATTTGTTCTATACGGCACAGCATTAATAAAGCTGTCCTACTGCATTCTATATATTTGTGTTAGCTTGTTAATTTCCTAAAAGAAACGGCTGTATAACTTGTATTGTATGCTTTCATTGTCTCTGAACGTGACTAAAGAGTTGTATGACACTAAGGAAAAGCCATCACTCCACCACTGCTTACACAACAGTTAAGAGACGGCTGCACGAGGGTGCTCGCCGCTGCTGATCACTGATTTACTACCTCCCTTGCTAAGTTTTTGTGCCAAGTACTCATAAACTAGATTAAAGGCATTAAAAAAGAGAAACAGAAACTTTGCAGCAAACATACCAAAACACAAGTTAAAGATACCTGTGACTGAAATTTGGAAATCCTGAACTATAAACACCAGCTATTGAAAATTTATACCACATATGTAGCTTAGTGAAAATATAACAAAGTGCAAATTTCGTCAATTTTTCCTTGATACTTCCGAAAATATTGTAAAATGTATTTATTTTTCGTTACGTCACCGAAAAGTTCCCTTGCGACAAAATAACCTAAATTTGCATCTAATATTTTAACAACAGGTTCCCAATACATCCATTTTTTTAATTTTCCCTAGGCTTCTCTGTGCCTCAATAACTTTCGGGTCCAGATATTTTTAAATCTATGAATTCAGCTTTTTTTACCCAAAAAGTTGAAATTTATGAGTAAAGAAAGTGTGCTTAAGTGCACCTCAAATTAAATCCAGCATAATTTCTATTTCCTGTGTCTCTATCAACGTGTATAGCAAGTTTCATTGGTCTAACACTAAAACTGTGACGCAAGAAGCGCCTTAAATGATGAAAAATGCTGAAATTTTCAATAGCGAGAAAACAAGGATAAAGACTTGGAATTCATATCTAGCACTAGCGTAACATTCAAACTACATTAGAGCATTTCAAAAGGCTTGCTGTGACTATTTAAGCATTCTTTGACTTCAGGAATGCTTACACTATTTTATAGACTAAAAGGAGGAAAAAGTAATTTTTTGAAAATATTCATGAAATTTCAGTTATATATATCCTTAAATTATAGAAACATATATGAACTAATTTATGGAGAGAAATATAACGAAAAGCTGTATAAACATTTGAGAAAACATTTCTTGCGAATAGAGGTTAAAAATGCCACAGGAACATAGGTGCAGAAATCGTTTATTTGCATTTTAGAGCACATTTTCTACAGCTGAACGCCAAGCAACAACACTCAATGATAGAACGGAGAGAAAACAGGAAATCACAGCACATGTTCAACCCGCCATAGCCTGGACTCCCTAATGCTCATAGTTAGGCCTGGAGAATTTTGTACTGTGTGGCAGTCTTTCACAATACGAGCACGAAGAGTCCTTACATCTGCAACTGAGGGTGCATCAGTAAGATATTTCAAATGTTCCCACAGTTAAAAATCTAGTGGGTGAGGCGGACAATGGAATTGGTCCACATCTTCCTATCCATCTAGCAGGAAAGCTGCTATTCAGAAATCGACGGACAGAAAGCCCGAAATGAGGAGGAGCTCCATCGTGCATGAAATAAGTACCGGTGCCTAGAAAGTGTACTGCAGCACAGTGACAACGTTAAAATGCATCCGCCCAATAACCATATGTAAAAGCGGGTGTTTACTACTTTACAATTAAACCGCTGTTTTGTTGTGGGGTTAACCCACAGAACAGTTGCGTGTTACACATCTCAACGTGTAAGCAGAGTTGTAGAAAAAGTCCTCTACCATGGACCTAAACAATTTCCGGATCTAAGTTCATATAATACTGTTTTTTTTTCTCTCTCTGTCTATATGCAAGAAATGTTTTCCCAAAGTTTTGACACACTGTTTTGTTACACCGTACAGAATAAACAGACTGCTGACCATTACCGATAGACTGAACTGACAAAATTGAGGTTCATTCGTTGTCCAGGTTAACATTTGCATCCAGGTTTCACTGGCACAGAACTATTGTCCCTACTGGAACACAGTGTTCAGTGTTCGGGTTCTTGAGCGTAGAGCTTCTGGAAGTAAGAGACATTCTCAGCAGATGTGAATATGGAACCGAATATGACTTTGTATCCTCCAAAAATCCGATGTTTAGCACTCAGATACATTCTACCCTTTCTTGCATGAACTTTCTTCCAAAGGTATGATTCCCTAGCACGTGGCGTTCAAGCGTCTGAACACGGCGATTGCCTGACGGCTACATTGTTCCCGAGGAAGCATGGTGATAGGGCATCAGCGTGGCAATGCTTCCGTAGAAATTATAGGAAAAGGTACTGTTTCTCACAAAATGTTATCGGTTGAGATCTTACTTTGTTGTAGCTAACTCATGAGAATGTTTAATGCAGAAAAGATGACCCACTGTTTACGAGGAGAGCTTTTAAAGGATTCAGCACCGTGTTTATATCTACATACTGTCAAATCGTGAGCAACAGCTCAACGTTCAAATTCAGCACACATTTACTCTCTAAGAGGTTGCAAAATATAGTTATACGAAACCAGCAACTGCTGGGAATTAATGAGTTCTCGTCTAATTCTTGATTGTAAATACAGTGACTATTTGGAGCTTTTAATTGCTAACTTAAAGTAGGTCACTAATTGATGTCATTGGAATTCGATTCTATTTTGATAATCGCGAGAAAAAGGGCAAAAAACGGGGGCACTGATGTTAATCTACCACTTCTTCTATTCATTTTTCTACAAGCAGTTCTTACAGAAGGCTTTCCTCCAATTTCTTCCTAACGCAGTTAGACGTTCAACTTGCATTCATATTTAGACATTTCCTTATAGAAGCAGCAGGTGAAGCAAATCATACCTTTAAAAAGCACAAGATTTCAAATTCCATGCTCCTTTAAACGCTACTAAGTAAATATATAAATGAATGGATGGATGGATGAATAAATGAACTGAATGAACGAATAAATCAACGAATGAATAAATAAATAACTAAATGAGTGAATGAGTGAATGGACGGACGGACGGACGGACGGACGGGTGGATGGGTGGATGGGTGGACGGGTGGACGGGTGAAGGGATGGACGGGCGGACGGGCGGACGGGTGGGCGGACGGACGGGAGGGCGGGCGGACGGGCGGAGGGACGGAGGGAGGGATGGTGGAATGACGGGCGGACGGGGCGGACGGGACGGAGGGGTCGGACCGGACGGACGGGACGGGCGGGACGGGCGGGACGGACGGGCGGGACGGACGGGCGGGACGGACGGACGGGATGGACGGACGGGATGGATGGACGGGATGGACGGACGGGTGGACGGGTGAACGGGTGGACGGGTGGACGGAGGGACGGACGGAGGGACGGAGGGACGGAGGGACGGGCGGGATGGACGGGCGGGATGGACGGACGGGATGGACGGGCGGGATGGACGGACGGGATGGACGGACGGACGGACGGACGGACGGACGGGTGGACGGACGGACGGGTGGACGGGTGGACGGGTGGACGGGTGGACGGAGGGACGGACGGAGGGAACGAGGGACGGAGGGACGGACGGACGGACGGACGGACGGACAGATGGATGGATGGATGAACAGCTTTAAATTTCAGAGCAATTAAAAGGAATATGTCGAAAATTAACTTCATACACAGGTGCATGCACATAACAAAATTTTGTAGTTTACAAAACAATATATAGATTTGTGTAGTGCAAATTGGTCTATCTCTTACCGTTTATCAGCTGTGCGAAAGCAATTCAAAATTTGTATTTATCTTATATAAAATTGAACTGGCCATGGATGGAACTTGATTAGGGTTGTCCACCACGCGTCCAGGTGGGACCAAGGGAAAACAGCTCAGATGGTAGGTAGCTCATGCTTAGCAGGAAGGATTGGGGATTTTATGGTATTTCCCTATAAAGGATAAATTACACTAACTCGTTACGTTAGACACTGCCACACTAAACAAATCAGTCACTAGTGTGACTATATATATATATATATATATATATATATATATATATATATATATATATATATATACATTAGACTTTAGAAGATTAGTTTTGATTTTATGGAAATATACTATTAAGGACAACTTGATGTTTACTTTTAATGGTAAAATGTTACATGGTGGAGTGCTTTTGTGTATGTTGTAATTCTGATGATTTTGCATGGGTGGAAAACCGTAAGAGATAGACGAAATATTATTCGGAAACATGTAGAATTTTTTAAAATACAAACCACATGTAAATACATCTTTAGGAGAGTGAACTATTTTGGAGATTCTTGTCTGAATTTCTATATTACTACTTTCCTCAAATGGAAAATTTATTTACTTGTTTTTCTATCATTTGGCTATGCGAGGAGAATGGAATTCCAAATGTATTATATAGCGGCCAACACTTTAAATATTTCAATATGCTTTAAATATTACGGCACTTCCTATTCTCTAACACCTACAAAATATTAGAGGTGACACAATGATTATCTGGATTAACATGAAACAGATAGAGGAATAAACGTTTGCAATCAGAGTAGAAAAAGTCATGTGAGTGCAAACTTCACATTTTTGGTTCATTTGATAATTTGCTACTTCATTCCATGGTCTGTAGCGTTTACCATTCCTCATATAGTGGCCACTCGCTTTTTGTAATGAAAATACAGCTTTCACTTATGTATCTCTATGGTTTAATGGTCTCTTGGAATTTGCTGAACTTTATATTTCCATCTTTCACTGTGAATGACAACACAACCGTTAAGGTTATACCACGTTTTTTGTGGTTATTATATTTGTTGATGTAAGTGTTGAATGGCCCTAAGAATGCTTCATTGTGAGATGCTTTCAAATGACTCTGGTAATGCATATATTAGTGACTGTCAGAATATTTCTGACAAGGTGGTCTGTACATGTAACATACTTTATTTTAAAGGAAAAGTGGAAAAACAATTCACAATTGCTAAACTCTTAATTGTATGCACTTCCTGGGTACCGCAGTGCTGCAGTTTCATGACTTGGACATTATTTTAAAGTTCCACAAACCTGTCAATTAGTTTGCTCGTTAATATTTTCCGGACAAGGGATGGTTGGCAGCTCAAGGTATGCCTTACCCTTGTTAAGTGCTGTGCGGTGAGGTCTCAGTCAGTGCCTTGTTCTCGCACAAAGCAGACGCAAACATTCAGGAGTGATATGGGGCGCGGAGGAAAGAAAAGAAAAGATCTATTTTTTTATCTTGAAAAGTGCAGAGCGATGCGCAGTGGTATCTGGACGAATCCATCTCAGAACGGTTGCAACTGGAGGGGAGGGCAGGTCAGTTGTGTACCAGTTGCGAGCAACTAAACACATGCAGAGCTACTCGGTAACACTACAGCTTGTTTCAAAATGTGCTTGTCTCCTGGTTCCTAGAGAGCATTTATAAATGGATGCCTCCTAGCAGCATATTAGGAAATAAAGTGCTACATTTAAAAACACAAGAAGTAATAACCAATATCCATAGATTTATAAAAAAGGAACAATGGTCTGGGTCAGCTATAAAAATCTGGGGAAGGGTATCTGAGGCAACAGTTGTGTCTGAAAGCAGTTTAGAAGAGTTAATGAGGAAAGAAAAACCATTGGTGCTAGTGCAACATCGTCCTTCTCTATGCCCAGTAAACAAAGATTAAGAACATGCACAAAATCTAATTTGGATGTTTTAACTCAGAAGTAGTTAGGCGAACTATAATTTTTAAAGCACAGAAAAACAAAGACCAACTTTGAAGAAAGTGCTTATGAAGCTAAAAATTTTACTAACCTCCAAGGCAGTGTCTGAACCTTAAGAAGAGTTCTTTAGAAGCTAGGATTATCTGGGAAAAAACACTAAGCGTGACAGACAAATTTGAATGGAACATCGCACCATACATGCCAAAAGGCTTAAGTATTTACGAAATATTCGGAGATATCAAAGTGAAGTTTATATAGTTTATATGAATGAAACTTATATAAATACAGCACATACTGGACCATATGCCTGGAGTGAAATACGTTACAGGGACTCTGCAGCGATATTGATAGGCCTACAGTTGTTTATCATGCCTGCTGGAGGAGAACAGGGTTTTGTTCCAAATGCCTATGTACTATTTAAGATCCAACAAAAGCGTGGCTATTACTACCATAGTAAGAATTGCAACTTAGTTTATAAGAGCTGCACAACTGGCTCCGAGAATGAAATTTGTTTTTAGACTCCTTATGCACCGCCCTCCCCTCTCGTAATCACACGCGCGTGATGCATTGTAGCGATAGGTGCACTATCCCCACCACAGTTGCTACTCATCCCTACTGCGCAGGCTTCCTGTCAGGATAAAATAATACATCTGTACATTTGAGCAACGACAATTAGTATTATTCCATCATGAGAAGGGAAAAACATGTCGACAAACAGCAAATTTGATGAACATGAAGAAAAGTACCGTCAGCGATATTATCTGCCGATATAAATATCAGGATATGATTGAAAATTTGCTACAGATAGGTCACCCGAAAGTCCTTAATAGAAGAGAAGGGAGGACAGTAATAAGCAAAGTGAAAAATAATCCACGTCTTACTGTAATTGCTACTGAGGCTGCGAGTGCGTTTTGAAAGAGGATCCCCGTAAACACATTCCGGAGTGTGTTATACAGAGTACATTATCATGGATGAACTGCAAGAAAAAATCCCTATGTCAACAAAATTAATAGGACCAAGAATCAAAGATTTTCTAACGAGCACCTCAGCAAACATATGGACTGGTGGAAAGCAGTAATTTTCTGTGACGAGTCAAAATTCAATATTTCGGGCATGGGCGGTTATAGTTTGGAGACAGCCCAGTAAAGAATTTGAAGAAAGAAATATGCATGTGGCAGTAAAACATGGAAGGGGACATGTTATGGTATGGGGCTGTGTCAGCTCAAAAAAGTAGGTGAGTTAGTTTTTATAGATGTACACATGAATCACCGCAATATCTTCAGATTTTATAAGATAACCTGAAGAAAACGCAGAAGATATGGGAGTAGGAGACTTCTAAATCTTATCAGGACAATGACCCAAAACTTACGGCCTATAATGTACGCCTGTGGTTGTTGCACAACTGTGCTACAGTTATGAATCCTCCCCTACAGAGTCCCGACATTAACCCAATTGAGGATGTATGGGATATACTCGAAAAATATGTTTGACAACTTCCCATATAACTATTCTAAAGCTGATGTGAGGAGGTGACTGCTAGAGGAATAGAACAAACTGCCTCGTTCTACTACTAGAAAACTGGTGGACAGCATACAGAGAACGCTGACTGAAGTGCTATGAGGGAAGGGAAGAATCACCAAGTATTAATATTCCTACACGGCCTCCATTCTTTCTATTTGTTTTTTACTTAAGTTTTTTTGTCCGAATAACTTTGAATAGGAAATTTTGCATTACTATAATTACATTCATAAGTTTTATATCCTGTGCTTCATGTAATGAAATGAAACTTTATTTTTGTTACCTGTATGTGTAACTGTACAATGAGGAGTGAGAAAAATGGAATAAAATAGGTTTATTGTTAATCTTTTGTTGTTAAATATATAACAGCTATACCTGTCCTAAAAATTCTGATAGTGACTCTAACTATAACTGTTTCTACAGGTCATTCGGTGCTGCACTGTCGTACACTCTGGCATGGTGGTTCCGTTGGTCTCCAAGAGATCCACTAAACCTCAGCTGCATTCATCTTCTGCTTGGTGTGATGGGTAACGTGCTCTCATCAACATATATGCACCAACCTGACGCCCTGGGTATCTTCTGGTGGAAGTTGCTGGGAACACTTTTCATCCTCGGCTTGCCTACTATAGTCTGGCTGCTGGTCTTCTGCGTCCTGTTGCGCAGAAACAGAGCTGTGGATGCTGAAGACAGCAACGATGAACATCAGGAAGTCAGCCAGAATATGGTCTGCTGCAGCTATTTTAGACAACACCGGCAAAGCGAGGAGGAAAGCGCAGGAGATGCCGCCACCAGCGAGGGAAACGCCGTGGAAACCAGCGAGTTCTGCATGCTGTCGCGCAGAAACAGAGCTGTGGAGGCTGAAGACAGCGACGATGAACATCAGGAAGTCAGCCAGAATATGGTCTGCTGCAGCTATTTTAGACAACACTGGCAAAGCGAGGAGGAAAGCGCAGGAGATGCCGCCACAAGCGAGGGAAACGCCGTGGAAACCAGCGTGTGACACGTAACGCTCTCCAAGGTACGAACTTTAGGGAGAAAGTAAATCTATGTTTGCTCCTTTCAACTCTTCTAGTCCAAGCAAATCCTTTTCTATTTAATCGCAATTTTCACTAAATAGTTTTAATTTATCTACAATTCCTTTCAAAAGCTCTGTTATTCTATGTACACTTATTGTTAATTCAGATAAAACTTCATTACTCGTTTACACTTTTCGTAGCAAGCAAAATGGTTCACAACCCATATTTAGGAACTTCCGGCTTCAGTTATCGTCAACCACCCACTCTGATCTTAGGCTTTCAGTTTTATCCTCCGGTAGGTAAGCGAATGATGGATAATTTTTCATTCCTTGTGTTAGGGTGACTTAGATTCCATCGTATTGCTTTTATTCGATTTTCTTCTCATCCATCTGATGTGTCTTTAGGTGTTATGGTGTTAGGAGTGCCCGATAGATGTCGCGCTTCCTCAAAGCTAAGAGTACTCTCCCGGGAACTACAGATGGCTGCTTGGTCAAAAGGTCGTTCAATGACTTCTCTAAGGCAACTCTAGCAGTAGGATTGGTTTTCGAGAGTAGAACTTTTAGGGACTTCCACGCATCTCTTAGCCCGGTCTGCCTTTCAGCCTTTAGACTCCTGATTTCGGTTTATCCATTCCTCGAGGGGGAATGGTGATCTCAAAATATCTATGTAGGTCACAATGCAAGGTGTAACTCAGTGATATCAAGGCTATTCGCAGTTCGGGGCACAACTGGGCAAGGGTGGCCCACACACAAAACGACGTAATACATATTAGTGCTAAACAGTGTTATGAGCCGTCAGCTCTCTGTGTGTACCTTCTATGTCAACAGGTAAATCCTTGATAGATAGAGTCAACATGAAAAATTCAATGTCATGGCCGGGATTTGAACCACGGATATCCTGGTTTCTGTCCAGTCGCTATAACCAACTGAGCTACAATGGCCAATGTACCTTCCTGACATTAAATTCTCCATTTAAAGAAAAGGATCGTCATTTGCTACAGGATATATTAAGCAATTTTTAGGTTTACAAGTTTTTTATGGTAATGACCTACACTGAGTCCACTCTTACAGTGATGCACTTTCCATGGCATCTGCCAGTACTCAAACACGTCGTACAAGCCATTTTAATAAGCTAAGATTTTAACTTGAATTAGGAAGCACTTGAAGCACTTTTTTGAATTTTTCATGTTGACTCATCTATCAAAGACCTTAGGCTATATACCGCTAGTAGGAGAAATTGATTAATTTCCATCAATTAACTAAAAATAATAAGAGTTAAATGATGAAGCCTGTGACTCAAGTACTTACGATAGTAAGTCGCCACAAACGGTGTATCTCGAATGCGAGAGCCCCTAGTGGTTTACCGGGGAAATATACGAGTCAAATGGAGAACATAATGTCAGGACGGCACTTTGGCCATGGCAGCTCAATGGGTTAGAGCGACTGAACGGAAACCAGGAGATCCGTGTTTCAAATCCCGGCCATGGCATTGAATTTTTCATGTTGACTCTATCCATCAAAAACCTTAGCCTGTATATGCTAGTGTGAAGAAATGATTAATTTCCATCAATTAACTAAAGGTAAATCCTTTTTTACTGTAGCTATACCTTTGGAAGTGTTCCCTTGAGAGATACCTAACTCTAGAAGTAAGATTAGAGTACTAATGCAGGTTTATGTATGAAGAGAACATATTAGCCATAAATAGATAAATACTTTACGAAGATATTCAAATTGATTAAAATAATCATAAACTCATACAACTTTCTCACGATTTAGCTTACGCTAAAGAGATTATTGAACTTCCTCTAGCTCTAAGGTCTGCAGTTCTTAAACTATGAAGCACAAACATTTAGGGAGCTACATACCTTTTGAAGATCCAAGTTTTATGACTTTTAATTTCGAACGTAGATATCTGGTTCCCTCCGTCATCCACAAACTGCTTCATTATCGGCTTTTCTGTAATCCCTCATTGTCATGCAGTATTTTTAAGAAATAAATCATGCCAAGAAATAAATTAAAAAGCCACAACACTTAACAGACAGGGAGACACAGCGTAGTTTTCGTTAAAACAGACAGTTTTTGTTGAACATGAAAGCTTTGTGGCGTTAAATCTTTCTGAATTATGTCTAGTAGGCCGCGCCATGGCTGAATGGATACATCGCTTGGCTCTCACCTAGGTGGCCCAGGTTCGATCCCAGGCAACCGCAAAGTGGGATTTCTGGTGGACAACATCGCGCTGGGATAGGTTTCCTCCGGATCCTCCGGTTTCCCCTAACATCATTCCACCAATTGCTCCATCAATCATTCATCTCAGGCATTGGGCCGACCCCTCATTCCTGATATCATCTCAGGTCAGATGCTTCGGCTCCCTCGCTCTGAGGGAACCCAAGTGCCTCCTAACGTCACCATTGACGAGAAAGGGAGATACAATATTTTTAGTTATTTTTCCCACTCATTTTCCCCCTCTTCTCCAACATTGTGGTACAATATCTAAGTGCTGCCACACTGAAAACAAAACGAACAACTTTTTCCTCCTCCCTTTCTGTTCCCCGAGCACAGCAGCGCCGAAGGCGGACAGAGGAGTAATCTCTCTGACTGAGAAGCAAGAACAAACTATTCCGGTTCGGAAAGAGCACTTTTCTTTCTCAAAATAAGGAGTGTCAATCGCTGCGAATCAAGATGCCTTAATGTCACACTGAGGTTTTAACTTTTGCACTCATTTCCCTTATTGCTATTACAAAAATGTACTTTGTCGTTTCTGTTTCAGTGCGTTAGCTACTCTATCACTTAGTACTTCTCTACCCATTAAATAATTCAAGAGCAGCTGCCCTGAAGTATCTGAGATTTAGAATTCTTTCAAACTTTACAATAAATTAGTTGTAGTTAAAACTCAAACCTATAGAAAATAATATCTCAGAAATACCTAACGTCTCAATAATACTTTAGTTTACACAAATTGTATGCGTTAAGGCTTTTCGAAGGATATTTAAAATTGCGATGTGGACTACAGTACACTGTTTAAGACTGTTTCTGAAAGACTGCACATATCCCGCCTCTGCAGCGTAGCCAGTAGCGCCCCCACCTCATGTTCAGAAGGTCCCGAGTTGGAATGTCGATTAGGTCAAGTTATCTAGATTAGGTTTTCCCTTATCCTGAAACATGAATGTCTGGTAACTCTAAGCTCTATGTACCCTGTACTCATTTATACATCATTTCATTCATCGTCCGATATGACAACGTAGCAGGTTTTCCCTTATCCTGAAACATGAATGTCTGGTAAATCTAAGCTCTATGTAGCCTGTACTCATTTAAACATCATTTCATTCATCGTCCGATATGACAACGTGGCAGGTTTTACCTTATCCTGAAACATGAATGTCTGGAAACTCTAAGCTTTATGTACCCTGTACTATTTTGTATATCATTTCATTCATCGTCCGATATGACAACGTTAAAGGTTTTACCTTATCCTGAAACATGAATGTCTGGTAAATCTAAGCTCTATGTAGCCTGTACTCCTTTAAACATCATTTCATTCATCGTCCGATATGACAATTTCGGAGGTTTCACGTTATCCTGAAACATGAATGTCTGGTAACTCTAAGCTTTATGTACACTACTCATTTAAACATCATTTCATTCATCGTCCGATATTGCAACATTGGAGGTTTTCCCTTATCCTGAAACATGAATATCTGGTAAATCTAAGCTCTATGTAGCCTGTACTCCTTTAAACATCATTTCATTCATCGTCCGATATGACAATGTCGGAGGTTTCACGTTATCCTGAAACATGAATGTCTGGTAAATCTAAGCTCTATGTAGCCTGTACTCATTTAAACATCATTTCATTCATCGTCCGATATTGCAACATTGGAGGTTTTCCCTTATCCTGAAACATGAATGTCTGGTAAATCTAAGCTCTATGTAGCCTGTACTCATTTAAACATCATTTCATTCATCGACTGATATAACTTAACCTTTGAGGTTTTCTGTTATCCTTTAAAGATGAATGTACGGTAACTCTAAGCTCTATGTACCCTGTACTCATTTAAACATCACTTTATTCATCGTATAATATGACGATATATTTGCATACGACGTATATCTGTTTAATGTGGTGAAAAGACATTTGATTTTTCTTGCCGTCCTGCAAATAGTATGGAATGTCGAGACCCATCATAAAAACCCGCTTTTATAAAAACCGTCACTACCATTTTAATTTCCTATACCCATCCTACATGTACAGCGAAATCCGGTAATGTTGTGATGATTATGGAGATACACGCCTCTGTAGCGTCCGCCTTCCATTCAAGATGTTCCGAGTTCGAACCTTGGTTTGGTTTTTTTGTTTTGTTAATTTACATCCTGCATCGTTAAGTCATATCGGACGATGAATGAACTGGGTGAAATGATGCTCAAATGAGCCCGGGGTCCATAGAGCTTAGAGTTACCTGACATTCATCTTTCAGGATAAGGGAAAACCCAGGAAAAACCTTATTCAAGTAACTCACCCTGACCGAGATTCGAACTCAGGACCTCTTGAACGTGAGGCAGATATGCTACCACCACGCTACCGAGGCGGGTTTCGTTTGGGTTAGTTACCCCGAGTTTTCTTGCGAGGTTTTTCCATATCCTGTGAAGACAAATGCTAGGTAAGTTAGGGCACCGATAATCACAGGAATGCAGCACATCGAATCTTTACACAAGGATATGTGAATGCGTGTGTATGAACAGCATAAATCAGAAACGAAAAGTAGCGTTAAGTTCGTCTTCCAAGGATGTGACATGAGGATTTTGAATAAGAAATATTCTACGCCTAAAATACCCTTTTCTACGATAGCTTTTCTGAAAACTTTAATTTCCTCAAAATGGCTCTTAAAATTTTGATTTTAATGCCTTGTATTTAAGATATTTTCGTGACAAATAAATGCATATAATAAAATTCCTTGGAATAGTCTCCGAAGTCCACTTTATTCTGAATGACTCTTGCAAAGCTGGTAAACCGTTACAAATAAACAAAAATCTTACTGCATAATAAATGCAGATCTCGTTAAAACACAACATAGATCAAATGCATTTTTACTGAGACGTTTCTTGTCAAAGGTTTCAATTTTCGAATAGCTATTCATTTCTGTAATCAGAAGGTATTCCATATTTTCCTTGTTTTATCTTCCGGTCATGCGTAGATGGTGGCATGTCTGCCTCACGTTCAAGAGGTCCGGAGTTCGAATCTCGGTCAGGGTGAGTTACACGGATAAGGGTTTTTTCCCGAGGTTTTCCCTTATCCTTAAAGACGAATGCCGGGTAACTCTAAGCTCCATGGACCCCGGGCTCATTTGAGCATCATTTCACCCATTTCATTCATCGTCCGATATGACTTAACGTTGGAGGACGTAAGCCAGAAAAAGAACGGAATTTCTAATTATTACATAGCAACTAACTCTTAAAAGATTTGACCCTAGTTAGGCCTACGACTTTCGGCAATTCCCACTGTACGTGCAAAGAAATGTGTAGTAAACCCACTTCTGCAAATGTCTAAACTAGGTAATAGGTATTGTCGCGTACGCTTTAGTGAGATTAAAAAAAATTTATTTTAAGGTTTTATTTGAAATGTTAACAGCATGATGTCTTCATAAAATTGAATTATCATTTCTGGGCGTAAAGATGTTGAACCTCATAACAGGACAAAGGAAGGTAAATCCTTAGCTTGTCAATTTTCGGGGAAAGAGCCGTACATGAATGTGGAAATCAGCAGTTCTGGGCATTGAACTTAACAACAAAGAAGTTGCAGTCAGCGTGTCTTGGGACTTTGACCCAATATGGTGGGTGGATTGTTTTAGAAGCTTTAGAACGATTTCTGCTGATCTAATGCAGAAGGTCCCCTAGATTCAGTGTGTGTTGCCTCCCCTCTTCGGGTTATTTGTTCATACTTATAGCCGTGGTTTTTGGTAGCGCGTGGGTATTCTAAGGTGAATTTTTGCTCAGGAGAGCATGCCAAATTTCCATCTCACCACGCGCTGACATATCTCCAAGGTAGGACCAGACTCTCTCGGAGTCTCATATAATTATGTATTTCTGCCAATGTTATTGTACCCCCCCCCCCCCCCCCCGCTTTCTAGATGGGAATGAAGATTTGATAAGTCACAGCCAGGATGAACTTAAATATTGTTCTCCTAAACCTCACACCATCCTTGCCTTGCCTTGGTTCCCAGCTATGCACCCTAGTGGTCACCCTACCCCTTGGGTGCGAGAACATTAAAATTCAAGTATTAATACCTATTTAATATTAATTTGTTCAAGGGTGAGTTGTGAAAGTTAAATGAGTACAACATTTAAGATATTTTACATATTCATTTGCCGTAATACATAACGATACATTAAATCTCAACATATTGACTGCAGGATGAGGAGTAGTGTCTTACACACACACACACACAACCACACACACACACACACACACACACATATATATATATATATATATATATATATATATATATATATATATATATATATATATATATATATATATATAGCAAATTAATGTGTAAGTAAAACAAAAACTTCGCTACCACTGGTCTATGTTTACTAGCAGTATTTGGTCTTCGAAAGAATATTTTTATTATACCAGCATTCTAGAAGAGTATATCACCATGGTGAATTTAAGTATTTGGTTTAACTGCTTTTGTATGAGCATGTTTCACCACAACAGTCCGATCCGGGTTCGATTTTATAGGTAAACCGCGAACAAAATGCAGCTGGAGGCGTGAATTACCAACACTGAAGCTCTCCAGCTTTACCCCTCTACTGTCATTTTATGCTGCCTCTCTTCTCCTCCATAGTGCAAGCTACACTGCACTGGTCAACGTATGGAGGGGACGGGGTCATGTAATGCTTGCATGATGAGGAGGGGATACGACTGTGCTCGCGCATGCTCACACCGACCGCACTTTGTTCACGGTCTATCTGTGGAAAACCAGCACTGGGATTTACGGAACAAAGCAGAATTTCATTCCACTTTCTGCTCCGTAATCACAATTGCTTTAATTAATTTCACCGACATTTCATGTTATTCTCCTACTTCACTCTCAAACTAGGTATCACGCTGATCCCATTCTTGGTCCATAGATCGTACTCCTCAACAGGCGTCTGGCTTTGGGTGCTCATTGTAAGTCCTGAGGGCGTAAGTCCTTCATAATAAGCGGATAATAGGGAAATAAGTAATAAAGAACGGCAGAAAGAAAGAAAGAAAGAAAGGAGGGAAGGAAGAAGGCAAGGAAGGAGTGAGGGAAGGAAGTAGGGAGGGAAGGAAGAAGGTAGGGAAGAAAGGAGGGAAGGAGGTAGGGAAGGAAGGAGGGAAGGTAGGAAGGAAGGAGAGAAGGTAGGAAGGAAGAGGAAAAGTAAGAAAGATAGGAGTGAGAAAGAAAGAAGGAAAGAAACAAAGACGGTAAGAAGGAAAGAAAGAAAGACGGTAAGAAGGAAAGAAAGAAAGACGGTAAGAAGGAAAGAAGCAAAACAAGAAAGAAGAAAAGAAGGAAGGGCGGAAAGAAAGAAGCAATGCAAGAATGAAGGCAAGAAAGATTTTCTCCAAATACTACAACATTGCTTTGTAGTTTCTATGCTTCCTGTTGTTGCGTCTTCTATACATTCAACACCCCATAAAACAAACATTTTTAGAAGAAAAAAATAGTCAGCGCGAGCGTGTTTGGGGAGTGTACACCGTCTGCGTCTATATCTATAAAGACCACAATCTAAAAAAAAAAAAAAAAAAAAAAAAGCTGAATGTTATAAGAAAATGTACTATTTACGTTCTGTCTTGCGGCTTTCCAAAGATGTGGCAAACATTTTTAAACAAACTCTTTTCATCCTAGGTAGTCATTTATTTGGAGAATACTTCATTTACTTTTATGTTCCCAAAAATACGACCTTAATTAAAATACCCCAAGCTGAAGATGTTTAGTTATAACATTTTACAGTGGTTCTTCCCTAAATAGTATATGAAGTTCTCTTCATCTGTAATTCATTTTCTATAATTTTTTGTAACTGTCGAATTATAAAATATGAACAAAATCGTGTTACACGAAACATATAGACCTCAAAATATAATTTGTGTCATTTAGGGTTTATTCTGGCACTAAACATTTCCAAGATAGTCGCTGCTATAGATCAGAAATGTTTGTATATTCTATGGAGGGTTCCCCGTAACTGTAGCAGAACATCGCGAGCAGGACGTGTCCTTCTGTCCATCTACCGTGACTGGTGGGAGGGACGAGAGATCAAATTCGAATGCAACGGGCGTGAGCATAGACGGGGTCCTTAACATTTCCATTAATTCATCAATAAAATTTTCACACACATTCGGTTTATTTTAGTCTACCAAAACGCGTTGAAAGTGGTTCAATTGAATAATGATAATGCCCGGGTCATCAGCCATTTAATTTCAAAATGTGTCACTATAGAAACACTTATTAAACACAAATGAAATGATCAGCATCTAAGGAAATTTGACGTAACAGACATCTACGAGTGTTAGTTGCAGTAACATTGTCTAAGTTTTATAGTTGTTCCTGAATCTAATACAATTCACAAGAGTACAAAAGTACCTCGCTGATCAATAAACAATTTAAAAGATAATTCTTTTGTTACGTTATCATCGCAAATGCATATCGACATCCTAATGAAAAGCCACAAAATTAAGAAACCATTTCTCTATATCTTCGTTTTGCAAACATGGCTGCATTGGCTTAAATGCCAAGTTTGGTATTGACGTACTGCTACTCACGGAATTTCCCATCTTTTACTTCTCTCCCTCCTCTCAACTGCCTCTAGGTGGAGGGCAGAAAATATAAACATGTTCAGTAATTTACCAATATGAATACATTAAATGCAGTAATTATTCTAATATATGACCGGATACTCCCTTCACATTAAATATATAGAAGTTCCATTATTTAGCTGGAAAACCCGTACGGTAATATGAACATATTTGGTGAATAAATAATTTCATTGTCCTATTATTGTAATTATAGGGATAAAATGCTTATATTTAGGGCCTATCGAAAACTAGGTCATTTGGTCCTGTTAAATTGAGAGCATGTTTCTTTATATGTCCTCCAAAGGTGAATGAAATGGGTCAAATAATGTTCAAATATCCCCGGGATCCATGAAGCTTAGATTTAGATGACATTCACCTTTCAGGATGAGAGAAAACCCGGGAAAAGACCTTACGTAGAGAACTCACGCTTATCGAGATTTGAACTCGGAACCCCTTGAATGCTAGACAGATACGCTACCACCTACGCTACAGAGGTGCGCGAGAGTATCGTATTGCAGACAGCACACAAATCAATGTCCCTGGGTTCGAAACCCACAATATGCTAATCACTTTATTATATTCTGGTAAAACAGATATTGATAATTTCAAGCAATTACAGATGACCATTCTAATATTTTATCGTTTTCGTTTCGTCAGTTTTATTTTATTGCACGTATAAAATTAACTCCAATAGTTCAACAAATAGTTTTATTCTATCTCGGTAGAGTAGACGGTAGCGTCTCGGCGTCATTTCAAAAGGTCCCGCGTTCCAATCTCGGTCAAAGTGAGCTATCTGAATGAGGTTTATCTGGGATTTTCCCTTATCCTGAAAACGGATGTCAGGTAACTCTAAGCTCTATGGACCCTGGGCTCATTTGAGCATCATTTCATCCAGTTCATTCATCGTCTGATGTGATCTAATCATTGGAGGATGTAATTTAAAAAAAATCGATCCAATTAATATTGGAGTTAACAATTCTTCACTTGTCCTACATTATATACTTAGGGAAGAATTTAAACGTAAAATAGCATATTTCGGCACTAACCAGTTGAATCCGGTTGCTGTGACACACCCTAATAAAATCTACATTTTAGGTTTCTTCTAAATGTGCATATGTATTAGTTTTTTTGATAAATACTACTTCTAATAAAAAATCTAATCTACTCGTTTGAATTCTGATAAGAATTTCATTACTAAAAATTTATGGATATCTTTGACTCATGTTATCTTGCAGCAGATAAATGGGTAGTATTTAGTTTAGCACAAATAAAATGAAGAGATTGTCATGAGTCAGGATTTTACAATAATGTAACAGATCATAGAGTGTATTAACATGTCTTATAAAACACAATTTTATCAATATCTGCAATTTTAAGGCTTTTCTATGAAGTACACTGTGCTCACATATACCTACATGCAAAATTGTGCGCTATGCCGTGTTTGCGAGCGCGCCTAAGCGGAGGTCATCCCGACTTGTAAATATGCCACCATAAATTTCGTGGTGCACCGCTCTGAATACGCATTAACCAAAACAAGTTGCCTTCACTTGTGAAATAAGGTTCCACTTAGAAGTGAATCCGATTTAGGATTTCAAGCGCTATAAGAATAAGTTAGATCGACCAGTAAACAAGCTGCAGGCAAACGGCGAGGCCTCTAGATGCGTCACGCGCAGGCGGTTTACTAAACAAGCCTGGTTTCTAAGTGGAAACGGCATTCCAGGGTGTAAGGCTGCATTGCTTTAATGCCTATTGAAATCCCAACATTTATATTGCACCACTCCTTTTCTGTTTCCATGATTGCATACACGCAAACATTTAACACGTCTTCAGAGAATGTTGGCTCTCACGGTTAGAGTTAGTCTAACTGGAAGTCATTTCCGGGCTATGTTATGATTAAATGCTGGAGACGTGTGCGTCTTTCCACAGGTATAGGGTAAATAGACTGTACTGTTAACGCTCTGGCATGTAAACAATGTCAGGTAGGTTTAGCTATACTCTGTCTCACGCTAGTACAATCCTTCTGTAAACAACAAGGTGGAGCTGACTCAACTCACCACGTGTCAAACGCTACATGCACACACATAAGTTTTGCATCACTAGCAGTATATATAGCAGTGGTAACTTCTAGACAATAAGTAGAATGGGAATACACATACTTTATTAAATCTATGAGTTGGAATATTATTATAATCATGCAGTAACCTAATGTTACCTTTAATTGAATTCCTAAGAAAACTTTTGACTTGGCGCAGATATTTACGTATCCACATCAAAATATCTTCGCTGTCCACTATAACTGACTTCCGCCTTCGCTTTTGAAATTTCAGTCCAAAATCCATCAACAACTGATTGAAAAATTTGGCAAGTCTGTGTAAGAATTTTCCGCATGCAAAAGCTTATTTGGAGTCGGCGTTCATTTCTGATAAAAATAATGAACTTCACCGCATATAGAACTTTTCATAAAATAGTCATATTTCTACACGTGCTGTTTGCATTTACTTGATTTTCCCGAAGTTCCGTATGCTTGCTGTTCCATTCCAACATTATGCACATCACTTGCGGAAACACCAAGGAGATACCAGTTTCCTTCTCAATGTTTTTTTTTTTATTTCTTTTTTCTTTTTACTTTTGAATAGAGGATTCCGGGTTTCTTTTCGCGAAACAATGCCCGATCATTCGTCTCTCGCCACTTTTTAAAGTTTGCCTCGATTGTGTTCCATTTCGGCTGAAGCACCGACCTGCTACATGATGAAAAGCTTACGGATTTTAAATTGCATTTATATAAGTGTTCTAGGGCTTGTGAGGTACTCAAGATGTACAGGAAATACAGTGTTAAATACTAGAAGCAGCTCCACACTATAAACAATATCATCTTTATCAGCATTCAACTCGATACGTAGCTCGCTGCGAGAGAGCTGCCTGGTATAGGAATGCAAAAATATTATATAATAGCACTGTCCTTTAGTAATTGTTAAATAAAATGCAGCTTAATTTAACACCAAAACTTAGTAATATATGTAATAATGTGTATAATTTTACCTGTCTTCTCTCTATTCTGTATATAGTATATATTAGCATTATATTATATATAGCATTGCATTACGTATATATCCGTTGTAAATGTTCCTTTCGGGCTCACAAGCCCAGAGCACATCTATTTGGTACGTGAAGCAGAAAGAAAAAATGTGGGGTTACTACGTATATAAGAATTGAAATAATTGAATACTTTTCTCTCTCCAAAATTAGCTCGCGCAGAGCAGGGATCAGAAAACTACTTACAGTACTTTACTCTTAGGAGGGGTTTATCGGACGTATGCATACAAAAAGGAAACGACCATTAACTTCGCTAAACCAATCAACAGCTTAACCGCCTTCTGTCCCAATATAAGAGAGAGGGTGTCTTTCGTGGAGGCTCGGAAATTCTTGAGTATTCGTTAGCCTTCTGTACCTAGTTTTCAAACCTGATGGCAAACAATCAGAATTTAGCGGATTTCCTTCTTCTGATGAAGATTAATCTGAAAGCCATCACGGAAATCTGGAAGTTGTAATTTCAAATCAATCAGAAATTCCTATGAAAGGGAAAGAATGCCCAGCAGAGAAACAACGGCACAGCATACCTGTTGACAGAGCCAGTAAGGCCCCTTTTAACGAAGGAATCAAAAAGGATGTAAGTAATATGACATAAAGACTAAGCAAAAGCCAGTGTATCTAAATACAGATCCCTTGACATTGGATTTTATGATTATTTTGCTTTGATATGCGTTTCAGATGCACAAGGGAAGTTCATGGAAATACATATTCAAAAAACTGATTTTTCTGGTAATGCCAGTAGCAGGTAGGCCAGTTTACCAGATCTTGTGGATGAGGATTTGTCTTCCTGCAGGTATTTCTTTAGTTTTATAGACAAGGAAACAATTTCTGATATAGCCCTCCAATCATCCTTCTTTGCCCACCAAAAATATAGCTGTAAGTGTGACTTTTGACGAGATTGAGCACTATTTCGGCACTCTGCTTTTCTTGGGTTTAGTGAATATATCTCATTAGAGATTGCATTGGCAGCTTCAATATAGACTTCCTGCAATAGCCGACACTATAAGTCGCAACAGATTTGAGGCTGAAAAGCAGCATTTTCATAAAAATGGCAATACAAAACAAAAGCCTGCCAGCTATCCTAACCATCATAGGCTTTTCAAAGTTAGTCCCCTAATCGATAGCCTCAAGCCCAAATGGGCCTTATTCCGTCTGAAGAAATTCACTCAAGTGATAAGCAATTGATACCCTCAAAGGGAAGAAATTATATAATCCAGTATTTGACGGGTAAACCAGGTATGTTATGGATATATCTCCAAGAAAAGAAACAGGAAGGAGCCGAGGAACACCAGTGGTCAATGAACTGCACCTGAAAACAAGAAACATATAGCTACTGTAAGGTCTGTTGGTGACATTCGCTTTGATGCTACAGGCCATTGGAGTGTTCTATCAGAGAAAAGGGAAGATGCAAGAATTGTATAAGTGGATTCTCGAGAACAACTAGCTCAAAATATGAGATTGTGTTATGCCTGACCAAAGACAAAAGCTGTTTCTATAACTGGCATCACAAATAATATGGTAGCTACATCCACTCATACTGGGAAATACTTTTCTTAATAATGTTACAATTTGAGTTTCTAAATAGCAGGTACCATAAAATACGTTTATATTCTGCTGAAAAAGTGCTGCATGATAAAAAGTTCAACAAAATATTCTTCTTTAACTACACAAATATTCACATTGTTACCCAATGCTGTCATATGGCAACAACCCCTAAACATTAATCTATGAGGAATATATCATTAAACTCGTTTTATAACACTTCCTTTCCCATTACTTAACAGGTTCCACGGTACGTGGATTTTTTTTATAATTAATGATAATTCACTATTGAAATGGTGTGTCAGGCCAGGTAGATGTGGCAGCAAATGGTGTTTTCAACTCAGGTTAATTACTTTTTCGTTTTTCTGATATAGCCCTCCAAACATTCTTCTGTGCCCACCAAAGGTATGTTATAGCTGTAAATGTGACTTCTGGCGAGATTGAGCACCATTGGGCTTTCTGCTTTTCTTGGGTTTAGTAAAAATACCTCGTTAGAGAATGTATTGGCAGCTTCAAAATACATTTCCTGCAATATTCGACGCTATGAGTTGCACCTGATTTGAGGTTGAAAGGCCGCATTTTCATAAAAATGGCAATACAATACAAAAGCCTGCCAGCCATCCTGACCATGATAAGCTTTTCAAAGTTAGGCCTCTAAGCGACAGCCTCAAGCCCAGCATTGCCACTGTTCCGCCTGAAAATGTTCACTCAATTGATGAGCAAATGATACTCTTCGAGGGAAGAAATTACCTAATCCAGTATTTGAAGAGTAAACCAGGAATGGTATGGTCTTATATCCGCAGGAACCAAGGAAGCGAAAAGGAGCAACAGCTCAAGGAACTGCAGGGCAAAAGAAAATCGTATATTTACTGTAAGGCCTGTTGATGACATTCGTTTTGATACAAGCCTTTGGCCAGTTCAATCATAAAAAAGAAAGATTCAAGAATTTCTCAAGTGGTTTCTCCAGAACAGCTAGCTCAACGTATGAGATTGTGTTATGCTTGACTAAAGACAAAAGCTGTTTCTATAACTTGCATCACAAATAATATGGTAGCCAAATTCACTCATACTGCGAACAACTTCTCTAAGTAACATTACATTATGAGTCTCTAACAATGGGTAGCACAAAATATGCTTATATTATGCTGAAACTATGCTGCACAATGCAAGATTTTAACAAACCATTTCTTTAACTATAGAAATATTGACGTCTATGCCCAGTGTTGTCATATGGCAATAACACCTAATAAATTAGTCTATGAGGGGAAAATCATTAGAATTTGTTTATAACACTTCCTTTACCCATTATTTAATACATTCCACGGAAGTTGAAATTTTTTGTCATTAATGATACAAAATGTAAGATTGTGTTAGACTTGACCAAAGCCAAAAACTGTTTCTATAACTTGCATCACAAATGATATGGTACCCCAAACCACTCATACTGCGAAATACGCTTCTAAATAATGCTACATTTTTAGTTTTGTAACAATAGGTACCATAATATATGTTCAGATTATGCTGAAAAAATATTGTATAGGAAAAAGGTTAACAAAACATTTCTTCCTTAGCTATAGAAATTTTGACGTTATTTCCCAATGCGGCCACAGGGCTATAATCCCTAAAAATTAATATATGAAGGAAAATCATTAAAACTTGTTTATAACAGTTCAGGTACCCATTACTTAATAGGCTCCACGGTAATTGGAACTTTTTTATCATTAATGAGAATTCAAGATTGAAAGAGTTAGCCAGGCAAGGTAGACGTGGCAACTAAGGGGCTTTCTGCAGCTCAGGTTAATTATGTTTTTGTATTGCCTGGGGACAGAATTGCCTGGCTGCCTCCTTTTGAGAACAAGAGAACTATGAGAACTTGCTGTTAAGGTGATTCAGCCCCAGAATTTTCCAGCTAACATTATAGGGAACCAACAGGTACAAGGCAGTAGCTTCTAGCAACATCCATGTTTGTAGAAAAGAAATATTTTAATGCACGATTAGTTTACGGGGTAGTTTTTGAGTTCAGTCAGCCAATCAGTGAGTGTCAGTGCTGTGATAAAGGTCGCCGTTGGTACTTGACGAATCTTATGATTCGCACTTTTGTATTCGGTGAGAGTTATACAGTGAGCTCATCAAAAATATGATGATTATCATCAATTCATGCCTTCTTATTTGCTTGCATTTGGTCTTTCTGCATACTGTGCTTTTACATGTGAAATTTGGTGGCTTAACATTTTGCATGTGAACTTACCTGACCCGCGCTTATGTGTTTGCATAATTACTCACTTGAGAACAAGTGGCTGGTACCATATTTAGGTGATATCTCTTTGTGCTCTTTTGGAAACACTTTCGGCATGTCGTACCAACTTTACTGGTCATCCCCTTTTCCCTTTTGATAGCTACCGTGGGCACAAATATTTATCCTTATGAGTTCCATGACTGCTGCTTGCAAACATTAGATATATGAGATCATGTTTGCTCATTGTGGTCACTGTTAATGTATTCTGATGTTCACCATGTGTATATTGTAGTATTCACCTTCCTTTTATTGTGCAGCCTTATTCTTTTATGTGGTGAGGCCCCAATCTCATAACTTTTGTGTATACCATTTTTAGTGTTTATTGTAGCTTAATCGTTCATACTCTGTTATGGTCATTTGCAAATTCTACATTTTGTATAGTTTTCATTACTGTTCTTTGAGTAATTGCTGTTTTTGTTTTATTTACATGAACCTGCATTGCTTTGTGGTGATGTGTCGGATACTGCTGCACAACTTTTACGTCAGTCCTTTGTGCTGAACACTTCAGAGGGCCCTGGACATAAGCTGCGTGTGTCTTCTGATTGACAGCATTGCTAACACATGAGAACCCTAGATCTTCACCTATCATAGCACGACTGGCAGACCAGAAGTCCTTTGGGTGACCAAGCCCGACAGTCACCATCCTGTGCCCGGCATCTGTTTTTGAGCTGCAACCAACGTTACACCGTTGAGGCTAAGGGGTCGCCCTCATCGATTCTGATGGAGAAGATTAACCATCACTTCGGCCCTTCAGGACATAGCAGGTTCCGATCAAATTAGAGCAGCTCTGGCTGCGGTGGTCTTTGCTTTCTGCCAACCACATAGACACTTCTTGCGGCACATTTCTGTGACTTTGTTTTTGTGCATCCAGGAACAGATAACTGAACACACTGTGCTAGTGCATACAGTCACGGACACTTATCAGTGGCATAGCTATTGCCTGGGGAATATTGTGCTGATAGTACTTTGTGCATACAGTCCTTCAGTGATGTGTTAGCTATACACACAACCTTTACATTACATTTCGGACTGTCTTTGTCCATCCAGCAATAGATAACCAAACACATTGTACCAGTGAATACACATATGGACACTCAACAGTGCCATAGCTATTTCCTGGGGGACTTAGGGCTGATAGTACTTTGTACGTACAGTCCTTCAGTGTTTTCTGCTAGCTACATGGACACACTTAGCGGAACATTTATGTGACTTTGGCTTAGTGCATCCAGCAAAATACAACCAAAAACATTGTACCAGTGCATACACTCATAGACACTCAGCAGTGCCATTACTACCTCCTGGGGGATTAAGTGCTGATAGCACGTTGTACATACAGTTCTTCAGTGTTATGTGTTTTCCCCCAATATCTGCAGAATACTTTCAAAATGTACTTTTACATGGTGTTATAATACAACGACGTTATAATTTATAATGCTAGCAAAGGGGTATTTCCCTTAGGTCGACGAGGACCTCAGCTTTAAGCCCTTTAAATCCTAATGTAGCCAAATGGCAACATGTCATTAAACACGGCTTTCTGTAGAGCATTCCCATCTCAGAATGTTTTCCTCCAATTGCCAAGTGGCTACAATGTATTTAGATGGCGAATATACCTTCAGATGGCTGCAGAAAGTGGGAACAGGATGCCGTCTCATATGAGAGAAATAGTAGCACATGTACAACCAGAGGCAGTGAAACAGCTACTTCGTATAACACATTTGTTGTGAATATAATTGTATCTACACCTGTAAGTGGTGATTTTTAACATAATAAACACTTCAGAATAACATAATATTGAAACAATAAGGCACTAATCATCTATAATTAAGAACTGGTGGGATTTAAAATAGGTTGTTGCCCAATGGCTGCAACAGCAGCTACCCTCTGAAGTGCTGAGCTACTTAACCTAATATTTAACCATGTGTTAAGAATGTTTCTGCAGAGCTTTATTTTATTTCTAGGATTAACCAGTAAGTAAAATAAATAAGTCCCTTTCTGATATCAGAGTTGCTTTATTACCTGATGGGGAACTACCAGGTTTTAGTGGATTTTTTTCTTCTTCTGATGAAGATGAATCTGAAAATTATCACAGCATTCAGGAAATTAGAATTTCCAATCATTTGGAAGTTCATAAGGGAAAGAATTCACTGCAGAGAAAGAACAGCAGAGAGCCCTGATGACAGAGCCAATAAATACCCTTCTAAGGAATAAGACAAAAAGAGGGTAAGTAATATGACTTAGAGGCCCAGCAGAAACCAGTGAATCTAAATACAGATCCCTTGACTATGCATTTGCGGACAAATCTATTTTGATATGCTTTTCAGATGCCCAAAAAGAGAATGGTATAGCTATAAATGTGCCTTCTGACGAAATTGAACAGAATTTTCCTGCAGTTGCATAGAAAAATAGGGAAAGTGCAAGAACGGTTCAAGTGGATTTTCCAGATTAGCTTGTTCAGAATATGAGATTGTGTTAGGCTTTACCAAAGACAAGAACTGTTTCTATAACTGGCATCACAAATAATATGGTAGCCAAATCAACTCATACAGCGAAATAATTTTCTAAGTAATGTTACATTTTGAGTTTCGAAACAATAAATACAATAAAATATATTCATACTATGCTGTGATACCGAAATTAAGGGATGCAATAAGTAAACAATAGTAATGGATTTCAAAGTAATTGTGCATCTTTGTTACAAAACGTCCAGGCAGGTGCACTGAGTTGAATGGCAGTTGAGTTTAATCGTGTAACAAAAGACACGGGAAAAACATAATTCTAAGCGATAGCACTTGACTACGTTTGAATAGGTATTCTTCGGACCCTTAATAGTGGCATGACCGAGACTAATACACACAATGGAAAATAGTCACAAAGGGAATCCTTGTGTGAAAAGACAGGGCTTCAGAAGTGAAAGTTACACACCCATGAACAGCTGTGCATAGTGTGAAGAAAGACAGTCCGCGGCGTGAAGCCGATTAAGGCAGTCCTCTTTTTCTGTTATGGTCGAAGGCAGATCCGAGCCGGTAGGAAGATCTGTCGGTTCATAAGTAATTAATTAAGCATTATCAAGTAATAATCATTCCACCTACAGTGACTCTAAACAGTGATATATTGGTAACCCTTGGTCGGCTACTTCAAGTTTGATGTGATGATAAAAAGAAGCAGTCATTAAACCAGTTTGAAACGAGCATTCCAGTGTCATTAGAACCAATCCTTACTCATACATACCCATGCAAACCCTGAGAGAAACCTCATTGCTCAACCCTGAGCTATCCATATTATTCGTTACAAACTGTAACGTCAAGGTGGAACCCTTTGCGCCACCATAATTTTTCGTACCAAACTGGCTCGCCAACGTGGGACTCGATACGAGAAGGAGGTTTGACACGAGAAGCAGATTCAACCCGAGAAGGAGGTTCAACCCGAGAAGGAGGCTCGACACAAGTAGGACGTTCGTCACGAGGAGGTTCAACCCGAGAAGGAGGTTCGATACGAGGACAGTCGACCCAAGAAGGCGCTCTACAACAGTCTGACTGGAAAGAAGAAAGGAGACCGGCATAATCAGTGACATCATCAGGAGACAGTAAAAAAAATCAAAGGTACAGAGTGTTATATCTACTAGACTTTGTTGAATGTATTTGAGGAGTGAAAAACAAGATTTTAAGTAAAACTTTGTAGAAAACATGGAAGTTCAGGAGGTTTATAGTAATAATAGTAGGCAGGAAATTGAAGTAGCAGAGTGTGGTGTAACTGTATCAAATAATGTAGAAATGGAAAGAAGTATGTTAGGGGAACTTGGAGAAATGACTGAAAGTTTAAGTAAAAAGATAGATGATATGCATCAACGTTTAAGAAGATACAATGACAGTTTAAGTAAAAAGATAGATGATATGCATCAAAGTTTAAGAAAATACAATGACAGTTAAAGTAAAAAGATAGATGATATGCATCAAAGTTTAAGAAAATACAATGACAGTTAAGTAAAAAGATAGGTGATATGCATCAAAGTTTAAGTGATGTGATAAAAGATAGGAATCAAACGTTATAACATATAGGAGAAAAGATAGAAAATGGTGTTCAGAAGTTAGAGGTAGGACAAATAGAACTAGGAAAGAACTCAGACAATCAACAACAGGCGTTACAACATTTCGGGAAAGTTAGTCAGGAAGTAGAGAACCTAAGAGAAGAAGCTGGACAGGTAACAAACATTGTAGGGAAAGATGTTAGTGAGGAGACGGAGAACGCTGAAAATGAAGTTTTGAATATAGTTAATGAAAGGTCAGATAGTGAAAACAAAACTGAGGAAGGAAGTAGCACAGAACTTGGACAAAGAAAGAGAAATTGTTAGAAAAAAGTTAGACGAAACTATGATTAGATTAGAAGTATCAGAATATACAGACATGGAACTTGGAGGAAACCACGAATGAAATGAATGAGGTAACAAGAGAGATCACGGTGACAAAGGAAACTTGAAAAACATTCAATATCGAGGGAGAAATGAAAGATAAATATTCAACTATTTGGGAGAAGGGGCATAAACCCATCAAAATATGAGTAAGAAAGGGAGGAAGAGATGTCGATGTCCAATACCTAAGCTAGATAAGCAAAAATCATGGGGATGTAGAATCCCTAAGTTCTTTGCACATGGAGATGTCCGCCAAATTTCTATGTATTTTGTAAGTACGTTGTGGGATGACTCTCCTTGTAAATGGTGGGAACTCAAGCTAAACTATCTAAAATTACCATAACAAATTGTAAAATCAGAAGAAACACAAACTTGTACAATGTATAGGTTAAGTACAAACAGTGTAGTATAAAATGTATAGGTTAAGCATAAACAGTGTGGTGAAAGTGCAGTGAAGTTGAAAACTAAACAAGTATTAAAAGAAAGGAAACTAAATGAAAACTATAACACTGAAAGAATTTTGAAAATAATATTTAAATAGAATCCTAGAGAAGTATTCGGAAATGTTGTATGAGTAAAAGAAAACTAAGCAGGTAAAAAATAAGAACATTGAAAGTCTTTTGAAAAGAATGTTTATATAGAATCTGGAAGAACAATTCAGAAATGTTGTATACACAGGTATTATTAATGTACAATGGTTGAACCATGGAAAGGTATATATGTTTATGAATTGTTCTAAGCGTAGCATCTTATGAATTAATTGTAAGTAGATCAGACGGGGAGAGAGAGAAAGAGATGATGATGTAGGTTAAAGTGTTTTCTATTGAGTGGTACTTAAAAGTTGAAAATAACAGATAAGAATGTTGCTAAATGTTAAATAAGCTATTGTTATGTAACCATGTAAACAATTTTTATGAAATGTCTGTCTATGTATCATGCAAAATTAATCTTGTGAAAGGAAATTGTAAAACGTATCCGAAGTTGCTAACAAAGTTCTAGTATTTTACGTTGTATTCGGCAAGACGTATATATTCTTTTATTTTGGGATAATAAAATAATATCTACGGGGGCATTTTGATACCGAAATTAAGGGATGCAATAAGTAAACAATAGAGATGGATTTCATAGAAACTGTGTATCTTTGTTACAAAACGTGCAGGCAGGTGCACTGAGTTGAATGGCAGTTGAGTTGAATCGTGTAACAAAAGACATGGGAAAAACATAATTCTAAGGGATAGCACTTGACTCCGTTGGAAAGGTATTCTTCGGACCCTTAATAGTGGCATGACCGAGACTAATAATCACAATGGACAAAACAGCCACAAAGGGAATCTTTATGTGAAAAGATAGGGCTTCAGAAGTGAAAGTTACACACCCACGCACAGATGTGCATAGTGGGAAGAAGGTCCGCAGCGTGAAGCCGATAAAGGCAGTCCTCTTTTTCCGTTATGGTCGAAGGCAGATCAGAGCCGGTGGGAACATCTGTCGGTTCATACGTAACTAAGTAAGCATTATCGAGTAATAAGCATTCCACCTACAGTGACTCTAAACAGTGATATATTTGTAACTCTTGGTCGGCAAATTCAAGCTTAATGTGATGATAAAAAGAAGCAGTCATTAAACCAGTTTGAAATTGGCATTCCAGTGTCATTAGAACCAATTCTTATTCATAAATACCCACGCATACCCTGAGATAAACCTCATTGCTCAACCCTGAGCTACCCATATTATTCGTCACAAACTGTAGCGTCAACGTGAAACTCTTTGCGCCACCAAAAGTTTTATAAAACATTTCTATTTTAACTACAGAAATATTGACATTAATGCCCAATGATGCCATATGGCAACAACCACTAACAATTAATCTATGGGCAAAATCATTAAAACTTTGTGTAACACCTCTTTTACCCATTATTTAGTAGGCTCCAAAGTAAATCAAACCTTTTATCATTAATGATAATTCAGGATTGAAAGGGTTTGCTGGGCCAGGTGGCTGTGGCATTTAAGGGGGTTTTCAACTCTGGTTAATTGCGTATTGTATTGCCTGGGACGGAAGTGCCTGGCTGCCTCATTTTGTGTACAAGTGGTCTGATCGGCCTTTGTTAGTCTTCCAGAGGCTTCTCTTCTCTCTGGAATGCAGATCTGTGATAACTTGCTGGTGGGGTTATTCAGGCCCAAAATGTTCCGGCTAGCACTACAGGCAACTAATATGAACAACGCAGTAGTTTCTATAGGCCTCCCTGAGTGGGGAAGGAAGTATTTTAATGCGCTTCCAGTTTAGGGGGTGGTTGTTGAGTTCAGTCATTCAATCAGTGGACGTGAGTACTATGTTTGGCACATCTCCCTGTAAAGCAAGAGGGATCAGCCTGCATGTAAGTAACAAGGTGTGAATTAAGGTAATTAATTCGAATACCTTTTATTGTTAAGATGTACCTCTCTCTCCTGAATTAAGCCATGCTCTGTTGAGTTTGCATCATTGCAATATGTCAAATTGCTTCATTTAACTTTTTAAACATATAAAAGAGAATTCTAAGTTTCACTTTAAATTAATGCATATGGTATAGTGGAAAACGGTAATAAAGTTCCAGAGTGAAAGTAGTGCTCTTAGTTTTAAGTATTATGAAATAGAGAGCTGTACTGTAAGACCGTGACCACCGTTATGGAGTGCATTCCTTAGCTTCAATAATTACGTGAAGCCTCGTTACAACCTACATTTCTCTATCAAAATTAGGCCTACTAGTGGGACACTGCTTCCTTCCACCTTGAAGGAAGCGATGGGACACAGCCCAAAGCGATGTAAGAACAGGCAATATACCTCTGAATTTCAAATTACTTATGTAGCATGTGAAGTGTATTTGCTTTCTGTTTGTTATACTGCCAGGTTCATAAAATTACTAAGTTTTTGTTCCTTAGGTTTACCTGATTCAGGATTCACAAAATCCTGGAGCCATCTAGACCTACGTACAATTATTATCATAAACGTGAAGTATCGTCTGAAATAGAAAAAAACAGTAAGTACATACACATACATATTACAATAGTTACATATTTATAGAAATAGTACATAAATGGTTAGATAACTTGGGTTTTTTATTCTTCCCCTTGGCTTGTATGAACGTTTATGTGTTAATTATTTTTCTTCTTCTTCGTCTTCTTCCTCTTCTGGCGCGAACCTTCTGTTCTCACTTAACATTATATAATACGATATACTATTTGTCACGTAGCACACGGTGGAAGAATCCATTTCCTGTTCTGTGGTTTTCGAAGCTGATTGGAGGTTTGGCTGTACAGTAGATGACACCAATTCGTGATATTCTGGTGATGACATCTCAGGTATTGTGGTGGTTTTTCGACGGCGACAATCAAGGAATCTCGATCCTCGACATTTTAGTACAAGGACTACTGCGGCCAGGCCAAGCAAAAGAAGGATGCTTCCAACTTCTACGCGTGTAGCCACGGGGGGTGGAATCCCGCTCGAATGTTGCTCGAGCTTCTCGCACGCTATCCATCAAATGCTTGATTGGCACCCGCGGTGGTTTATCATCGCTCTCAGCTTGGATAACATCCAAACTGAAAAAATCCAATGGCGTTAGTGGTACAGTGATAAAATTCCGCATCTCCTCTGAAGTCAGCAGGCCTTCGATGTCGGGCACCACAGTATCACCATCCTACATAACCCAGTTGGTTTCTCCGGTGATTGCTGATAGTGGTGTCATCGATTCTGAATGATAACAGTCTATGTCGTCTGTCAATAGTCCTGATCCATGTAGAATTAGCAAGTCTGTAGACTCTTGCTTTAGGAGCAAAACATGTCTTGGCCGTTTTCAGTGGGGCTGAAACGATATACACCCAGTAATCCTATTTAAATGTTACGTGATACTATACAGAGGTGGCAACTACTCGTTTGCATAACCTTCTTACATTGGGTTATTAGCCGAAAAGTAGAGATGATACGCATGTAGGAGGTTTACAGGAATATTGGGCGAATTCAGCTGGGGAGACGAATAGTAGTCCAGATTTACACTTGTGCACGTGGGATTCGAGAAGTAGGGCGTACTTTTGTCTATCTTTTGATATTGTCAGGTATTGCACTGAAGTGTCAACCGTTAAAAACTGATTAATTTCCTACATCCTTATTAGTAAAGGTATAAGTTGATACCGCCCCTGTTAGGGATAACATTGTCATAACAATCCCGATATATATGATCGAAAACACGAGAACCCAAACTGCGAGGTGAATGAACACCTTTGTTCACAGGCACTTCCTTTGAGCCTCTTGCCGAGAAAGGTGGCATTGTTCAGGCTAGACCCTCGGCGCCAGTCCATGTCTTGACCGGTCATGCTACGTGATGATAGAATGGACACCGGGATTTAAGTTACACATTTTTAGACGTGTTTGTGAATTAATTAGCTTGACGGTGGGAAAGTGAAAATCGCATAGAATACACGTTTCAGACACGAGAAATTGCTTTTAGATTTAAGAGTAGGGGTGAAATACGACCTATCAGAAACAAGTAACAGGTCACATGACCTCTAAAGTGTCCAAAGTTTGGCGAAAGGAAGGGGAAATTTGAACAAGGACGACATTTGATCGTCGCTAGGAAAAACACTCTGTTTCGGGGAGTTAAGGGAGCGACTAGTAATGAAAATTCACCAAAGTCCGTGTGTGCGAACACTCTGTGTCGGCGAGTGAATGGGTCCACAAATACTGAAAATACGTCAAAGTCCGTGTTCGCGAATGCACGAAGCAATGCCCTCGAATTTCACAAACCAGGTGTACACAGGTACATACATAACATCAAGATAACGGTGACGAGTGGAGAGGACTACTTATATAAATAAACTTCACATTCAACGGTCGTGGTGTCTTCTAAATTATAATACCCATACCCTGTCCGGACGCACCCTCCCCCTGAAACCCAAAAAGAGATAATTCATGCAGATATACCCTGAGAAAATCCCCGACCTGTTGGAAACCTCCCATTCGCAATCCTCACCCATCACCTATCTTCTCATATGAGGTGTTGAGTACCGGGAGGGCTCAACGAGGTACCAAACGGGCAAGGACCGCCTCATAATTTGGCACCCAACGTGGTTTACGAAGTCCGGACTGTACCAGTGACCGTTTGGCGAGCAACCTGGATCATGTAGTACTGAATATGGTGTCATAGTTTTTGGCGACTAAAGTGTATTTCTTCGAAGCCGTGACCAATGGGTATGACTGCAGAACTGTGAGACATCATAAAGTGCCAACCAGTATGCTTGCGTAGGAGTTCTGACCGACGCGGCAGGGAAACTACATCATCCACGGAGAACAACAGACGCAACGGAGTTCGAGTTCTGGAACACCGGCGGAAGTCGACGACGGAGACAGCACAGCGGCCATCACCAGCAGAACAGCCCCAGGAAACAACAACCTATATCCCCCCAGTGAAAGTGTCAAACCAGTGCTATTCCCCTACCCAGGATTACCCTAACGACGGATACGGACATCAACGAGTAAGCGCAACCAATTTCAGTTGTATACTAATAATCTTGTAATCTTGTGTTAAACCATTTATGCTTAAATAGGCTGATGCTGCCAGTAATAGGGAACAGAATACGGTAAAAAAAAATAGTTTTCCTTTCTTCAAGAAACGAGGCAGTAATTTTACATGAATGATACTTAGGAATAGAAAAGTAATAAGTAAAAATAACGAAATGGCAGATGATAGATGTATGGCAGAGAATAGTGTATTTGGGGATACGGAAGCTAATGTAGAAATAGTCCCAGATGCAGAAGTTAGAATAGCAGAGCAATCTCCTCCCCTTGCCGACCCAGGACTAAGCAGTATGAATAGCTTAATGCTTCAGCTGATAGAAAAAATGAATACCTTAGACAGTAAAATCACAGCACAAGCTAATGAAATGACAGCTAAAGTTAGCACATTAGACAGTAAAATAACAGCGCAAAATACTGAAATGGAGCTAAGGTTAAGTCAACAACTTAGGGAACAGGAAGCTAAGCTTACAGAGAAACAATGTGAGCTAAGCTCTCAGTTAGAGAAACAACTGAATAGCGTAGTGGGTGAGGTTAATCGCGTCAAAGATACCTTACAAATAGAAGTAAGTGCCATTAGGAGTGAACTGGGATCCACGCAGGTAGAAATGAACCAGATAAGATCTGAGTGTATAAACGAAGTTGGCAGCATCAGAGGGACAATGGATGTAGCTTTAAGTAATAATTTAGAACAAGTAAGGTCTGAGGCGAGAACCACAGTGTCAATATGGAGGAGAGACATAAAGCATTGGAACGAGTAATTGGTACAGAACTAGAGAAAGTGAAAGCTGTAATGGGTGAAAATCAAAGCTTAAATCTTAGCGAAATTAACAAAGTAAGGCAAGAAATGACACACGTAGTTGCCGCCCAGTCCGATAAATTGCAAGAAAAGGCAAAGGAAATTGCTGTAACTGAGATACGAGCAGCGATGAGGCACGAAGCCAGTAATCTACAGTGCCATGCCTCAACGGTGCCCGTAACCTCAGGTAGTGGTGTAAGTGTCGAGGGAAGAGTGAGCGATCATGTAAGCGTTCCATTGTCATCTCCTAACACTAGTTACCAATTTCAAGGTGCTGAGACACGTCCACCCCCCTATACACATGAATTTCCTCAATGAACTTCCTCTGCCGAAGTTTGACAGCGCTCGTGACAACCCGAAACAGTTTATCAATGATATTGAGTCTTACTTCGCGTTGAGAGGGATACCCGACAATTACAAAATGATCATAATTCAGAGGAGCTTAACTGGTTCTGCTCTAAGCTGGTTTCGTTTAACGATCGGAGACTTGGCGCAGTATGAACATTTTAGAATTGCATTCCTACAAAAATATTGGAATGCGGTTGCTCAGTACAACGTTCGCAGTCAGATCAATAACGGGAGATATCAGCGCGTTAACAACGAATCCATGACTGACTACTTCTTAAGATTGGGTCAGCTGAACAAGTTATTTGACCCTCCTCTTTCTGAACATGACTTTATTAGTGCCATATGTCGACATTACCCAAATATGATTCGCCACCATTTAGTTGTTGCCAGGCCCCAAACTCTCAGCGAGGCTATTGAATTATTGGCAGCATTACAGGGTAATGAACCGCAGATAGAAGAGCCAGTCACGTGGCACAGAACAAGTACTCATCCCATTAGGCAAAATAATGATGGGATGAGGGCAGAAGGACCTCAAAACAGGCATATTGACGCGAACTGGTCCAATAGACAGAGAACCTCCAGGCCATACGACCGACGAGAGAGGAATGAGAGAACGAATTACACCCATAATCGGCCCCCATATAACTACCCTATTCAGTACATGTCATTCAACAGACGAGGAGGAACGAACCGGGGAAACCCACATAGAAGTTTCCATAACGAATATGCTAGGCCAAACCATCGACACAGAAGTCCCTTGAATACAACAAATACAAACGCTGATATGACACGTGAGAGAGAGGTGCCACGCCCACCAACAACTCCACCCAACAGAGTCAACACGAACTATGTACATTCTCAGGCACACACGACCCAGGTTCGAACCCTGACGCCACCGGAAAACTAGACCCGGGACGTATGGAGTCTCCGCATCCTTCCCGATTAGAAGCCACCCAGAGCTCTCAGTCTATAGGGGACACTAATGATAATGATATAGCAACACAAAGTGACGTACATGTAAAAATTGTTCCAGGGAGAAAACACAAAATTCTGAATTGTACTCAAACAGAACTATCGGTTGCTCAGAATTTATAGTAAACCAAGAAATAATGGAAGCTCCAAGAATAACTGCCGAAATTGCAGACAGGGTTTTCCAAGTTATTTTAGATACGGGATCTTCAGTCACGGTCTGCAGCGAGAATTTGTACAATCAACTAATTAAATTAGGCATAAAATTGCAGTCGCTCCCAGTCAAAAATGCAGTGTGTACGGGTGCTATCGGCAAAACTAAACAAAGGATTTCGCAGCAGATTTTAATAAATGCAAAAATAAACGGATATGGTGTAGATTTTGTATGTTTCGTGGTAAAAGGCCTAGCCACCGATATAATTATCGGAAGTGACCTATTAAACGCACTGTACTCTGTGATTGATTACGTGCAGTCGCAAGCCACATTCACCATAGCAGGCGTAACAACTCAAATACCATTTACCTCTGTGGCACAGGATAACATGTTTGTACCTGAAGAGGAAGAAATTCAAAACGAAGAATTTTTCGTTGAGCTAGTAAATATAGGAAAATGCGGCGAGATAATTAGGTTAATGGCACAGAACGTACAAGACGTGCTGGAGTACAACGACCTGGAAGAAGCAGCAGGTGCCGAAAGGGAGACAATAGTGAACGTAGAGAGAAAGAGAGAACCCTTCTCCAGGCAGGTAAAAGCTCGCATCAGAGGGTTAACCGAGTTGAGTGAAATACAAAAGGAACGCCTATACCAGCTGATATTGACACACAGAGAAATTTTCTCAGACCGTACAGGCTTATGCAACGCATACCAGTATTCATTTGAAATAGCAGAAATGCCAATAACCCGACACAAATGCAGAATGATCCCTTTGGCCGTGAAAGACGCGGTGTCAAAAAAATTGACGAGATGTTGGAACAAGGAATTATAGAGTTTTCAGACACTCCATATGTACAACCTTTATGTATCGTAAAAAAAAAGATGGGACAGTGAGATTGATAGTTGACGCACGATTAATTAATCAGTACATAGTCCCAGATCATATGCGCACACAAAATATCGAAGAAATCCTCGCTGGTATTGGAAGGCAGCGATGGTTCACGTCACTTGATTTAACTAATTCTTACCTCCAAATTGAAATTGCGCCAAGACTCAGGAAATATTTAGGATTCATTCACCAGGGAAGAGTTTATCAATTTCGTCGTTGTGCATTCGGACTGAGCGTATCTGGAAGTGGTTTCTTAAGAGCCATGCACACCATATTCGGTACACAATCGGCAGGATACATATCTCAATATGTGGACGACATATTAATTCATGACTTGAGCGCCGACGAACACCTTGACCATTTAGAAATCGTGTTTAACAAATTAAAAAATTGTGGCATGACACTAAATTGGGAAAAATGTACATTTTTTGAAAAATCAGTGAAATTTTTAGGCTACGTAATTTCAGGAGAAAGTTTATCACCAGACAAGGAGAGAATCGAAGCAGTACTAAATATACCGCGTCCGAAAAACGTCAAACAAGTAAAAAAGTTTCTAGGTATTTTAGGTTATCAAAGTAGATTCCTTATAAATTACGCCAAGGAGACAGCACCGCTTAGAGCTTTGTTAGTTGCGAATACAAAATGGCGGTGGTCTGACGTGGAAGAGACAGCCTTCCAACGATTAAAAGATTTATTTAGCAACTCCATTCTCCTCACACGTCCGCGAATGAACTTACCATTTCTCATATACACCGATGCTTCAATGATAGCGTACGGCTGCATCCTAGCACAAGTATCCCAAGATGGCGAAATGCGCATAATTGCAACGACATCCAGATCCTTAAGCAGAACGGAACGCATTGCCTGCGTGACCGAACAGGAAATTAGTGCAATATTCTTTGCAATTCAGAAATTCAAACATTACATATACAATAAACCAATCATAGTGTACACGGATCACATAAGCTTATCGTTTATA
This sequence comes from Mantis religiosa, assembly GCA_030765055.1. Lineage (NCBI taxonomy): Eukaryota > Metazoa > Arthropoda > Insecta > Mantodea > Mantidae > Mantis > Mantis religiosa. The sequence continues at coordinate 320,335,206 of CM060948.1, forward strand.
AAGAACTGCAAAATGACCAGTAGTAAGCTATCGCGTTACATACATGAAATAATGTCCTACAACGTAGACATCAGGCATATCCCAGGGAGCATTAACGTTTTCAGCGACCTACTATCCAGGATTAAAGTAGGAGAGAACCTTCCGGAAACCATAGGAAGCTCTCAAAGAGAGGTGAAAATATTGAAGATAGACTTACATTTAAATAACCGCGTCGCAAAAGAAATGAAATTGTTGCAGAAATGTCAACAGGAAGACAGCAAATTAGCTGCAATATGGGAGAACGTGCCACCTATCTGTCCTGAGAACAAAACGAAGTTTGGAAAAATGGATGGCGTAATTTACAAGCTAGTAGATAAGCATGCCCCAGCATGGAAAGCATACGTACCAGCAGCTCTGGAAGCACTAATTATAGAAGCCTACCATGTTGCACTAATTCATGCAGGTGTGGAGAGGACTAGCCTAGTTATCTCGGAACACTTATACCTCCCAAAGATAGGTAGGAAAGTAAGAGCGTTTGTCGCAACTTGTGATTTGTGCCAAAGAGCGAAACCGCTTAATAAACGATTTGACCGCCCTCCTCAGTCAATATTAAGGCAATTCCCTTTGGAACTAGTAGCAGTTGACGCCCTCGGACCTTTACCGACAGCAAGGGCAGGCTTAAAGTATATCTTCGTATTGGTTGATGTGATGTCAAAATTTGTAAGATTATACCCTATGAAAAAGTTAACAAGTGCGACTTGCACGGACAAAATAGTAAAAGATTACGCTCAGAAGTATGGTAAAATGAAGGCAATCCTCGTAGATAATGCTTCTGTGCATCACGGCCGAAAATTTATAACCAAACTACACGATGCAAATATAAAGATTTACCACATCAGCAATTACCACCCGAATTCTAACCCATGCGAAAGAGTAATGCGAGATTTAAATGCCTATCTCAGAATAATATGCCACATGAAGCATACGACCTGGCCTGAGTATCTAACTTATATAGAATGGATCATGAACCATTCAATCAACACAAACCATGGTTATTCACCTGTCCAGCTGATGACAGGTAGGCCACCCGAACCGGTTATCAGTGGAGTACCAGCCTCTTTACCAAGTATACCTGAGTGCGATGCTGAAAGGATAGGAAAGGAATTTTTGCGCACAAAGAATAAAGCAGACAAAAGGCGTGCCAAACAGAAAAGGTATTTACATAAATGGGAGCCACAAATCAATGACAAAGTACTAGTAAGGAATTTCGATAAATCCTCATTAGCAAAAAATGTTTACAAAACATTTAATTTATTGTGGAAGGGACCCGTCAAGATAACTGGTCAAATAGGAGATAGAACCTACATACTACAAGATATAAGAACGGGTAAACCCATTGGCAAATACCACATCAGTGCATTACGTCCATATAGGGAAGCGAATACACCTAAATAAATAAGCACCTTCGCTAAGCATTGAACGGGTTGGTGTGAGACCGGTAGAGTTCGAACAGGAGAACCGTTTGTGCAAATGCGACAACATGATATTCGCATGCCACCCCAAGTCCCCTCATTGTAACTTGACATTAAAAAACAAGGAAGTAAAGAGGATTTCCTCACGGGTTGTTTATTTCATTTTTTCTTTCTTTCATCAATAGCCTTACGTCATAGGATTACAATTATGTCCGAAAACAGAAAGTACCAGGTACATTGAACGAAGGTAACTGTGTTATGGGAATAAAAGAAAAAGAAATGTGAAGTGTAAGTAAATATATGTGTTAGCTTTAGGTTGTGATAGCAATAAAAGAGATATATGTACACATACATCGGGATGCAAACAAGGTTGAAACAAGGTGTGTGAAACCATTTGTTGTGGACACCATTGTTTTTACTTAATCCGCCATAAGAAAAGGGTTATGAACAAAGTGGGTGGAATTCTAGGAATGTTAATGAAGGTAGTAGTGTAATTGAAGGGGTCATCAATATAGGAATGAATACTAAAATGATATGAATGACATGTAAATATAGATACCTGAATGCTAATGTGAAGTGATAAATCCAATGTAAAAAAAATAGAGAGTAGAAAGAATGTATATCTAGGGTCAGAAAAGACATTAAGAGAACTGGAAAACCAGAACACTGCAGTTTTATGAGTGTAGTAAGTGAGTGAGTGAGTGAAATGATTAAACGTCCGCTAGAGGAGACTACGACATTTGTATAAAAAATATGAATGAGGAATGTAATTAAATAATATTCATAGGTTATATGTTTATGAGATATCTGGTTATAGCTTTAAGAAATATTGTGTTTATATACTAGATGTAACGTACTGTATAAGTTAATATGTAACTACCTCCACACGTCACTACTGACGACGCATATCATAATATACATATACCAACCAGCTCATACAATGATGGGATATTCTGATAATTTCGAAAGTGACTTTTAATATAAAAGCCCTGTTCTAAATTATCAGAAGGGCATATGATACCGCCCCTGTTAGGGATAACATTGTCATAACAATCCCGATATATTATCGAAAACACGAGAACCCAAACTGCGAGGTGAATGAACACCTTTGTTCACAGGCACTTCCTTTGAGCCTCTTGCCGAAAAAGGTGGCATTGTTCAGGCTAGACCCTCGGCGCCAGTCCATGTCTTGACCGGTCATGCTACGTGATGATAGAATGGACACCGGGATTTAAGTTACACATTTTTAGACGTGTTTGTGAATTAATTAGCTTGACGGTGGGAAAGTGAAAATCGCATAGAATACACGTTTCAGACACGAGAAATTGCTTTTAGATTTAAGAGTAGGGGTGAAATACGACCTATCAGAAACAAGTAACAGGTCACATGACCTCTAAAGTGTCCAAAGTTTGGCGAAAGGAAGGGGAAATTTGAACAAGGACGACGTTTGATCGTCGCTAGGAAAAACACTCTGTTTCGGGGAGTTAAGGGAGCGACTAGTAATGAAAATTCACCAAAGTCCGTGTGTGCGAACACTCTGTGTCGGCGAGTGAATGGGTCCACAAATACTGAAAATACGTCAAAGTCCGTGTTCGCGAATGCACGAAGCAATGCCCTCGAATTTCAAAAACCAGGTGTACACAGGTACATACATAACATCAAGATAACGGTGACGAGTGGAGAGGACTACTTATATAAATAAACTTCACATTCAACGGTCGTGGTGTCTTCTAAATTATAATACCCATACCCTGTCCGGACGCACCCACCCCCTGAAACCCAAAAAGAGATAATTCATGCAGATATACCCTGAGAAAATCCCCGACCTGTTGGAAACCTCCCATTCGCAATCCTCACCCATCACCTATTTTCTCATATGAGTTGTTGAGTACCGGGAGGGCTCAACGAGGTACCAAACGGGCAAGGACCGCCTCAAAGTCTAATGTGCGACACAATCCACCAAATTGAATCTGAATAAAAATACGTATAACCCTAAGTACAGAATAGGCTATGACGTCAGGCAAGTCGTAATAAGTATGCATACTGAATATATCGACCACTGATAGGAGAGAGGTTCCCATAAGTAACTGGTTTACAACGGTTTTGAGGGTCTGGGAAAGGTTTCGGGGTGGCACAATCGTAGCACTGTCTTCCTGTAGCAGACACATCTATGCCCTCATGAAGTTGCATAATCTGCTGTTGCAGATTAAAAACGAATAAGGTCAATTCTCTTATTGCATTAGACAAACGCAATTATTTAATCATCCAGCGTTTAAGTTCAGTGATATTATTTTGCATATTTTGCCCTCCAAAATGGCATCGTTAAGAATTTTGAGTAACTCTGTTGCCAACAATTTAATAGCCGTAGTATTATGAGTAATTCTTTCATCCAAATTCTGTATATATGTCAAATTTTGTGCGACGTGCATTAATTTTGAGGTGTATTTTTAATACTTCTCAATTTGAGTGTTAATATGATTAATTTCTGCTTGATCGGGTGTCCCGAAAAGAAATTTCAAAATGGAACCTCCTGTATTTATTGCGCCTCTTTTCTCTCGGGGTCCCTGATGCGGCAAGAACGGCTGTATATTTTCAACTTCCACTCCTAGAAGGTTAAGACAATTTTCCGGCTTTGCAACTTCAGTGCAATTAATTAGATGAGACACGTCAGTGGTTTTAGTTAATTCTAATTTTCTAAATACTTTTTCAGTGTGCGTCACCGTGTCAGCATATTGATGTATTGGTACGTCTATACTAACCGTCCATTTATTTCCAGTCACGAGTATAGTTTCCTGTTACGAAAAGATTATTCCCTTAGACATTAAGGGCTTTGGAAACATGGATGGGTGCGAGAGGGGTTTCTGGTTTACCCAAACATGATCAGAAAACAAACAAACGACAAGAAATGCGTTACCTTCGCTTTCTTTTACCTAAGTTCATTTTTATAATAGAAATTACTTTCCCTTAACTTGTTGGAACATCTTAAGAGTCAGTGATTACTACTGTCACTAGGTCCTGCCTTGTCCAAGGTTTGAACCTGAGATCCTGTCCATGATCACCCTACTGGGGATTTTGTACGCCTTTTACCACCTTCACTTCTCCACGTAGGATCCCTTTTTGCATCGTCAGCTTCAGGTGAACTGACTGAATCTGCAGCATCGCTACAAGTTTCATTTTCCTCTTATTAGATACATTTGTTTCAGTAACGTCGGTCCAAATTTCCATGTCAGGAGCTGTACATTCTATGGAAACTTCGATAATTTGGGAAGAACTAGTTATCATTTCTGATTCACTTGAGCCGTTAATGCCAATTACAGTTTCCTGTGAAACTTCCGAATAGCAACGTTTTAGCCTGTTTAAGTGGACCACCTGAGAACGCTTTGGCCCAATTTGGAGTGTGTAATTCAAAGGGGTAAGTATTTAAATTATTCTCCATGGACCACTATACTTTAGTGCTAATTTTCTGTTTGTCTTTTTACTGATATAGGACTTGTCCAAATATACTAATTCACCTACTTCGAATTTAGTATTAGTAGCTTTCCTATCATATCCACGTTTATGTTTAAATTTATTTTCAAGAAATTTGTGATATACATTTTCGTAAGCTTCGCGTAGTCGTGTTTTCATAGCCTCTATATATCCTTCAGCCAAATTATATTCATTATTGTGTACAGTTTTTGGTTCAAGGTCTATCATAGTAGGTAAACGCATCTCTCTAGCATGCAGTTGATAAAATGGACTGTATTTTGTGATCCTATGAGTAGGAGATCGATACGCCATTAGAAGAAACGGCATCATTTTATCCCATTCGGTTTCATCCCTTGATATCTTTATCGAGAGAGAATCATTAAGACACCTATGGAATCTCTCTATAGTTGCATTAGACTGTCGATGCATTGGGCTACTATTAGCATGCTTCACAGCAAATAATTCGCAAATTTCAGCGAGCAAAGCTGATTGGAAATTGGTTCCCTAATCTGATATCACCTTTTCTGATGACCCATATCTACAAAATATTTCGGTTACCAGAGCTCTTGCAACCGAATTGGCAAATGGATCTGGCATAATAATTGCTTCCGGGTAGTTAGTGAAACCATCCATTTCTGTCAAGACATACCTATTTTTCGAACTCGTGACAGTCAATGATCTTGTTATATCTATCGAAATTGTTATAAATGGTCTAGTTGCTCTTTCTGAAATTCCTGATGAAGCAACAGGTTTTCTAACAATTTTCCTTACAGCGCACATTTGGCATTTTTGAGTATAAGTATTTACGTCATCACGAAGTGTTGGTCAGAAATATCTTTGTCCTATTACAGCTTGGGTACGTTTCATCCCTTGATGTGAACTGTAAGTAGCATCGTGATGTATAGAAATTATTTCCTCAACTGCAGACTTAGGAACAAGTATTTTAGATTTTTGCTTATGTTTAAGATATACTATCCCATCTGGGTCAATAGTGATTAAATTATTTAAACCTTGTTTTGCTTATTGAACTAGCAGTATACGGTAATTATCGTTCATCTTATGTTCTCTCAGAAATTCACGAGATAAAGGACAATCATGCAGAGATGCCTCCGGCATCGCCTGTGCCTCCTGAACAATGGCATGGACCAGACGGAGAGCCTCCCGCGATCCCTGTGCCTCCCGAAGAAGACGATGAGCTGGATTGCTCGCAACAGAAACAACCAACTGTTCCGTCTCGGCCACAGAAGGGTTCACCCCCAGGCGGGACAATGCTTCAGGTACGATATTTGCTCTACCTGGTCTATGGTTTACAGTGAAGTCATAATCACTTAAAGTTAGCATCCGTCTAGTTAATCTCGCACTTAGAGGATTCTTTGTCATTGATAGTTAGGTTGGTGCTTTATGGTCAGTAAATATTGTGAACTTATGCCCAAATAGATAAATTCGGAATCTTTGGACTCCGAAAACGACACTCAAAAGCTCATTCTCGGTAGTAGTATAATTGATTTCGGGAGCAGTTAACAACTTTCTAGCATATCCAATAGGATATAACTTGTTAAACTTGTGATAATATGGCAGCCACGGCACAATTTGATGCTTCACGGGCTTGAGTTGATTGAGTGAAATCCGGGTTCGCTAATTCAGGAGAAGACGTCAGCGCATATTTCAAAATATTAAAAGCTCGTTCAGTGGCTTTATTCCATTAACAGTTTTTATTCTTCTTTGTCAACTGAGTGAGAAGTTTACTAATTTATGAAACATTTGGAATAAAATATCTGTAATAGCCCACAGCACCAACAAAAAACGTACCTGTGTCACAGTACAAGGTCGCGTTAATTTCTTTATGCATATACTTTACTAGTATCTGGTTTAATTACTTGTAAACTTACATTGTTACCTATATATACTATTTCTGATTTTTCAAAATGGCACTTTTCAATACTAGGCTTTAAACTAGCTTCATATAATTTGTTAAAAACTGTCCTTAACTTTTCGGCATGTTCTTCGATATTCACACCGAACACCATTATATCGTCCATATATACTAGACAAATCATCCCCTCAGGGGCCTACTTCAGTAGGTACGGGTTTGGCGCACCCGGGGTCCCGAGCCAACAGTCTCCCTCGTGTGGGCTCCTCTTCGTGGTTGAGGGAGACGGTCAACAGTCCCACCCACGCGTAGCCCGTGCGTGGAGATCCGTGGAGAAGTTTTTTAGATTCTTGTCTAGTTTAGAGTTTAGGATTTAGTGAACGAAATTTTTAGTAGGTTTTGATTGATGTTTTTTTATGTACGTGTATTTTTAATAGGTTTTGTTACACTTGTATAGTTTTTACAAAGTTTTATATCTGGCTTTTGCCATGACTAGTTTTTTAAAGAGCGCTGATGACCGCCGTATTTGAGCGCCCTTATATGTATCATCATCATCTAGACAAATCATTCCTTTAAGATTTCCCATAATTAAGTCGATTGCTTTAGACCACGTCATAGGCGCGGAAACCAACCCGTAAGACATACAGATATATTCGTAACTACCTTCTGGACAACAACAAGCTGTATTTGGTCTGTCTTCTGCCCTAAATTTAATGGCACTGAAATGCAGAATTAATATCAATAATAGAAAAAATGCATTCCCAGAAAGCATCGATAAATTCTTCTTTATATCAAGATTAGGCCATGTAAAGGTAGACCGCAAACAAAATGCAGTCGGTGTGCGTATGCGTGAGGAGAACCTTCTCCCCTTCTCGCAATCCAAGCATCACGTGGCTCCCACCACTCCCTTCCTGCATGCGACAGAGCAAACCACACGAAGCGCGTGTATTTTAATGTTGTTTTGATTTTCAAAGATATCAGAGAATAATTACCTCGGACATGGCCTCACACTCGATCAAGAAATATACAGAATCTCAGTTTCTTTATACCCTGAAAAAACAGTGATTGGGCAGAAAATGCAGAGTGAATCTAACTGAGAATGCCAAAGCCAGTGAAGCAGATGACCAGTTCAGCCCGCACGATGTAGGAGAGGCAACCTAAACTCACGGTAGAGGGGGAAAGTTAGAGTTCTCCAGCGTTGGTAAGCCACGACTACAACTGAAATTTTTTCGCGGGCTGTTTATAAGTACTTTAGTAACACTGTTCAAACGACGGTAGTCCACGCACAGCCTGTACAAAGACAAAAGTACTCGCCCAATCAGACTCGGTGTGCTATATAACCTTCTTTTCAAGCGTTTCTTCTATTTTCTGTCTGAGTTCTCCCTTAAGTTAAAATGACAACCTGTAAGGATTTAACTTAATTAGCTTAGCGTCTCCCGTATCAATTTCAAGTTTGATTACAGAACACGGTAGTTCACCTGAGGTCTCATCGAGAAATAAGGGTATATAGTCATATATCACATCCGGTATAATCCACTTCTCTCTGGGTTCTAAGTGGGGTAACTTTCTTTTCACCATTTCGTGTAACTGCTTTGTCTCTACCTTACACTGTATTTCATAGTTTCTCCTCTTCTTTCAACTCCGGTAGTGTTACTCTTATTGAATATAGATAATTACTATGGCTTTCTAACTCATCACAAAAACCACACTTTTGATCTAATGGTCCAGGATTCATGACTCCCATGGAACCACCAATGGTCTGTACATTGGATTTAGGGCATGTGGGTCTTACTTCACTATATGTTTTCTTATTTTACTTACTCATATTATGGTACGCAGGTCCCTCACCACTCCGGACATGGCTGTGCCTACACTCACCGGTGGGCCCCTGATGTGCACGAGGTCTGTTGCTGGCCAGCGATTGTCGGCCCTTGCATCTACCAATATGTCTGAGGTAGGTACAATCCCCGCTGAAAATAGTTTTAAACTGTTTTCCTTCAATTCGTCCGGCATCCCTGTGCCCCAACTTCTGGGCTCTGCGGCTTCGGACGGTGTGCAGCTTAAAAAATAACTAGCAAGTTTTACACATAAATACAAGGGCTTCCCCTGGTTTACCAAAAGGAACACTTGCTTCACAGGACTTTATCAAATTCGTTAGACTTCCCTAGTTTTGTCCCCTTAGGGAGGTAAACAGCTTCTACTCTTAAATTTAGTAACCGCGTTATGCAGTATTTATAATCATCTAGTAATTTATGATTTCCCCGTCAAGCCAACATAATGAATTTTCTGACTCAGTTTCGTTTACATTATAAAGTATCGTTACTGCCCTAGCTACAAAAATCTCATGCTGACTAATTTCCACAGGCTATAAAGATATTTCTGAGGGAGAAAATGTATGCTTGACCTTTTGTATACGTTTAAGTACTTGGGTCTCAGATCTTGGGGAAATCGAAATTTTCTCCTACTATGACATCACAACTAGGTTGATGTTTGGTTAATTTTCCTCTTCTCCCATCATGCAAACTTGGCCGATAGCCGGGTTGATCAGAACTGACTCGGTCTTTATCCGCAAAGGTTCTAAAGTAACACTTCCAAATTCTGTATGAAGTTTGGCATTGGGAATATCTATTTGAGCGTCTATTGTAGCAAATAGAGACGTTATTACATTAATTATTTTATGTTACATATAAAGTTTATTGTGCCATATATGTTGGAATCATACGCAACGCATCTTATTGGCGCCAGGATTCGGTAACATAATGCCACGGGAACGGCTTACTAGTAGATTCTTGATCGGTGAGTCAGCCAGCGAACACAAAGGCTTCTCTATAAACCTGAATGAGCAGAGGCGGAGGGGTGGGCGACTTGTTCTGGCTTGACTAAGACAAACGCTTAGATTCGAGAGTCGGTAGATGGATGGAACCCAACGATGGTGACACAGTATGGCCTCTGGATCTCCGGCTCTGACGTTTTGCGCCTGCAGGAGGTGGAGGGCGAAGGTTAATGGTACCATCATGTAATAATGAGTAATTGAAAACATATCGTCAGAATTATCTTTAGAATGTGAATATAGGGCTATATTAGCTTCTAAACATTGAAATCCAACTTGTAATTTCATTACCATGCAAGATATTATTTACATCACTCTTTTCGAATATTTATTTCACACCTTTTACTTGCACTAACTGCTTCTATTGGTAGTACTGGGATTCTGTACATCTGGTATCGTGGTCAGGAAGCTAAAACTGTCTGCTAGTGCCAATCAGCATTGTCACTGCTAGGCATGGCTTCCAAATCCAACACCGTGTTGCCGCTGCAATTCAGTGTGCACCACGTGACTTGCGTTTGGTGTTGGTGCTGTTGAAGTTTGTTTACTATTTTATGTTTGCATAGACTCCGATTTTTAGCGTCTGTAAGTCTCATTACTATCACTATTATAGTAATATGGCTACTGGTTTGTCACAATTCAAGAAAATAATCGGCTCTTATAATACACATGTTCCTGTGCTTGAAATTCCCACTAAAGAACTGGTAATAGTGCGTTTCCCCTTCTCGAGAACTGTCAGAGCCAGAGAACGGATGGCCCAACTATAGTGCTGAAGCAACCAGTTTGCTGCATCTCCGGGGCCTGAGGATGTAGCTCATCAGTAAATCATGTAAAGGTATTTCTGTTTCTTGACTATTAATAAATGCGAGCTCTAGTCTAAATCTTTCTATATTCTTACTTAAGGTAATTACCCTTAGGCACAACTTCTAAAGTCTTGGTACCCTCTCGTGAGAGAAATACATGCCAAGCGTAGTAAAGCGTTCCCCCCTCGTAACCAAGTGAGTTTATGCTCGGATTAATGCATTTATAAGGTGTAATTAAAGAGGGTTATGACTCTACATCCTTAACAAATCTATCCCAATAATTCCGTCATGCTAAGAACTTAAGAACACAACACAAAAGTATACCACACTTCTATAGCATCATCTGCTAAGGTTAATGATACAGTCGCGAATCCCTTTTTTACGAATGGCGGCGTACGCACAAAAAGGGTTCGCTCGGCTAGTTTACACAAAGCAACTGATATGCACAGTGTGGTAATAAAGAGCTTGCGTAAGCAGTTAAAGATAGCATGCAGATAAGGGTCTGCCGAAACAAACAACCTGATATAAAGGAAACTTTCTAGTGACATCTTGATTGATAGAGATTATTCGGTTTCTTTATTGCTCTGGAACAGTCTGGAATTGTCACTTGAGGTATTTAAGGAACCGACGGTTCGCCTAGTGTCAGTCGTAAACAAAGAGTCGTGAACAGTAGTAAACACAGTAAGAAGTAAACAGTGTGTTTGTGTGGTCATCGGCCTTGGTAGATTGTGAATGTGTATGTGACGTAATTTGGCTGTAACCTCCTACTGTGAGTGTATTTCCACGTAAATAAAGAACATTTAGATTTTCTGCAAATTGGACTTTTAATTCTACGGACCCAAAATGTCACAACTGGTATCAGAAGTGGGATGACACCAGCCAGCCAGCTTAATGTTCGGCCGAGAGTTACGCCTCCCCTATGACTTGGCCTTTGGGAGGCCCCCGGACGCAAAACAGCCACCAACCGCGTATGTGGAGAACCTGGTGGACCATCTCCACGACATGCATGAGATAGCTCGTCAGAACATCTAGAAGGCGAGCGACCACATGAAGACCCGATACGACAGGCAAGCCAACAGCAAAGGGTTCCAAGAGGGTGACCTAGTCTGGTTCTACCGCCCTACTCGGACCAAGGAACGCTGCCCGAAACTTCAACAGCCGTGGCAAGGACCACATCGGGTGGTGAAGAGGATTAACGACGTGGTCTACCACATCCAGAAAATGCCCCAAGGGAAGATGTTGGTGGTACACCTGGATCGTCTGACCCGCTACGATGGTGCTGTTCGGGACGACCAGCCTTGAGGAGGGAGCAGTGTCACGAATACCTTTTTTACGAATGGTGGCGTACGCGCGAAAATGGGTTCGCTCGGCTAGTTTACACAAAGGAACTGATAGGCAGACAGTGTGGTAATAAAGAGCTTGCGAATGCAGTTAAATATAGCACGCAGATAAAGGTCTGCCGAAACAAACAACCTGAGGTAAAGGAAAATTTCTGGTGACATTTGATTGATAGAGATTATTCGGTTTCTTTATTGCTCTGGAACAGTCTGGAATTGTCAGTTGAGGTATTTAAGGAACTGACGACTCGCCTAGTGTCAGTCGTAAACAGAGAGTAGTGAACAGTAGTAAACACAGTAAGAAGTAAACATCTGAAGAGTGTTGTTGTAACGAGAGCTAATGTAATGAGAACGTTGTTTGTGTGGTCATCGACCTTGGTAGATTGTGACCATGTATGTGACGTAATTTGGCTGTAACCTCCTACTGTGAGTGTATTTCCACGCAAATAAAGAACATTTAGATTTTCTGAAAATTAGACTTTTAGTTCCTACGAACCCAAAAAGTCACAATACCGATCCGCCTTTATACTTAATGCATCTCCTGTAAAACCGACGGCAGCAACTCTTAAGGTTGTTGAATTGTGATCTACAGTACCTTCTTTTATTGCTGAAAAACTAGCTCCAAGCTCAATAAGCAAACTTCTAGCCTTGGATTCCATATTTACCTTTACTAGCATTTCTTTATGTGTTGGAATCATTACATTTACAGGAACCGGTTCGGCATCTGAGGTACCGGGTTCCCGCTCCGCGACAAGGCCAGTTCGTTTCACGTAGGTTTTTGCCAACGACAAAACTTTGCTGTATGTCCAGGCATGTTGCAGTTTATACATTTAAAGCGATTGTCGGGCGCTGTAGGTGCTGCTTTGAAGGAAGTATTATTTCCGCCCACTGCGACATGCAGTTTATTCTTATGTTTCCTGCCCCAGGAAACTTGCCGATTTTGATTTTGCCCTTGAACGGTCCTTGTCCTTGCTCTATAAGGAGCAGCTGATTTTTACCTTATAATTGATTGCTATGTGTCGCTTTCTATTACACCTATAGCAAACTTTATCAGCTTGCATTACAAATACCTTCCTTTCTGGTTTCTCTTGTGGTGTAGCCTGTTGCCTTTCAGCGTTTTCTACGGTGGTAGCAATGCGAATCACTGCTATCAGGTTATCAGGCATCTGTAACCGCACCTGCTGTCCCACAACTCCACTGAGTCCGTTCATAAATACGACTAAAAACGCCTATGTGCCTCTTCACTTATTATTTTCTCAGCATCTGCATTTCCAGCTGTGTGAATAGTCTTGTGACAGAGGTGTCTCCACCTATCAGCAAACCGTCGACAGTCTCATCAGCCTTTTGAGTGACGTCTTGTAATGCAGTTTAGTGATATTGGAGCAGCAACTTTTCCATGAAACGGGTAGTTAGTGCCTTTTTAAGATCTTCCCATGTAGTGGTAGCACACTGAAGATCGGATCTCCCTCTAAAAATTACAATGCAGTACCTGCTAATTTGGCCCTTGCTATATTAAGCTGGTCCGTTTTTTACCCAATTCCCTACAACTGTAAGATGTGCAATATTAGCTATGAAATCTTTTACGGGTCTCCCTTTCGGATCACCATTATATTCCTTAATAACATTTGCTATGCAAACATCCTTTAATTTTGTGGGTGTCTAACGCGCTATCTTTTCCTGTAATTCTATATTTTTATCATCAGAATTTGCCATTATGTATGTTTTAGCGGAAGTCTTTTTATTTAATTTCAGGGGTTCCTACGGGTGTGTATGGTACGGGCAATGTGTTATCCTTCCTACGGCCAGAATAATGGAGCTATGCCAAGCAGTCCACAGCCACCCAACGGCAGATCCGGGGTATGACACGTCAATATAATGTAGCTATTTGTAAAGCAGAAAAAAATAAAAATCGCTAATACTGATGCAAAACTGATTTCTTATTTTACTTCTCTAGACATTGCTCTAGTTTTCTGAGAAGAATTACTAGGATACAATGACATTCTCTTTCCCTCAGGAGTTCCTACCCTGTGCTCTAGAATAATTGCATCAGTAGCGTCGTGAAACAAAAGGTCTCTACATTCAATTTATAGCAATTCAAATTGATACACAGGATCGATATGGCCCTTCAATTACAGTAACATTAGCTTTATGATGGGTGTATGGCGGGCAAGGAAAACCCTTAAGTTTACCTTGAAAAGCTAGTTCTATTCTAGAATCAGTAATGAGTGCTGTAAATTTGTGCTTGTGACACTCCCAACAGTTACATCTATAGCAGTATACTTTATAAAAAGGTCATTAACTGGTGTATACGCAAATTCACCTGCATTTCTTAATGCTTGAGGAATACTAGTTGAAACAACATGAATGTATAAAATAGTAAAACTCACAGGTTTAATCTTACGCTTGTACTTACACATAATGGCTGATACCAAATTCGGTTATATTTTCGTGCGGGAACGGCATTCCTTAGAATACTAAAATTTTCTGCTATCAAGAAGATTACACTGTAACAGTACTTTTGGTTGTGTTTGTGGTATGAAAGGTTTATAAATTTATATGGGCTGGTTATGTAAATGTATTTAATAATTTAAATATATAAAAATGTATGTAGTAGTGTGATTGGCCGAAGTAGTAGTGGTGTGACGTGGTATGACGTGATGTTGTGACGTGCCAGTGTATCGGCCAATCACAAAATAAAGTGGAAGTAACGATAGTGACACGAAAATCAATAATCTTGAGAAAAGTGTTATAATCTTCAGTCATGTTTGACAACGATGAAAGATGTTGCGGTGAATATAATTGTAAAGGAAGGTTAATAACATTCAAAAAGTGTTATTCGATATTCGTAATAGTGACGAGTGGATTATACAATCAAATAATATATAGATAATCAAATTCAATCATCAAGAAGTGCAATTTAACATGCAACGATTAAGATGGATGGTTACAAATGGCGCCGCAACGTGTGGCCGAATAGGATATAGAAGAGGAGATTAAAGCATCGTACAGCTCCGTGGGAATGTAAAAGGAAAGGAGAAAGAAGAGAGAAGAAAAAAGGAAAAGAGAACTGGTTTAAGTGAGTGAAATTTAAAAAAATAGTAGTAATGCATTAATGATACTGAGAAATCAAAAGTTAGTTAAAAAATGGCGAGTAAGAAAAATACAATGGAAGAAGAAGCTAGTGACGATGTAGATTCCAAAATGGAAAATGTAGGATTGAGTAATGAGTCAATGTTGGAAAGAATAACGAGAATGTTAAGTAATTTAGATTCTAAAATGGAACAAAATGCAAATGATTTAAAATTAGAAATGGAACAAAATGCAAATGATTTAAAATCAGAAATAGGAGATGTAAAATATAAAATGAGTAATTTGAATTCTAGAATAGGAGATGTAAAATCTGAAATGAGTAATTTGGATTCTAGAATGGGAGATTTAAAATCAGAGTTGAGTCATGTAAAGTCAGAATTGAAATCAGAGTTAGAACAAAATGTAATTGATTTAACTAAGAAAATGAATGATTTAGATGTTAACTTCAGACAGGAATTGGCAGAAAGTGTAAGTAATTTAGAGGTTACTTTGTTATGAAAGTTAAAACAGGAATTGAAAGGTGATATATTACAAGAAATCAGAGAGGGAAGAAAAGAATGTAAAGAGAACATGGAAAGGTTATTGCAAAAATAGAACAGAATAAGAATGAAGATAGACAGGAAGTTATGGAATTAAGAGAAATAATTCAGGAAACTAAGTTAGGTCAGCGCATTGTGAAACAAGAAATAAGAAATTTACAGACAAATGTTGACTTACCAAACAATGAATGTTTTAATACAGGTGATTATCAGAATATGTATGTTGTAAGTTCAACCAATAGGTATTTTGATGTGAACTGTAATATATACGTACGCGAAATGTTCACACAAACACAAATACACAATGAAGATCATAGTGGTCACATGTATGATACACCACACAAAATCCTGTTGTTTTCTAAAAGATTTGAACATAAAACTAACCTAACTTTCAAACGACGTTATGATGTACATGAAAATAAAAGATGGATTTACCAATTTCTGAATGCTTACAAAGTTCAGGTTAGCCAACTGAGAAAAATGTATCACACTAATTGTTCAAAAGTTACGAGTATTGATACAGGACAGCTAGAAAAATTAATTCTGTGGGCAAATCACCCAACATGAATGACTAAACAGAGAATTCTTTTGCATATAAATTGCATATAAATTGGGTACAATTCAGTTCTTTCATTTTAATTGTATATATGTTCGTTTGCAAATAGTTGTTAAGATATTTTTATATTGTTATAGCATGATTGTTCACAGTCAATAATTTAAAATTGTTAAATATAAAAATGCTTTAATGTAAATTTGGGGCGGGGCACAACCCCCACATGAAATCAAAGATATATATTTTATGTATGCGTTATAATAATGCGAAATTGTTGTTAAATGTTCATTTATTATATTTCATTCAATGTATGTATATTGTTATATTTTATGTATGTTGTATTGGTGTTATGTAATATTGTTGTAAACAAAATTGTTAATTGGGGCTGTTCTTCGAAATATATGGAAACAGATTGTTAATTCCGTTATTTGGTTATTTTCCATATATTTCGAAGAGGGGAATTTGTAACAGTAGTTTTTGGTTGTGTTTGAGGTACGAAAGGTTTATAAATTTATAAGGGCTGGTTATGTAAATGTATTTAATAATTTAAATATATAAAAATGTATGTAGTAGTGTGATTGGCCGAAGTAGTAGTGGTGTGACGTGGTATGACGTCATGTTATGACGTTCCAGTGGATCGGCCAATCACAAAATAAAGTGGAAATAACGATAGTGACAAGAAAATCAATAATCTTGAGAAAAGTGTTATAATCTTCAGTCGTGTTTGACAACGATGAAAGATGTTGCGGTGAATATAATTGTAAAGGAAAGTTAATAACATTCAAAAAGTGTTATTCGATATTTGTAATTGAAACGAGTGAATCGTAGTTCATATTATATAATTAAATAATATATTACGAAATCGAAGTCATATAAATTTTATTTCTGTCACCAAAAATCCACATCCACACCTGAGAAAAGATCTCATGACTCTTATTTAGTCAAAACTCGACCTGGATCTTCCAAAAAGTTGGCGTTCTTCCTATCTGCTGCGAGTGGAGAACAAATATATTCCCGTTACAACACTGGGCAACACTGAAAATGTTTTGAGCTTAAAAATAGTGAATTTACATGTATTTCCATCTGCTGAATTCAAAAATAACCATAAAAGTTATAGATTAGCTCTTGTTTTGAAAATAAAGTGACATTTCATTTTAAGAGTGAAGATTTTAAATTTGGGGGAATTTTTTGGGGGAGATAAATAACAAAACACAATCACAGAAAAATTTTGGAAATCAAGTGATGCAAACGTTAAGGAATAAGATAACTTTTAAAGGATCCTGTATTTTACCAAGTTTTGGAGGGTAAAGGAAAGGAAGCTTAGGAAGCATTCAAGGGTGTTGTTCATGGATTTTTGGGCAACAAAAGAGATGACATGTACAAGCATTTGGTGAGAGTGCTCCTGCAAAAATACCGTAACTTTGGATGCAACATGTCCCTTAAGATCCATTTTCTCCACTCCCACCTAGACTTTGTTCCCCTCCTAGTTGTGGGGCTGTTAGTGATGAACATGAGGGGAGACTCCATCAGGACATTTCTGTTATCGAACAAAGATATCAGGGCCGTTGGAATGAAGTAATGCTTTCGGATTACTGTTGGCCTTTGTATAGGGATTCTGCGGAATTCCATCACAAGGGGTAAGCTAAAAGATGACGAAGTCAATGGACCACCACATGATTCTCTTCAGATACGACTATATGCGAAGTGTTTTTCCAGCAATTTAGAACTATTAGCATGTGATTACCGGTTATAAAAGTCAAATGCACTTTCATTGTTGTTAGCATGTATGTAATTAAAATGTATCCTTTTCTCTCAATCCGTTAATATGTAATACTTCCAGCTTGTGTATACCATAGAAACTAGAGCTAATAAAAACTTTTCATTGTCATATTTGTTTTTCTCAACCCAAAATTAGTAGGGATTGCCTCATGAAGTGCTCGAAACATTCAAAAATTATGTTTTTGTTGCCCAGTATTATCAGATGCAAAAATAAATAAATACTCCCACGAGACTGCCACCAATTTCTAGCGATAGGTGCTCTTCAAGGAGAAGGAATTGGGTATTATCAAGGGGAGAATTGATTAAAATGTAATGATCTTGCATTAGATTAATTATTAAAGGAATATAAAAGAAGTGACAGATTAAGAACAAAATATTAATAATAAAAATGTTAGTAAAATTAATAGAACGTTACTTCCCACAAATTAAAAGAATGATATTCAACCCTTTCCCTAAACATAACTGTTGACACAAATTTTCCCTACAATCGATGGCATTTTTTACCGAATCCAGATAATATGTATTTTTACACTGGCAGTATCAAGCCTTCTGCTTACTCATGATGGTGAGGATGACAATCTTCGGCCCGAGTACATGGTATCACTCGTATCTCTGCCAGTCCACAATCAAACACTCCGGGGTCTTCCAGAGAAAAACGTTTACAGTACTGTCTTGGGCGTTAGCCCAGCATGTGTCGTCGAAAGGATCTAACGTTAGTTAATGAGCTGGGAAAACTACTCATCAAGGATATTGTCTTTACTCAGGCTGGTTACATCTGAGATGTTATATGTCAAATTGTTTCATTTAATTGTTTAAACGTATAAAAGAGAATTCTAAGTTTTAAATTCTAAAAAATACATATGATCTAGTGCAAAACAGTATTAAATTTCCAGAGTGAAAGTAGTTGTCTTATTTTTAAGTATTAGACCAGAGGAAGAGAGCTTCGAGGGTTGTTGCGTATTTCAGCCGAGAACGAGGCGTGCACTTCATGGGACGTCAAGCAAGAGCCGTGTAGTACCAAGTTACCTATATAAATGGCGCTGTGAGTACAGAAACTGAGGGTTCAGTCAGGTGTAGCACACTCGATGACAACAATAAAGCTGCCACGTACCTAATGAAAGTGTTAAATTTACAATGTGACGATTTATTGAAGTACACATATACATACAAGAAAGACTTGACCGAGTGTTACAGGAATGTTCCCCAAATCAGATTTTCGAGGTTGTATTCAATTGCCGCACGGGCATGGTGTATGTTTGACTCGACATGTGTGTGCGAACAACTTTTCTTCTGTTATGAAATTAGCTAAGTTCAAACCCCGAAGTACCTTGTCGGATCACAATCTAATATGCAGTCTTCGATTACAGGTTTCCCAGATATTGCGTCCTGACATTAATAAACTAGCTAAAGAAAAATTAAACTGAAAGTGTTGGAAAATGTCCACCTAATTTTGTTCTGAATGGTTCTCCTCTAATTTGCAGAGGAAATTATTTGAAGTTTTATTTTATTTACTTTATAACATGTCTGTCCTTCAGATAAACTATGAGTTTGAAGTTTTATATATATTCTCATAACACAGAGCCCAAATGTAATTGTTTATAAACTGTGACCAATTGTGTAATTAAAGCAGACAGCTATTACAACATCCAAAATGTAAGTTGTGCATATTAATAACACCCTATACGTTTGCTGTCTTTCCTATCCGCACACATCAAACTATTCCTTCCCCTTCGACAGCAGTAATCAGCGCGGTGACGTCACACGCTAACCTGCCTTTCGTTCGGGAGCATATTTTGCGATGAGAGCTGGCAGAGCTGACGTCACACCGTTACTACCTGTCTTCCCCTGTAGGTATTAGGAAATAAAGAGCACTACTGTAAGAGACTGGCCACCGTTATGGAGTGGATTCCTTAGCTTCAATAATTACGTGAAGCGTCGATACAACCTACATTTCTGTATCAAAAATAGGTCTACTGCTGGGACACTATAACGGAATTATGAATAACCCTGTATAAGTAAATCGTTGTGTAGGCGTTTGTTAATTTTAATTACTTTAAGGAGAAAATATTTTACTCCAATGTTACTGAAGTTTTCAACTTTTTGAATTAGATATATGGATAATAATTAATTAGCCTTGTATTTGAGTAATTTCTCCTTGCACAACAATTTTACGCGTACAATACATAGTTACATAGTTTCTATAACTTCCAGTTAATGACGTATAAATCGATTAAAGGGGTATTTTGGATAGCGAAAAATGTTAAGAAAATGGAAATCTGCAAAAATGGAGTTTAAAGTACATTACGCTGCTTTACGTAAATAATGCAGCTCCAATTATAAAAGCCATTTGTGGCTTAGAGGTGTTTATAGTGAAAAGCCAATTGTGCGCTATGAATGGACAAGTTAAATACAAGCATAAAAGGGAGGAGGAAAGAAACAATATAGATCAAAATTTTTCCAAATATTTATACTTGTATTACTTTATACAGGCAGCTTATATAAAGTACTATTTTTCGCAGCATTTGCCGTTCCCAAAATATGCGATGTTGCAAGTTTCAACTTTCCTGATATACTTTTATTGTAATGTCTTTATTTTGCGTCCGCGATTCTTCTGCTTCTTTGAATACGTTGCGTTACAACCTTAACTTCTATTTAATACATAAACATTAAGCTTCTTTCCATATATTTTTGTGTAATTAAGGTCGTACTGTTGGTTTGGCAGCGTTTCTAGTGATTTGTAGATGTGCAGTGTTCAAGGGGCTATTTATAAATTGGTACAACGGCTAGATAAAATCGAGTGACTATTACACATAATATTGCTGCAATCAGCTCAAAAACTGGATGTCATTTCACGCAACTAAACTCCTCAGCTGACTGTCAGAATATTCATGTGACTCTATAAACAATAAAATGCAAACGTCATAGTCAAAGCACAAAATTTAACGGAGGACCTAAGTGCTAAAAGTGATTTTCTAAACTAAAAAGCTAGAGCCTCAGTTTTTTGTACAGATATTATTAGTAACTAAGGAAGTGTGTCTACCGGTTTTCATTTCAATATGTAACTGCATTTTAGTTAATTGATGGAAATTAATCATTTCTCCACACTAGCCGTACATAGGCTAAGATTTTTTATGGATAAAGTCAACATGAAAAATTCAATGCCATGGCCGGGATTTGAACCACGGGGCGAGAGCCCCTAGTGGTCTACCGGGGAAATATATAAGCCAAATGGAGAATTTAATGTCAGGACGGCACGTTGGCCATGGTAGCTCAAAGGTTAAGATCGACTGGACGGAAACCAGGAGATCCGTGGTTCAAATCCCGGCCATGGCATTGAATTTTTCATGTTGACTCCATCCATGTAACTGCATTCTTGATGTATGAGTTAGTACACACAATTTTGTTACCTAAAATCAAAATCTATCTTCTTTGACAGATATTGCACAATAGATGCCATTTTGTTACAATTAAATTCTTTAGTACCTTTATAACAAATTAATTGGATCGGATTTCTGAAATTGTGCATAGCTACTTTTTTAAAAAAATGTATTTTATGTGTCAAGGCGAAAAAGCTCCAAAATCCGTGCTTGACTATAGTAAATATTTTTAAAAATTAAACTCTTACCAATATCAAAATTTGCACACATCGGTTTACTGCAATGCTTCTGAAGTATATTGTGTAGAATGTTCAGAGCTCTAGCTGTAATATTGTGGGAGAAGAGAGATTTTGAATATGGAAAAGTAACAAAAAAAACTGAACGCGATAAAAATGGCTTTAAAGTTTTGCATGCAGTTTACATAAAACATATTTAATTTCTGTATATTAGAAAGCTCCGGCACTGTAACTTACACCTTCTTCCCTCCTAGCAGCCTCTTAAGCCTTAGGTTTTAGATGTATGTATTGAAATTGTATTCTATTTTCACATTCCACTTCTAAATGAGAAGCAAAACCAGAGGTGTGAAGCATAAGAAAATTCAGGGTTGTGAAAACAATGTGGGCACGCTAAAACTTTTATCAATTCGTTCAACTGGCCAAAATCTAAAACAATATATTTGCAACAATATATCCGCATTTTGCCTCCAATTTGGAAAGACTTATGTTTTTCTTTTGCAGTGCTACAGGCTCAGTTACTTCCTGATTTACTTCAACTGAAGCATCTGTCTTCCTCCATCCGCTCTTGTTCATTAATTTACACAAAGCAGCTCTACTACCCTTTATCTTTGGCAATATAAAACAACAAAATAACTCAGTACCATATAAAGGAATATACAGAGGCCGACAGAAGTATTCGAATAATATAACATGTAACATTGCACGTACCATAAAATCTGTAATATTTATTTGGCAGCGCTGAATTGTTAAACATGTAAACATTAACCTTTTGTGTCTCAGAAACAATATTTAAAATATCACTTTGCATGTATGTATTACACAATCTGTACTGTATTTACTACATTGTACCTCTTATTGGAGGCTATATATATATTCGAACGTACCCAATCGAACAGAGGTAAACGTGGTTGGACGTACCCTACACGCCTCTACCACATAGCAGTTGTGTTTATGCTATGCCTCGAGACAGTGTGCTCAAAGTTATTCAGCCAATTGTGACTTCACAGGTAATATGGGACGTAACTGTGAGGAGACAACGCTGGCAGAGAGGAATATCGTGATAAATATGTACCAACAAACGAAATATCTCTCTGAAATTACCAAAAACTTTAACAGAAGCAAAACTACAGTGTTCTGCATAATTCAACGCTTCAAACAGACAAATATTGTTGTAAATAAACCTAGAAATGGCGCTCCTTCTAAACTCACCATCAGACAGAAGGCAAATAATAAAAATGGTAAAGCAGTTTCCGAGAGTCACTGCATCTGAGATTAGAGGATGCCTTGAGCAATATTCTGCCACTGTGGTTCACACCAAAACAGTTGAACGGGTTTTAAATAGTACTGGGTACAATGCCCGCGTTCCTAGAAAGAAACCATATGTTAATAAGGTGAATAAGAAAAAGCGTATAGAAATTACTAAACAGTATGTGGTGACACCAACAGAATTCTGGGATAACGTTCTGTGGTCGGACGAGAGCAAATTCTGCTTATACAAGAGTGATGAACGTCTTGAAGTGTGGAGCCTGCCAAATACAGAATAGGAACCTAAGAAAATGGTACCGACAGTGAAACATGGTGGCAGTAGTGTGATGGTATGGGGCTGTATAACTTCATCTGGGTTTGGGGAACTGGTGTTCATAGATGGGATCATGGACAAGTTTGAATACAAGAGGATTCTTGAAAACAATGTTAAAAAGAGTACAGAGAAGCTGGGACTAGTGCATGATAATTATTTCCA
The DNA here is from genome assembly GCA_030765055.1 of Mantis religiosa. Classification (NCBI taxonomy): domain Eukaryota; kingdom Metazoa; phylum Arthropoda; class Insecta; order Mantodea; family Mantidae; genus Mantis; species Mantis religiosa. Next base: position 320,358,277 of record CM060948.1, read on the forward strand.
GCAGGACTGATCCGAAGCATGCTGCTGAAACTCTAAGGCTTTGGATCGTGTACAACACTCCTCACACTTTGGGAACACCACCCCAATCTCCATATTTAAATCCTATAGAGAACATCTGGAAGGAACTCGAGGAGCGTGTGAGGAAGCATCACATCAGAAGCAAGGAGCATATGAAAGAACTTCTTCAAACAGAGTGGAGAAATATGGACTCTGTAGTCACTAAACAACACATACAGACAATGCCCAAACGATTATCAGCAGTAATTCAGAGAAAGGGGTGATAACTAAATACTAGCTCTTCTCTGTTCGAATACTTATGTCCAGATGTAAGGTAACCGTTTTACTTCTCCTTGTAGTGAAAATTAGTTTCAGTTGCTATTTATGAGTTTATATGTTTAATGGAAGACTCAAGTTTATTTTGTACCAGTTTTATTTACGTATGCTTCCTCTGCGTAGCTTTAAAATGATGTAAGTGATAAATATGTTCACGTTCGAATACTTATGTCGGCCTCTGTAGCTACCTTAACCTTTCTAACTTCACAGTACATAATTGTTCTAGGTGCGTTTACTGAAATAAACTTGTATCACAACTTACATTGTAATTTCAGGTACAAAGGGACACTTGCGTATAATAAATATAATACACAGGGGAGAAAACCTAATAATAATAACTTTAAATGCCAAGTGTATCTTCTGAAACACTAGAACAATAACACAAGTAAACATAAACAAATATTTCGTGCCATTACACAGGAATTATAACAAGGAAACGACAAAAACATCCGGAAAAAGTACTGCTATCTAGGGGATTCATATGAAAGCTGGTTAAAATAGCCTACGGTGGCTTACTGCTATTTTAACGATTTTAAAATCTAATCGTTGGTAAGGCCTCTGCATTCAAACATGTGGGCGTGCCATTTAAAGACTGGAGAGGCATTTAATCAGTGCAGAGCTTTAAAAATGGCATCCAAAGCAGGTGTTGCATTTGACCTACGGGCATGAATCTTTGTAAAGAAGTAAATTAAATTGTGGTGCATATTTTGCGACAAAAGGAAAATTCAATTTTTTTTTTCACGAAAATGTCTAAAACAGCACTTCTGTTCCCCCTTAAAGGTACAGCCTGTATGAATAATGAATGTAGTCGGCCAACAATGGAAACTGGTGTAAAAACAGATGAGCGGTATTACGTCACCATTTCCTGTACCACTCGGCAATACTGAGATGCACTAGTTGAGTCTCTTACAGTAGACGGGTTCGAACCTTCAACACCCGTACACTTTGCCCACATCCAAAAAGTTTGATTTCGGTGAGTTTGAAATAAGTATTGTGCGTAGAGGAGAGATGTTCGTACAGTACATAAACTGATGAGTGCTATTAAAGAAAATATCACATTTGAACTTAGGAAGGACACATTCTGGGGAATACTTAAAGGCATGGGTTGTCGATATCGCAAGTGCAATAGTATATGCTGTGTTTCGTAAGCTGTGCTAATGTTTTGATGGTCCGACTGTACTGCACCATATTCCCGCCTTCTCTGATCTCTCTAAACCGCGCCATGATTCACCTGCGAGCTCCCTAACAACTCCAATCATTCATCTGAGAGGTAATAAAGCCGAATATTATTTTTCATAAATAGATTTAACCGTTTTTATTGTTTCCGTTTATTTTACTATCTGTTTTCTTTAGTTTCACACATATATACCATGTACATAAACACCCGTTCCCACGGCGGGACTCGAACCCACTACCCACCACGCGGCGGAAAGCTAGATATTTACGCTCTAACGACCGTTGCTACCAGTGCTGGCATATATTCAAGGAACTTCAAACAACACATTAAAATGGCTAGTGTTTCTACAATTTCATTTACTCAAAGAATAGCTCAAAGTTAGAAGGTTACGGAAAAATAAGCTCGAAATATTCGCATGGAATTAAATACTGTCACCGATCGCATTATTTCGTTGCAGTTGCGACAAGCCAGTGAGCAGGAAAGAAAGAGACAGATAGTGCCACAAGCCACAGTTAGGTGCAGAGAATCTACTCCCATTAGTGGACCCGTAGGACCAAGTCCCGCTTCTCCTTCTACCCGGGAGCGATGGAAACTCCGGAGCTCTTTCCATAGGGCAATACCTTGAGTCTAAAAAGCCCCCCTCCCCCGCTGAGCACAACAAGCCACAGCCGGCGCGTAGGCAAATGTTGAAAGCTTGCCAAGAGAGAGAAAGAAACAGAGTAAGAGACATAGTTCCATTGTTCTCTCGGTGCGCCACGAAAGGCCTGGAAACGTCGGCACGTTTCTAGACAATGGCTGGGATATGAAAGTCGGCAAAGAATTGAGCAGTGAGTCAGTTGTTGAGGGAGTTGCTATTTAGCTGTTTATGGTGTGTGTGTGTGTGTGTGTGTGTGTGTGTGTGTGTGTGTGTGTGTGTGTGTGTGTGTGTGCAGCTATTTGAAGTGTACCGCAAGTAATATCTCTCGTTTGTTTACGTGTAGTGAAGCAACGAGGGACCTTATAGACTGCGTTTGTGTATGTCAGGGTTGTACAAAGCGTCTTTTTACTGACATATGGAGAATTTTAAATCTCTGCAAGCAAGACTTTTAATTCTACGAACCCACAAAGTCACTCTACTATATTAGCTTTCGGAAAAGTGTATTTGAAGTTACGGACATTTATAATCAAGAAACAACGAAAGAAAAATAGAACTTCTTACATGCTCCATTTGTATGACCGTTTCAGTTTAACAAAATATTACTACAAAACGTTATTTTTCGCATTTACTTCATATTACGCGAGATATAAATTTAAATGAATTATTTTATAAGTTATTTACTTGCAGGTACAGTGGAAATAGGGCTATGTAGTAGGTTTAAACGATAGTAAAACCTTAAGTGCCGTTTACTATGTGAAGGCTTTGAAATTTCTTTCACCAGCCATGAGAAAATATGAATAGCGATTTTGTGGTTAAAAAGACTAAAGTACTTGATGATTTAAACAATTATTTGGAGTCTACGATAACTCTCATTCCACAAACTTATTATTTTATATAAATTTTGTGACAGCGAAATCTACAGTTCTGCACAGGAAGTTTTTGTCAATTTGTTACGGGGGAATACGAAATGGTGCACTATGAAGAAAAATTCAAGATGCACATATATTTTACCTATCATGTAAATATTATAAAAAATTTTGATCACATTCTTAGAATCAATGTTTTAAGTCACTGAAAAATTCCGGAGCATTCTCCGAGTAAAGGGCAGTACGTGATGTAAAGTATTTTCTAGAACGTGTTCGTGTTGAAACTTCGAACGAACCTATACCAAGTTCGGTAATTATCGGTTACTTCGGCTCTGACTTAACGCTGTTGGTGTACACAATCGTGCGCAAATTATTTCTGTTATTTTTGGTTCAAATGGGCTTAAAACATTTGTTTATGGTGAAATCACGGCTTTAGAATTTTTGGTGGAATAAAATACCTCCTACCCAGCGTAGATAGGTTTTGGAGAAAGTAAAATCTGTCTTAAACAGCTCAAAGCATAACAAATTTGCACAATAACATCTTTTGTTTATAACTTTCATAACCAGTTGCAAAATACTGTCGTAACTTAAATCTCATTACTGTAGTATGTACCGATACTGGTGCAAGAGAAATCCAATTATTTCTTTAAAAAAAGGATGTCAACTTTGAAATCTATCTGGATGACTGGAACAGGTTCGGAAGACAGGCCATTAAGGTAAGACTGTAATGAGAATTCTATTTTCTAGATATCTGATGTTATGAACTGATCCTCTAGAGATAGTTTTTCTTGTAATTGGTTTGATGTCAGGAAGCGATGTGACGTGAAAGGGAAAACTTTGTGGCGTTTGAGTCACGTAAGTGGAGCATTTATCTCCCGTCTTATTGTACTCTTTCTCTGCCTCTACATGCTCTATGTGTCACTTTTAGTTGATTATTATTTCAGGTAAAAATATTTAACATCTCAGGTCTTATCTACTAATAAAATGTCCATAGATATTTTTATGCATATAATATGGGCAGAACAATAGGAACTAGGCAGGCATTCTACTAAAATTAAAATCTTGTCAAGGGCAATTAAATATTTATACAGAATCACTAACTTGGAAGATGGCAATATTATCAAAGAATGTTTTCATATTCAAAAGAGAAGTAACTGGGGTGGGTCTTGGGCGCATAAAATGAATGACGTGTTGAAGCAGATAGGCATATGTAATTCTTGGATAAATGCAGAGTATGGGTATAGAGCCTTCTGGAAAGAAGTTAAGCTAAGATTAGAAGATATTGACAGACAAGACATTTTCGCCAATTCAAGTGACAAAAGCTCACTGAGACTATATAGAGAAATAAAATCAAACCTGGGGGAGGGAAGGATATATAGATATATGTAGTAAGTTAGGCCGAGAAGATTTTGCTTGGGCGAGAACAGGAGTGAGAAACTTGAAAGGTATAGGTCAAGAGAGGGAGCTAGATAAATGTCCGTTGTGTGGAGAAGAGAATGCAGATTTCCATTGTATGTTATATTGTAGTCAAACAAAGATATGGAGGGAGCAGGCTTGGCTACGTAAATGGGACAATTTGGGGGGTGAAGTAGTAATTAGAAAAATTTTGTCAGTAAAAGGGGAAAAGAACAGGATTGATATAGGGAATTATTTAGGGAAAGTTAAAGAGAGATAGTTAAGAATAATTAAGAGAAAAATCTAGAGTGGGAAAGGTGAAATGGCAAAATCTGTAAAAAGGAGTAGAGGGACTCCAATACACAAAAACCTAGGCTTAGGTGTATGGGGACCGAATTATTATTCAACGGTGGGCAACATGATAGGATGTGGCCTTTCCTTCCCCGCTGCGTCTGCTGCTACTCTGCCTTTGGTATCAGCCACTCTGGATGTGACCTTAGCAGCCTGGATCCCGGTGGTCTGGTCGCCTAGTAGATTGCTCTAGGAGTTGACTATTCTTTGCCCTGGCTAGTCATTAGAGCTGAGACCACGCTATCTACAGGGTATGCGTGAGATAGGTTGACGAAATAAAAACAACACAATTCATACTATCAGCTTTACTATTCAGTTCGTTTCGTGCTTACAGTTCACCAGGAGTTGCCGCCGCGTTCAGATCGAATTACTCTAGATTTCCACTATCACGTTAAAACTATACTGAATTGCTGAAATCTATCACGATGGAATAAATTACTAACACTGTTTTGAAAGTATACTTCGCCGCTTAATTAACTGCTGGGGGATCTTGTTCACTTAATAAGATTCTCATTACTGATTATACTTCTCGGCGCAATCCAACGTTTGTGTCCCCGGCAGGCAAAACACGTCTACACGGTATCACGTCTCAGACTAGAAGACCGACGCTAAAACCTAATATTCCTTACCAAAACAGATATAGCCTCGCCTCCAGCTGGATTTCTCTGAAAAACTCTAGTTAGCGAGCTACAACCACGCGGACGTTTCCCCGAAATACTGGTTTGGGCCAGGTTTGGACCGGTCTACTAATTACCCAGGTAGCGACCCAACCCGTGACCACAGCCTTTCGACGGAACATATTCATCCATATAGACCAGCAACTTTATTATATAGCTCTGGGTTAAAATACTTATTCGCATTCTAGTAATTGAATTTAAATGCTGTTGCTTCGTTTCATGAACTTATCCATCTGTACTATTCATTATCTTAAATTCTTTCACCTTACTTCCTCATCATAATTTAATTATCATTTTATTCATTGTTAAAATCGTATTCAATCATACGGCTGATAAATACGGCATCAAGGATTTTCAGGATTTAGGAATATATGACATTTTTCTGTATGCATTTTATAATTGTAATCTTGATTTTGTATTTCCATTTGATGATGTAAATGAAAAGACGAGAAATAAATTACATTACAGATTATATATGTATAAATATACACATATATATTGTGACTTTGTGGATTCGTGAAATTAAAAGTCCAATTACACAAACTCAAAATGTTCTTTATTTCCACATAATTACAGTTGGAACAGTTGCCGATTACACAGAATTAGGTAGCGCACACAATTACAATTCGCCAGTTCGTCTGCCACAGGTCCACTCTACACTCACAATTACGTACAACTCCTCTGATACACGTACACAGTCTTCCAGTCCGTTCACTATCACGGTGCTCCTCCGGTTGCTCGCCAAGAACTCAACGTACTCGTCCACTGCAGCCTCATATAGGAACATCGCTGTTTCTAGAAGGTTTTCGGCTCGCACAATTATCCCGATATTTCCTGAAATCAAGGGGAGGGGAAAGAGACGGTGCGGTGGCTTTCTAACCATCCCCTCAGTCAGTGCCACAGAGATAAATGGTTACGCGTGGCCTGACCGGTTCCTGTCCCCTAACCAGCTGCCAGTTGGTCCTGCCTTCCGTTAATTGGGTGACAATATATACACACACAATAAGCGATGTCACTTTATAAGAAACATTTATTTGAAATGTGTTCTGACAAGCAATTAACTAATTCCCAAAGTTCAAACCATTAGATTCTGTGGTATAGAGTCATCGATTATTGGGGTTTATTATCCTACGTTGGTACCAGTCTCTGCTTTTTTATACAAAGAATTCGGCGACACTCACTTGCACTGCTTCAATGTTGTCAAAACTTCTTCCACGTAGAAAAAGTGCCGTGGATCGAAAAGGATGATAATTTGATGGTGCGAGATCAAGGCTGTGTGCTGGGTGTGGTAGTAGTTCGAGTCCTCCTAATTCCTGAATATTTCCCATGGTCTTTCGTACAGTATAGGGTGTTGCAATAGAACTCTTTTTCACTTACACTAATCCTAGGTATCTCCATCTCAAAATTCCATGAACTCATTCTGGTTGGCGAGAACAAAGGTCCGTATGAATCGCCAGCCCGTTTGGAACAAACTGCCACTGAATCACAACTTCAAAATTCCAGCGGACACACAACATTACTTTGAGATAGAATTGATACCGAAATTAAAGGATTGAAATAAGTAAAGAATCATGATTGATTTCAAAGGAATGTTGGTTTTTTGTTACAGCACGTGCAGGGGCAGTTGAGTCGAATAGCAGTTGGGGTGAATAGTTGTTTTAACAAAAGAAACGTAAGAAACAATGTCCTTAACAGAGTTCTAAAGGGTAGCACTTGACTTTGTTTGAATAGGCTATTCTTCGGACCCTTAATAATGGCATTACAAAATAGTCACAAAGGGAATCTTTGGTTGAATAAAGGGCTTCGAGAAAGTGAAAGTTACAGACACTCCGCGCAGCTGTGGGGGACATTCAGATGGTGGCTTGGAGCCGATTACCGCAGTCCTCTTCTTCTGTCTTGGTCTAGGGCAGACCAGAAGTGACGAGAGAAGATATTTGTCAATTCATATATACGTAAAGAACGTATTAAGTTTTATCGAGTAATAAGCATTTCACATATAGTAACTCTAAACAGTGATATTAGTAATCCTTGGTCGGCAACTTCGAGTTTAATGTAATTATAGAAATAAGCAATCATTAAACCAGTTTGAAATGGGCATTACAGTGTCATTAAAACCATCCTTCTCATACATACTCACGCATACCCTGAGATAAACCTCATTGCTTTATCCGGAGCTAAAGACTATCTGCTTCAAACTGTAGCGTGAACGTGGAACTGTGCGTCACCTCCACATCGCTGCTTCAGAATTTATTTTTTTAACGTGACTTTGGCAGGTTGGCGGCGGTCGAGCCACTACTTCGAGGCATCAGGGTTTCGGCAATACAGCCGTTTTTCATCACAAGTGACAATTCTCCTGAAAAACCTATCATCCATGGGATTATGTATAGGCTGACGACAGTTATCCACTCTACGTTCAGCCTGTTGAGGTATCACTTCATAACCTACTGATCTACAGCTTCTGTATAATTTTCCAAGTGTCTTAATGTGTGTCACACGCTCACTTGCGACACCTTCTCCTTCCACTTCACATATTCTTCGAGCTGAGTCAGCGGCTTTATAATCTAGTTTCCAATATTGTTTTAGAGGGACTCTAAGTTCATACCTTGTTAGCTCAATTTTGTTAATGTTTATTAACAACTGAAGAGTGATATATGCTCAAATGTATACAGTACTAGCCATGGCATCATGTAGATAGCATTGTCAATCCAAAGAAAACGAATAAATTTTCCAAAACACCAAAATAAAAAAGTTCTAATTTACGAAGGCTGTTCAATAAAGAATGATCAATTTTTTTGACAACGTACGTTTACTCATCCTCATCATTTTGATGGTGCTTCTCAAAATAGTCTCCTCTGAATGTGATGCACTTGTCCCAGCGCTTCTGTCAGTCTTCAAAGACATGCTGGAAACCATTTTTGAGATATCCTTCAAAATCGCTTACGCAGCCTTCACCTCTGCTTCTGATGATGGATAATGCCTCCCACAAAGGCGTTTATTCAAATTAAGGAATAGATAAATGTCACAATGGGCTAAATCCGGACTATAGGCAGGGTGAGGGATGCACTTCACGTTGATTTTTTGTAAGATATTCAGCAACAACATTGGCAATATGCGGCCGCACATTATTGGGGTGCAGCATCCAGCCTGCTTCACGGAAATGTGACACCCAATGAAAAGTTCGGTATTTCAGAATGTGATCTTAAGGTAATTCGTCGATCCTCTCTCACAATGGCAGCAGCAGTTCTGATGTTTTTTTTTTTTTTGTATGAGTAGTAACTGGAGCACCGGGTCCACCTTCCTTTGAAATTGAATGTCTCCCCTCTTTATACATCTTAAACCACCTTCGAGCTGTGCTGTAGGGAAGAACAGACTCTCCATAGGCCTTCTGTAACATTTTATAGGCCTCAACTGAAGACTTTCTGAGACGAAAGCAGAATTTCAAAGCCGTATATTGTTCCTTGAGTGTTACCTCCATTGCAGCGGTAGGCGATACTGAACATGTCTGAACTTGCCTGGTTCTCACAGACGCGAACCAGGATTACCAACAATGAAACTACTACGGCGTATTTGTTTCAAATTATGCTAACAGAATATAGTAAGATTGAATTTTAGCGCGAAAAATTATGACCGTAAAAAATTATGATCATTCTTTATTGAACAGCCCTCGTACATATGTGACCTGCTGATATAACAAGATACAATTTTGGTGCGTGAGTGTGACTATGTGTATGTTTTCTGGATTTTTTATAGCAATGTTACCATTTCAGTATCATTCAGAATTTCGTCTCGCCCTTGGAATTAAGTTTCATCCATACCTTCCTTTGCTGCTATTTTCTCGATTATTCACATTATAGATAAAAGAATGATGATTCAGATCACAGAGGTACAGGGCTACTAACACAAGGTACAGGTTAACTGGAAAACATACTACGATAAACTGAAGGGAGAATTTTAAATTCATATTTCACATAAGTGGACACTCAGAAACAAACATGCAAAATAGTTCAATATAAGTGGAAAATAATCAATAAATTTTGTATTATTTTCTCTGTATCATATTATAATGTATATGTTAAATATTGCTGTGAAGAGAAAAATAAATTGGGTTCAGATAACACTTGTACAAACTCAGAATACACCTCGGTTAGACGTTATACCTTGGTTAGGCGCTAAATGGTGTTATACGACACAGGAATAGGACCCATCAAAAACAAACATGGAATTACTTATCCCTTGATTTCATGCAGTTTTGTGCCCTAATTCCGAGATTAGAGTATAAAAGGAAAGTGGGTGCTCGGGTACCAGACACAATTTGTTCTGCTATAAACGAATAATTTTGTTCATAATGTGTTATTTAGACCTAGAAAGCTTGTCAAAAATGCTTCCGAGATGACCCGAAGGGTCCAGGGAAAGAACCAGGTAAATAACTTGTTGCAAGAAAGCCACAAAACCAATATTTAATTTTAAAACACAAAGGGTGATTCTCAAACAAAACATTTCTTTCAAACATAGTGAAATATTTATGCGTCACACGTACTGAATCAAGTAAAGTGGTACTTCCTGTTCGTTAAGTCAGTAACATTGCACCAAACAAAAAAGTTCATTCCAGTAGCATTTTTAAGTGAAAAAACCAGATCTGTCATCTGAAACAGAAAGAAAACCAGGAAAGTCAGCCACCGGATTTTTTGTTTGCAACTACAGTAATTGTATTACGATCATTTTTGTAATATTGTTATAAAATTGTTACCTACATCATCACCCTCACCCTCATCATCATCGTCGTCATCATCCTCCTCCTCCTCCTCCTCATCATCATCATCATCATCATCATCATCATCATCATCATCATCATCATCATCATCATCATCATCATCATCATCATTATATTAATCTCAGAGACTATTTGGACATGTTCCAGTTTCTGGAAAACGTTCACTGCTGGCTTACCACAGAAATTCGGAGTCTTATTATATCCTGGTACGTAGCTTTCGAGAGTGTAGAGGGCCTGAGGAAAATGCAGAAATGTGTTATGTATATTCCATAATATAAGCAGTTTTATCAGAAAAGTTTAAGGGTAGGGTAATGTTCTGACTACAATTACCTGAATAAGCCAAAGAAGGCAGCTCAAATTCTTTTGGCCTCTGTTGAAGCAACTTTCTCAGGATTTCTTATAATACTGGACACCATGTCTCCATTACAGGTAGCGCTCCAGTTCAACAGACGTGGGTGCTCAGCTGAGGAGCAAATTTTCTTGACGGGCTGGGTCTTAAATGGACATTTCGTCACACAGTTCTGATCTGACATTTTTTTCCAGCCATACACCATTTCCTGACAGACATTCACAACAATAAGAAATGAAGGCTTGATACTTCAATTTGTAATCATTGTTATGAACTCCTTTTGGGGGTTCCGTTCTTTGTTTCAAATCCCAAAGACAAACATTGTTATTACATTCCATTTATGAATGGCTGTCTCTGAAGCGCGACGAAGAGTAAATGGTAATACGTCGCTATCGCAGTGTCTGTTGGCAGAAATATGACTTAACTGGTTCTTCCGCGGTAAAACTATACATATCTGGTTCTTTGCCTGTACCCCAAAATTTAAAAGTCAAAATAATGACTAACCAATTTTTTTCCCATGTTTAATACATTTAAAAGATGGTACTTCCCATGGAATATCCAATGGAATGTCAAAGTCTTTTGGCGAAAAAAGTGACTTACCGAGTTTTTTCCCTGGACCCTTCATCTGATAAATGAACTCAACTTTAATGAGATTGAAGATGGTAACTGATATATTGTTAGGTAATTTGATGGTCATTTGGGACATATGAGAGGCGTTTAGTTAAAATACTATTTAAAACAATATACCGTATCCAGAGTAACGTCAACAAAATGTACCTAGTTTTATAAACACACTATAGTTAAATATCCACTATCCAAATTAAACCACAAATAACGTGGACACGTGGAGACATAGAGAATAAGGTTATGTTATTATCCACGAAACCAAAGGGCTGATAACTAAATGAGGTATAAAAACATTATTCAAAATACATATTGGCCATAAGTGTGAATGTTGGTGACATTCTGTATTTGGAGGTTATCAATTAGGTAAACTTCGGGATGTGGAGAGGAAATGCTGGTGATGAGGGCTTTGGAGCTCCCATAACAAATTTGAGAATAAGTTCAAGTTATTTGGGAACAAAGGAATAATTTTGACATATTTACAACATGGGTTTACTCTAAAGCTCTCTTTAAATACTGTCAGTTGTCAGGATACAACGTACAGCAGCTAGATGAATCAGAAGCAAGTTTGGCCAAATAGAAAGACGAAAAATTGTACTCTCAATGTAATTTCTTTAAATATTTCTAGACTTACGTTAAGTACACATTTTAATGGGAATGCCTTCCCAATGTAGCATTTTATTATTTCTGTTGGTTCATACGAGGGGAGATAAAACACAAACGTGAAGTTCAATATAAAGCTGCTGATGGTAACAATTTTGAGAAGAGGCTTTGTCAGTTTATTGGTAGGGGTATCTCGAGAGACGGTATTGCGCGCGCACGTACCACGGAAAACGGGGCTGCGTCAGTACGCCATGAGTGAGTAATAGGTGCATACGTCTGTTGCGCAATGCATCATCATCATCATAATCATCATCATCATCAGATTTCTTGCAAAACAGGGCACCAAACCATCGGAAAATTGAGGCAGCTCCGCACATACTTTGGGGAAGTAACACTTTTGCAGACTTGAAGGTATGAGTTGGCTAAAATATTTGTAGCAGGAAGAGAAGCTGTAGAAAATGAAGCTCGTAAGAGGAGATCGCGAACAAGCATTACTGCAGAAGTCACTGTTGCCATTCGGGACACTATTGAAGAAGACCGGCCTATAAAATTATTCGAAATTGTTTTTTCTTTAGGAATACGTTACGAAAACAACAATCATCTGAGATTAAATCCATGCAAAAAAACTGTCTGCCAGATAGTTTCCTCGTCTCTCAACCAGGAACAAAAAGCGTTACTCCAGGAAATTTGTCAGACACTTGCATCGCTGCGAGGAAGAGGGAGAAGATTTCTTAAATCGTATTGTGACTTGTGATGAAGCGTGGGTGCATCATTACACCCCAGAGTCAAAGCAAGCAAGCATGGAGTGGCGGCGAGGAAACGAAGCAGGGTCGAACAAGGTAAGAACACGCCACCAGATGGAAAGGTGCTTGCAACCGTTTTATGGGACACCGTGTGCATTTTGCTGGTGGATTTTCTTCAAAAAGGACAACTAATTTACCCTATTACTGTCTCATTTTGTATGAAACAAAAGCTGCATATCGTAACAAGCAAAGCCGACAACCGATCCATGACAATGCGAGGCCATATATTGTCATTTTAACGTAGGAAAAACTGTAGAAGATGCATTGAAGACCTCTGGAACACGCTCCTTACAGTCCAAATTTATCGCCCTGCAGCGATTCAGTTCCTAAACCTTAACAGTAATATTGGCAAATATTAAAATATGATACAATTAATTATTTCCGGGCTGTTTTTCGTGGTGTGTTGGCGTAGGAACGTCCAAACGTTTCGTCCACAACTGTGGTAGACATCCTCAGTGGCGCGGTCGAAGTTTCCTTGTAGAGAGTTTCGCTGCAGACGCCAACGTTCATACGCCAACAGACCACGGCAAAACAGCCCGGAAATAATTAATTGTATTATGGACTCCGGCTGTGAAAACTTACGTTCTCTCATATTAAAATATAGTTTTAAAACTGCAATTCAAGGAATATTTTGAATTATAGTGTGGTAAAGGCACGTTATAAGTGCGTTGTTGGTTTTGAGTATTGAACACTGAGGATACTGTAATCTTGTATATTATCCGCATAGGGTACATGTTTACACAAAATGGTAAGACTGTGTAAGTGCTCCAAGCACCTATACCGCGTCGGCGGCAGTTCTGGTGGCCAAAACTGGAACTAGCACAACAGCTAATCACCGGCAGTGAAACAAGAGAGGCAATCGAAAGTTAAGGGACACCGCAACGGCACCGTGGAACCATGAGAGTTACACTTTCGGCGGTTTCCAAATTTAACTCCAAAATAAAGTAATTATCCGTTCAGTAGACATTTCTAAATTGCTATCCCAAAGATTCAGGAGTGACAAAATACGACGAAAGATTAATTTTTGACCGGTGGACTGAAGTGCTGGTAGGCTATGTATTTTGCTGCGTGACCATCACTAATATATATTTAACCACAAGGGCACTGGGAGGTTATTTTTCCCCAGACAAGGCTAAATTTTACCAATATTACAATTTGAATATATAGAAAACTAAGCATTATCAGAAATTGAAATTTGGCATGAATGCTGTATAGGAATGTGTGCATTTAACTACTGTATAATATTTAAATTACGTTCACATATGTCCATGCAAAAGGGACATAAATCACACCGCGTGTCCTGAACAAAATGTTGCACCCTATATTTCAGGTGCACTTTACTTGTAGGAATTTAAAGCTACATGCACCAAGTTTATCCTAAATAACCTAAGATACAGCTTTATAATATCGGCTAAATGAAAATGACATATAGTTTATACTATGAAAAATTAATTAGTTTTAAGTAAAAAAAAAAAAGATAATATTTTCAAGGACTGAATATTTGTTTTCATCCATTTTATAAATCTCATGAATATAAATGTTAGCCGAATGTGTTCAAGGAACATTGACAAATAACCAATACAAATTTTCTGTCAATATCTTTTATAGTTTTTGAGAAACATGCACCTAAAGTATGAAAAATCAAGGTTTTGGGAAATCACAATCAAGGATTAAGCACCATTCCCAGGAAGTGGGCGAATCATTACGCCACCATCTATAAATTTAAGAAATAAAGAACTTTAATACCAGCTGACAACCTATGTTATATATATCATTATAAAGCTGAAGAATTAAACAATATTTTAACATTAAAAACAAAAAATGGATTTTTTGAAACCTATCGACCTCCCAGTGCCCTTAAAGGAATTTTTAATACGGTATAGTCTATAGTCCGAGGACAAGAAGGCAAGCTAGAGGAGTGTGTAGCATAATAACTTTTGTTTTCCCAACGGTGTTTATGCCCACCTTCCCAGTATGACAAGGATGGAAGGTTCGTTTAAAATACACAAGTATTGTCACATAACTCACCCAGGCATAATACCTATCGCTCCATTTACTGCAACATATACTAGATGTGGCAGCAAGGGTGACTTATGCACTCTCATGCACCCATTTTCTAGTAAACAGATCCCTACCAAAGCAGATAAACAGTTCAAGCTCCTCTGCCCCTCTTTCCCCCTCTAGTCTTTTTGTCGTTGGCATACAGTAGCTAGAGTTATAGGATTTAAGTCATGTTTCAATTTCAGGAGGACTACTTTATAAATTACAATTTTTAGAAAATCGTTGGATTTATGTAAAACAAGAGATATGATAATATATACAAATATAATAATTTTTAACTTAAAACTTCACTTATCTTATAAGAAATGGTAATTCTTATAAATTCTCCAGAATCGAATTTCATGTAAAATGATACGCATCTTCAGCTGGAAACAAAGCTGTTGCCATAGTTATAAACGCTAGAAGTTGATATGTCCTTGTTAGTACTACCAAAATACCTTATAGTTGTATGGTTATTTCGGCTAATCTTGATAAGTTCAAATAAATATTTCTGTAGATATCAAATCTGCTTTATTTGAAGCGTTTCTTATAAATAAAAAATACAATATTAAATATTATATTAAATATAAAATTATAATATAATATTATATACTATTAAAGTTATTATATTTGTATGTATTTATTTGCTTCACTGTTAATAGCTTCATATTTTACGTATTTATGAGATATAACTTTGTATATTTCTAATCACTTTAGATCTGTATTTACAAACGTAAAAGAACACGTGGATTATGTATAGAAATTGTTAAAGTTAGTGAAGAGAACCTTAGTTGTCATCATATTATGGAATGTTTAAACATGGGAAACCTGTAACACATTTAAAGCGTGTTCGAAGACCTAAACTTATATTTATGTTATTCCAGGAATTGAATGCATTCATGAAACCCTAAAGTTGCTGAGTATTGCCTGTTTACTGTCCTTCACATCAATATAATTGATGCAGCCCGATCCACTACCTCAAGCTATAGCTGTCTTGTTGGTCTAAATGTTACGTGATCAAAAGAGAATAACAGCTAAATATTTCTAAAATTTTCAAACATTTAAATTACTAGCATGGCAAAATTTTGTTATGCAAAGCAGATAAATATAGGGATAGTGTTAATAGGCGAAGTGTGTTTTATTTTCTATTTTAAATTTAAAAAAACAATACTAAAATTAATGAAAGAGTAGAGCCAGACTGAAAACTTCAATGTCATAGCCAGGATTTGAACCAGAGATCTTCTGGTCTCCGTCCAACCGTTCTAACCATTGAGCTATTAAGGCCAACGTGCCAAACATGACATTAAATTCCCCAACTGACTCGTGTTTTTTTTTCCCCGGTAAACCACTAGGAGTTCTCTTAAACACATTGGCCATAGTATATCTGGGACAGGAATTTGGGACTATTCGCAGTTAATTTGTCTCCGTCTTCATCAGTCTCACGTTCGGGCGCAATTTGGTGCGGGATTTCTATGTTTAAGATGGAATGCACGTTGACTTTTCGAAGATCCACGTCAAGAAGCCAGATATAACACGGTCAGGTCGTTGTATTTTGATTTGTTTCTTGATGATTGTGCTTGATTAAATAAGAGTCATGAGAATCTTGGTTTAAGGCGTGGTTCGGAATAAAGTTTCGGAGAAGTCAAATTTTGTAACTATTTAATTGTATAATTTAGATAACATTTTACTTGAACTTCCTTTCCCAGTCACTTCCAACATATCGATAAATTCTTACTTTGTTATATTTAAACAGTTTCAAACTATTACATAAATGTCCTTGATCTTGCACCACTAATCATCACACTCTCCATTACAAAACATATCCATCTAGATTATTGAGTTTTCGTAAATATCGTTACTCCTATCTTAATTTTGTTATTTTCCGATTTAATTCCACGTCACAACATTGCGTCATACAATCATTACTACGGCCAATCACAAAATTACATATATTTTTGCATATTTAAATTACTAAATAGATTTACATAATCATTTTTTATAAATTTATAAACCTTTCATGGCTTTTCTAAATATAACGCAAAACTAACGTTACAGCTCAATGGTTAGAGCGGCTGGACGGAGACCAGAAGATCTGTGGTTCAAATCCCGGCTATGGCATTGAATTTTTCAGTCTGGCTCTACTCTTTCATAGGTCGTCCTACACACGCTGATGTGAAGGAACAATTATTTTCCATTAATTGTATCTAATAGTGGTCCGAACTAAAAAGTTCGGGCCTTAAAGTACTTACAGCAGACTAAGCCGCCATTAAGGTAGTTGTCTCATGTGTTTATGAGAACCCCTAGTGGTTTACAGGAAGAAAAGGTGTCAGTTGGAGAACTTAATGTCATGTTGGCACATTGGCCATAGTAGCTCAATGGTCACAGCGGCTGGACGGAGACCAGAAGAACCGTGGTTCAAATCCTAGCCATGGCATAGAATTTTTCAGTCTGGCTCTTCTCTTTCACAGTGCGTCCTACACCAAAATTAATGTCAATCAATGACCAAAATTATACTTCACTGATTGTTATGTGGAGTAATAACTTTATTTAGGTACATGCACATGAAATATTTTGTCCTTCACTACATCGTAGCCACGCTTAAGAAAGTAATTCCCTGAGCTAAACTAATGCAGTCTCTTCCAGTCCTGTTAGACTATTCTCTGGTGAAAACGCCCAGCGTCCATACCTACGTCACTGCTGGGAGACTCTAAGTGACGTTACAATGTGTTAGCTACTTGTTCATTTTCTATACAGTGAGACTTGCTGTCACACCTGTGTACTACAGTTACAGAGAATTATTGTACTGGACAGTGGTTGTTTTCACTAATTTACTCTACAATGTGTCAGATATATGTTAAATTCCTTCTTATATTTCTTTCCCTAACAACAAACAAATTCAATTGGATTGAGTCAGGTGTGGCGTGAAGGTAGTCCAAGAATGAGGTAAATCTATTTCAGTACTAAAGCAGCAACCGCATTTCTTATAAGTAGAGCCGATGATTTATGGCAATTATAGTAGCATTATTTGTGGTACATAGGGAAGTCTGAAATGGAGTTCTTCTGCACCTTTATTACATCGGGGAATGTTAATTCCTTCACAATTAGAAGTTAAGTGAATTCCTACAAAGTTGCGGTTAGCATAATTAATATGATTTCAAAATAAAGAACAATATTTTGTCTTCTATTTTATACAGTCGGTGAATGAACGCCCACCTCTATCTCGCATATGTGGGCGTGAGGTCAGCAGTCGGGTTGGCTGACCTCGGGCCTCTATGGGCTGTCGCGCCATGGGGTATTATATTTTTTACACACTTGTGACTGTGCAACCATTACACTGGTTGGCATGGTTAAACATTATATTTTTGTCCAACGTCAAAATAATAACATGGTGATGTAGTAATGTACGCCCCGACACACTGTTGACAACTGGCTGTGAATGAGTCGGAGTGAGTAATTGAACGTGTATTACTAGATAAACTGGTTTATTAGTCAATATATTTTTAGGAATTAACAAATTTCTATTATCAAACAGTTTGACCTGCTACAAATTTGTAGGAATTCACAGCGTATATTCCCGTTTATAGACATGGGATTAGCAATGCTTGAGCAATATTTTGGTTAGGAGCTGAAGCTTTCCTGGCAGCGTGAATATATCCTGAAGACGGGAACAATGCATGGTCCCGAAACATCGGTACATCACCACATCTACACCTGGCTTGAAGCGCGAGAAAACTTGGAATAATATTTTGTTTAGCCACGACAATCCCTAGTTGGACAGTTTAATTGTGTTTCCACACTATTCTTGAAATAGCTTCACTGTCGCGAACTCTTGCAACACCTGCAGCAAAAGAGCTTCGTCTTCCTATGTGAAGAATTGTTTTCTTGTTCTTTATCAGTTGAAATTTGACCATCACAGAAGTGCGGATCATCCATCTACCTTTGGTAGACACCATCTAAGTATTGTACCATTTCTCATTGAGTTAAATGTCATGAAAGCCTAATTACTAATGGTGCGCATAATTGACTTGCTACATTCACTATTTGCTTTACTTCCATTACTGGTATTCGGCGACTTCGTTTGTTAACCATAATATTCATATCTTTAGAAAGTTTTCACAATACTTTTGGTAAGGGGGCTAGAATGCCGTGTTTCTCGCTTTCTCATACATGCACTCAAATTCCTTCTACTGTTGGAGCTGGCTATAAAGTATACAGTTTATCTAAGATTTTCATTACATCAATTGTAAATCCACGAGTTTTATAAAGTTGACAAACTTTTTGGTTTTCATCGCGTTTAATCTTTGTTAGAGTTCGCATAAATAGGGCCTGACTGAAAAATTCAATACCACAGCAGGGATTTGAATCATTGATCTCCCGGTCTGCGTCCGGTTCCTCTTAACCTTTGCGCTACCATAGTCACGGTACCATCATGACATTAAATTCTGCAACTGACCCATGTGTTTCCCGGTAAAGCACTAGAGGCTTATTTTGTAATTTTACGTCCTCCAACGTTACGGCATATCAGGCGGTGAATGAAACGGGTGAAATGGCGCTCAAATCTGTCCAAGGTCCATGAAGTTTAGAGCTATCCGACATTCGTCTTTTTGGATAAGGGAAAACCCCGGAAAAACATTTTCCCGTTAACTCACCCCAACCGAGATTCGAACTCAGGACCTCTTGAACGTGGCGACTTACTAATTCTGTAAGTACTTATGTCCCAGGCTTTATAGTTATCACTATTAGGTTATTTGCTGGAAATTTGAAAAACCGGAGCGACCGGAAGGGAACCGGCAAATCCATGGTTCAAATCCCTGCTATGACATTCAATTTTTCTGTTTGACCTCATTTATTCAAATCTTGGCCTACACAAGGCTATTATGGAAAAACGATTAAATTTACGTTCTCCAACGTTAAGCCATATGGGACGATGAATGAAATGAGTGAAATAATGCTCATATAATTCCGGGTTCCATGGAGCTTAGAGTTGCCTGACATTCGTCTTCCAGCATAAGGGAAAACACCGTAAAAGTCTTATCCAGGTAACTCGCCCTCACCCAGATTCAAACTCGAGACCTCTTGAACATGAGGCAGACACGCTACCATCTACGCTACCCAGGCGGGCTGACTTTCTTAGAGTTGTATAATGTTCAAGTTCATTTAATTGTTCTTATTCGGGGAACGCCATTATAGCCACAGTATGCTCGTATGTTGTCGGTAAGACACAATTGCTCCTTTATCTACGAGAGCTGTTCAGTAAAGAATGATCATAATATTTTTACGGACATCATTTTTCGCACTAAAATTCAACCTCATTATATTCTGTTTGCTTAATGTGAAACAAACACGCCGTAGTAGTTTCACTGTTGGTACTCCTGGTTCCCGCCTGTGAGAACCAGGCAAATTCAGACATGTTCAGTATCGCCTACCGCTGCAATGGAGGTAACATGCAGTTGAAGTTGATGTTAGAGGAAGATCCGGAGTTTCTATCAAACGTAATCACTGCTGATGAAACTTGGCTACATCATCATGGTCCTGAGAGCAAACAGCAAAGCTCAGTGTGGAAATCTCCTTCATCACCAACACCCCAAATAGCAAAAGTGGCTGCTTCTGCTGGGAAAGTTATGGCCATCTCATTCTTTGATAATCATGGAATGGTTTATCAGCATGTTGTACCTGCTCGAACATCGGAAACTGGACAATACTAAAGGGATGTCCTGAAAACATTGCAAGTTCATATCAGGCGCAAAAGACCAAATTTCCATGAAGCAGCACCACAATAATGCGGGGCCGCATATTGCCAATGTTGTTGCTGAATATCTTGCAAAAATTAACGGGAAGTGCATCCCTCACCCTCCCTATAGTCCGGATTTAGCTCCATGTGGCTTTCTGTTCCCTAACTTGAAGAAACGCCTTCGTGGGAGGCATTATCCATCATCAGAAGCAGTGGAGGATGCGGAGGCGATTTTGAAGGATTTCTCAAAGAATGGTTTCCAGCTTGTCTTTGAAGACTGGTAGAAACGTGGGACAAGTGCATCGCATTCAGGGGAGACTATTTTGAGGACCATAAAAGTTATAAGGGTGACTAAAAGTACCTTGCCAAAATAAGTGATCATTCTTTATTGAACAGCCGTCGTACACTTAATTTAATTTTTGCCGTCTGCTTAATTGATTTTCCACATTCATCTGCAAGGAGTTTGTCTTTATTTGTCCTTAGGCGCATTACCTATGTATTTCTCAGGGCCGCTACGTATTTATAGAAATTTAAGTGTTGTATACAATGTGTCTGATCTGCGCCAATACTTTTGTGGACGACGCGGGGGTTACTTTTGAACACACGCGTGGGGCACGCGACATTATCTACCCCTGTCACTGTCGACCAAAGAAAAAGAACACGTGCATTCTGTGCTGCCATACCTCATTATGGGGTATCTCGTTCAGCTTTCCAGTGGTTACTCATTTAAACTGATAAAATCAGAATATTTCACTGAACTTACTGCAAATCTTTATCCACGTAGTTAGATGAGCCCTTCAAAATACTCTCATATAATGAGATTGTTTACTTCCTTCTGTTTTAATAACTTTTATTTTATAAAATAGACATTACTTGGCATGAGTTATAGTTCATTCTGCCTATGATTTCAACAATGAGTTTAACTTCAGTTCTTTACATATACATCTGAACCATTTCAACAGGTCATAAGGTTTGAACCAATAATAAATCACACGTGTAACTTTGGGAGAATATTGTCACACCCTACATTAGAATAGATTTAATATTTATTAGCTTTGGGGGGAATCCGTAGCGGTAGAGCTAAACTATCTCAACAAACACTAGTTACACCACGCGGTAGGGTGGACATGTTATTTTACTGATAACTAGCTTACCTGCATGGTGGTGAAAGGTGGAAGGTCCAGCGAAGGAAAACTCACAAATGCATTTTAAAAAGAGGTTTAATAATCCCAGACAACTTACATTCAATGAGGTTTGTGTTCCGGAGGGTTGCTACAAACACATCCTCTCACGCTGGTGGCGGCCGGTCGTCTGCGGAAGAGAAAACCAACCCCCTCCCCAGCGCAACCAACGAACAAAGATCAGCCAGTGGCGCCAGGTCTGACAACCCATACAGGGTTGCCACACCTCCCCCCGGACCACAAGCTGTTGACCCAGGGTCAACAGAACAATTAATAACAAATGAAAAGAAACTCGCTCGAGTGATGGAACAAAAAAAATTAGCATACAAACATCACAAACAGTATTACACACATAAATCTTGTCTCTTGACGTTACACATTCGTTTCTTTACTCCAGTGTCTGTCTATAACTTTAATTAAAAAGCCCTCAAAGAAAAATAAATGAAGTTCGGCACTACTGCACCCAGCAAAAAAAGTTTCACAACCTGCCTGAACAGTACATTCCATTCCCACTGGTCTCACAAATGTAATAAAAAACTTGAAGCTTGCACTGCAGTCACCGATGAATAAAGACCACTGAATTGAGCACAATTGTACTTGCTCTACACTGAATAACAATGTGGGGCATTAATAGTTCTTCTGCCCCCAACACAGGTACGAAGTGACAGCACTAATAGCTGCCAAAGCTCTGACGAACAGTGGTCATAAAGGGCGGACCAGAGCCCGATGACACAAGTGAGGTTTGTGTTCCGGAGGGTTGCTACAAACACATCCTCTCACGCTGGTGGCGGCCGGTCGTCTGCGGAAGAGAAAACCAACCCCCTCCCCAGCGCAACCAACGAACAAAGATCAGCCAGTGGCGCCAGGTCTGACAACCCATACAGGGTTGCCACAATATAATACACAATTAGGAGATTACATTACACTATTTTTATCTAAGAGAAAATGCTGGAAGGGTCCTCCACCAGCATCTATACATGTTTGCACTCGTCTCACCATATTCTCTGAAGTTTAACGGAGAGTATCCTCGCCAATGTTACTTATTTCGGTTAGAATGGTTTCCTTGAGAACTGCAATTGTCCATGGCCTATTCTTATACACTATTTTTAGATACCCCCACAAGGAAAAATCTTGCGAGGTTAAGTCAGGGTATCTAGGGGGCCATAGACATTTTGAAATTATTCGATTATTAAAGAAACTAATTACAAGATCCATTGTGCCATTAGATGTATGGCACGTTGCTACATCTTGCTGGAAATAACCTTCTCTCAATTCGATATCATCCAGCTACTCCACAAATGTATTGAAGATACCCATATAAATTTCCTGTCTACAGTCGCATCAAAGAAAATGGGAACAACTATCCCTAGATGCTGGTTGAGCACACTTCCAAAATTTTCTCTGAGATATAAATAGTGTAATGTAATCTCCCAATTGTGTATTATATTCTCCCAAACTTACACGTGTGTCCTATTATTGATTCAAAGGTTATGGCCTATTGAAGTGGTTCAGGTTTATATGGATCGCACTATAGAAAACTTAAAAAATCAGCTCATTTAACCAATATTATCAAAATAAACTGATTCAAAAGTGTAATTTATTATATTAAACAGCGGGTTTTATTAATTGCAAAAGTATTCATTCTGATACGGAAATGAACTTTAAATTTGTCCAAATCTTCAAGTAAACATGTTTTTCATCTTGAAATTTCTGGCAATGGCAGAATATAACATTTTCTGTTTCCTCTGTTTAGCCACATAAACATATCTTTTACAATGTTGAGTTAGACAGAGACTCATTCAAGGATGTCTGTCTACAGGGAAGCCTACTAGTTGTAACAACTGATGTTCTTGATAATCTGAAATACTTCACTATGCGGATTTGTTTCACTTGTAAGTTTGTTCAAAGTAGTCGTCACCTTGGCCCTCTAGTTCTCTGGGACTCTCTTACCTGCTGACGCTGGTAATCCTCTGTGGTTATGGTGAGAACGATGATGTCCGCGGCTACCCTAGACGTTCTCCTAAATCTTATGGTTTTAGGATTGCGTTACAAGCAATGAGTTCTTGAGGTTCATGGTTGGGTGGGTGGCAATCAGTTACAATTTTCGTAGTAACAAAGTTTCTCATGACCAACTTTATGCGGACCTCGCGTCACCAAAAGAGTTCTTCTTTGTTGAGTATTCTTTTTTCAGCATATACTACAAATCCGCAATTATCGACCGCACTATCATAATAAACTTATTATATCCACGACATCTGCGTGACTTTAATTTAACTAGTAACACCTGCGAAGTACAAGTGCGCAAAGTTTTCGCGCTAGGAGACGTAGCTTCTCGACCAAGTATGCAACTGTTGATAACTCCGTGCGACATTTTCGCGCTAACAAACGTCGTCTCTCCTTCACGTATGCAACATCGACTGGCTAAAGGTCAGCTTTCTGTAACTTTATTTTAAATGGGTCTACAAACATTCCTTCCACTGTTTACATGGGAGAGTGATGTATCTGTTCTCTTACTCGTGGACCATAACCGCCAAAATCACACTTTTTATATTTTTGCGGGAAGTATTATTAAATTGGTTTGTCGAGAGAATGCATATGGTGTATTTTTATGGAATAACCTTTATATATATATATATATATATAGGATTCACCCAATTTCTCCTGTCAGAAATTTCCCAGAATGCACCACTTGCGACCCTGAAGACTTATGGCTCTTCTCGCTTTGTTACCGGAACAAAACACTTCCTCTGACCCAAGGCCCGTTTCGAGTTTGTCTAACATACGTACATACAAGTTTTCACAATGAAAATAATTTTTAACATATGGAAACATTTAAAATATCGTTTATACATAACACATAGTTGACCAATAGTTTAATTAGCTGTTAACGCATTATTGATTATTAGGAGCAAAGAGTACTGTTTCAAATCTTAATATCAGTTACTAGCAAACGCAGTTGGACATCTCTGACATCGGTAAGTGAACGTTTGACTTTACGTCTACCATGTTAATTATGACAGGCAATCCATGAAAATTTAACCTGTGCAAATTGCTCTTACAATTCAGATAACTCCTTCTCAATCCAATATCATAATATACCTATATGAAAATAAACGGAATAGTGTCTGTGAAATACTTATATAATTTGTAAATATGTAAAAATTATGTTCACATCTCTTCTCTACATCTTCCAAAGCTGTAAAGCTCACCATTACTTCCGCAGTAAATGTAGATAAATATTTTTGACTTTGTTAAGTTATCTATGTATTCCTAATTCAGCAATATAGTGTGTCAAAAACAATGAAAGCATCGTTGATAAATATACGTACTACGTACTTTTTCTTTTCTTCCACAAAATGTCTGAGATAAACACTGCCAAAATGCATATTTTTTGTCTTTTCGTTTCTTCTTCAACGAAAGTGTTCTGTCTATTGAATACTATGCTACAGGATTATCAAATAAAGGTGGCAAATCGTGTTGGGTAGCAAATGCTTTATTTTTTATAAGTTAAAGAAACCTTTATCCTGAGATGATGCTTCCTTCTTAAATAACTTAACTGTGGTATTTCTTGATTCTTAAAAATGGCTTAGTAAAAAATAAAATGGATGTTTAAGGAGGATAAGGCGGATTTTTAATAAAAGGTTTTTACATATATGTTTGAATGGTATGTTTAATGGAGGCACCTCTGATTCTGCTAAAGGTATTTTCATTGTGGTGGGTTTCATATACCCTAAGGAATTGTACTCGAAACTCTCAATTACTTGAAACTGACTTTTAGGTAGTCGATAAAAGTATATGACATCATATTCAATTCTTGATCTTAGGGCACATTTTTATAAAAGGACAGCTTGTGTATTTGCTGCTAAGAAAGTACATAGAAAGCTAATAACTGTCTTTCGACGAATGCACTTTTGTCTTGTGTACGCAATATGTATATTCCATTTTAACGTTACTTCAAAATATATTCCCAAAAATGTATAGCTTTCGCTGATTTATTAATTCTACTTCTCAAAGAAACTGGCCGTTACTCCATCCCTCGATCCCTCCATCCGTCCGTCCATCCATCCATCCATCCCTCCATCCCTCCATCCATCCATTCATTTATTCATTCATTTACTTTAATTTGCATCCTCCAACGTTAAGCCATACATGACGATGAATGAAATGGGCCCATGGAGCTTAGAGTTACCCGACATTCGTCTATACCCTAACTGAACATATTCCTGTTTTTGTTGGAAACATAAAGTTGGTATATTTCTGGAGTTAAATCTAATCCACTTGTTCGCAAAATTTTATCCATTCAGAGCCACGATTCTTCAAATTTTATTAGTAGCTTTTACGACGATTACTTACGGTTTCAATTTGGTATCGACACATTTCAGCCCACCTCTGTAGCGTATATAGTAGAGTGCCTCCCACACGTTCAAGAGGTCCCAAGTTCGAACATCGGTCAGGGAGAGTTAAGTGTATAAGGCTTTTTCCAGGGGTTTCCCTTATCCTGAAACATGAATGTGGATAATTAAGCCCAATGTACCCTGGAGTCATTTAAGCAACAATTCGTATTTTTAACTCAAAATTCATAGTTCGCCTTGTCTTACGTTGAAAGACGTTAATTTTTTTTATAAAATAATCCATAATGTCACGAGGCATTGTTGCGGCCGGCGCACGCAGAAGAGACACATAGGGCTACGCGGTGATAAAAGCTTGCCGAAACAGAGAAAGAAAGAGGCAGATAGATGTCTGGAAGTTTCTTCTTTTCTGATGCCGTCGTGATTGTTACAGAGAATTCCACTAATTTCTAGAACAATGAGTGGAGGTATAAAAGAAGTCGCGGCTTGCCGGTCAAGAGAGAGTCGGAAAGTGATAATCGTGCGCGTGCAGCTTTGTAGTGATTTGAAAGGGAATTCTTTCGTTTGTGGAGGTGTGATGGACGACCTTGAAGGTTGTATTTGTGTGTGTTTCGTAATCTTGCTGCTCATGGGTGTACAAAAGCGTCTTTCTACGGAAATAAAGTGCATTTTGAATTTCTGCAAACTAGATTTTAAATTTTACGAAACTACAAAGTCACAATATGTATAGCTTGAGCATGGCTTTAAATTCTGTTTTCTGATAAAATTAGTTTGGTACTTATTTAAATAAACCCAAATATTAATAATTTTAGGACAAACTATAAAATACATACATAGTGAATACATAAGCATAGATTCATAGAAACTAAACGTTAGGTTTGTTAAGTCTCACGGATACAAGTTTAACATCTCAAGTGCTATATAAGAACGCTGGGCCATTTATTTACTCAGGAGGTCCGAAGCTACAGGATAACAATACGGACACATGCCCAACTATAGACCAGCAAAAATAACGCTTAATTATCAAAACTCGTAACGGCACTAGGCGGAGTGTATAAAATTGTAATAACCTATGAAAACGCCACGACTTTCATCTTATAATATTTTAGAAATATTTGCAATTGTTTTATATATTAATATTTCAACAATTTCGGTACGAAACAATACACACATAACGTTTGTATATGCTATCTACAGCACTTGCTTGTTTTACTGCATTAATGTGGTTTTCTGACTGTCTCTTGTAGCGTAGGTGGTAGCGTATCTGCCTCGCGTTCAAGAGTTTTTTGAATTTGAAACTTCATCAAGGCGACTTATTTGGATTATGATTTGTCCGGATAGTTTCTTTATCCTAAAACATGAATTTCAAGTAACTCTAAGCTCTATGGGCCGTAGGCCCTTTTGAGTGTCATTTTGCCGATTTCATTTATCGTCCGATATGTCATAACGTTGGAGGACGTTAATAGTTCCCAACTGACCCGTATTTTTCCTGGTACATAACTAGAAGATCTCCTTCACGTGTAAGATGACACACCTTGACGATGACCTATAATGTCTAAGTACTTTGTATGACTGAAATTTCATGAATATTTTCAAAAAATCACCTTTACCTCTTTTTAGTCTATAAAATAGTTTAAGCCTTACTGAATCCAAACAATGCTTAGATAGCATCCGCAAGCCATTTTAAATACTCCTATCTAGTTTGAAGTTCACGCGAATGCTAGTGTTAGATATGAATCCCAATTCTTTATCCTATTTTTCTCGCTATTGAAAATTTCAGCATTTTTCATAATTTAAGATGCTCCATGCGTGGCAGTTTTAGTGTTAGAATAATGAAACTTGGTACACACGTTCATTGAGAGACAATGAATAGAAATTGCTCTGGGTTTTATTGAAAGAGGCATTTAAGCGCACTTTCTTTACTTCAAAACATAAACATTTTCAAATTTTGGCCAAGAAGGCCATGTTCATAGCTTTAAAAATTTCTGGAGCCTAAAGAGATTGAGACGCAGATAAATCTAGGGCAAATTCAAAAATTGGAAATATTAGACTAAAATTTAAGTTATTTTGTCGCAAGTGAATTTATAGGTGACGTAACCAAAAATAAATGAATTTGACCATATTGTCACGGCAACAGGCATAAACGTTTCGGCACAAATAAGAAAACAGTCGGCGGATATAGTTTCATGGTAACAATGAGCCTTGCTAAGCAGTTAATGATAGCGGGCTATTGTAAACAAGCGCCGGCAAGCAAATATAACTGAGGTAAAGGACTTTCCGGCATAGATTAAGTTACGCTTCTAGAATGTGATAGAATATTTGGTTTCCTTATTCGTCCGGAAATTTCTGGACTGATAGAGATTTTTCTGGTTCTGGTTTATTTTAGAACACTCTAGAATTACGAATTAGGTATATAAGGACGTGACGTCTCACAAAGTGAGTAGTAGTTGTTGTTGTAAAACAGTGAGCTGTGAAACAGTGTTGTGAACGAGAGACAGCTCGAAGTGTTATTGTAACGAGAGCTAATCTGCTGTCACTGTTTGTTATTATGATCGACCTTGGTAGACTGATGGCGACGTAACGTAATGCTGTTGTAATCTATAAGAGTATTTCTATGAAAATAAAGTAGATTTTTAATTTCTGTAACTCGGTCTCTTAATTCTACGAACCCACAGACACAATATTTTCCAATCAAAGTGAAATTGACAAATTTTGGGCTGTATCATATTTCCACTAAGTTACATCTGTGGTATAAATCTTAAAAAGCTAGCGTTGTTAGTTCAGGATTTCAAATTTACAGTCATAGGTAACCTTAAATCCCGGAAGTTATACTGCAGGTCAATTAAACCATATGGTCCGTGACTCAAAGTACTTGCGCTGTATGTCGAAACTAATGTGTGTTATCTTAAATATTCTAGTGATTTATCGGGAAATAATGTTTCTCATTTGGAGAATTTAATGTCTTGGTGGCACGGTGCTATGGTATCTCAGCAGTTATAGCAGCCGGAAGGAACAACTTGTGGGTCGAAACCCGATATCGAAGCTTTTACTATGATACTATCTTTCCAAACCTTGTCCTACACCTTGTCCTTATAATTTAGATTTTTGCACCTTAATTAATTTGAAAACAGACACATTTACCTCGTAACGATATCGATATCGTAACGATATCGTAGTCCGATATCGAAGCTTTTACTCTGATGCTATCTTTACAAACCTTATCCTAAACACGGCTAACGTGAAAAATACAGTTAAATACCTGATGTTTGCAGTTCTATAGTTTTCATTTAAAACCTTATAATTTAGATTCTTGCACCTTAATTACTTTGAAACCAGACACATTTCCCTCGTAACGATAGAGAAGTTTCTAGAGGATGCGTCTGAAGTGGCACTGAGTCCACATTTCACCAACACCTGGAGAAAACCTACAACAGGTACACATCTGGCCCCAGGCCTAAACTGGACCATGTTAAAATTCTGTAATCCTCTTGCTGCGTAGTAAAATATCACAAGAAAGTGACTTTCACTGTTTTTATAGCCTACTTTCAACTGAATACCTGCTTCTGTAGAACACCATCTGTCTTACGTCAGAATGTGCTGATTCATTACGTGATTTCTGAAGTTGTCAATAACCATTTTAAAGATATATCACTGTTTAAATCTGAAATGATTTAAGTATTTAAAAAACCCTTCGAGGGTCCTGCAGCTTCTTCATAAAAGCTTTATGAGATACATAATCCATGAATAATTCACAGTACTTTCGTAAGAAAGTCATGTGAATTACTCATAACCAGACATTGGATCGCATACACCTTCGCAATCAATGTACGCGCACAGGTACTATACAAGGCCAAGCAAGACATCAACAAACTCTGTATTAACAAGTATACCGCAGCGCTGTGTGTGTACGGTCCGGTACGGATACAAAATGTAACCTACTTTAGAGTGTGCTATCCTGCTCATTGCTTTCGATGCGGGGATTACAGTGAACAACCACGTACTTTCGTAAATTTTCGAATGTCAATTTACTGCGTCTCTCACTGAAACAATATAAAAATATTGGGAGTAACATCGTTCAATGTCACATGACGTTAATGATGCATATGAGTAGTACAGATCACTGACATGTGTTTGTCCGAGACTTAGTTTATTTCTTATATTACGCAGCACTGAAAATCCGGTACTTTTGAGTTGAATACGGGACAATTTATTTTTTGCTCGTTTGGTAGGTGGTGCATTCTGTATATTGTTAGTTTCTGCAGACATCTCCCTGACGGCTTTTACACAGCCGGAAAGTATATACATTCTTCAAGCTGTTTAATGGTTGTTGATAATAACCAAAACTTTTGATTTATAAAATGGAGATTGCCCAATATTTGTTATGAAAGTAATGCTATTAAGACAATATGTCAAACGCCTTGCACTCCCTAGAAGACAGATCTACCTGCGTGGGGAGCAGCAGATGTAATGAATCTAAAGCTACGCGTTGCGAACCGGACTATCTCTACATATGTGTTATCCTCGGCACTGACATCAGCAGTTATATACTGCTAGACTCCTATACTTCATATCCCTTTGAAATTGTATGGGATACGATGTCTGCTCATGACTTATTCAATTACTCCTATGAAAGCTTATTCTTCTATGCAGTTATTGTTAATAGAAATAAACTTTAATTACACAATTAAATATTTCGTTCCATGTATAAAGCAGCAAACTAAGCCCATACGATAGTCAATCTGTAAAAGGGGGTGGATTTTGTATTACCCAATCCCATTGTACGAGGATCGGTGGATCAGCCCCAGGCCTCACATAGGGATAGCATCACTGGGACAGTTTTACGGATAGCATCATGTAGTTTAACTCTAGAGTAGCTTGTATCCATAGTTACAGATCAATAGCTTGTTTAGCTTTTGAGCGAAAGCATTTTAAGCAGGACAAGTGTAGAGGTTTCAAGAAAATGAAGGATTTGAAAAAACGATCAACGATTAAATCCTTCCATTATAAAGGTTTAACGCCTAAAGGAATCAAAGAGAAATCGACAATATATTAGAAGACCCTGCCCCAATGATTGAAAGGTGGTTTGGAGAGTTTAATATGGGACGTACGAGGTCTAGTGATTAGCTTTGCTGTGGACGATCTGTGAAAGTCACAACTCCAGAGATCACTGAAAAAAATTCATCGTTTAGTACTGGGAGACCACAGATTAAAGTTGTTTGAAATAGTAGAGGCTGTAAACACATCAGAAGAACATGCAGGTAATATTTTAAGTAATGTTTTGGAAATTCACAGCGTTTGTTAACACCTAATAAAATGTTGCAAAGATAAGCTCTTTCTGTTACGAATTTGGAGCTCTGTCGTAAAAATCCCAGTGAATTTTCGAGACGTTTTACTACTATGGAAGAAACTTGGATACATCACTACACTCCAGAAAGTATATCACAGTTAAAATAGTGGATTGCACCAGGTAAACCAACTTCCAGAAGGGAAAAGTCAATTCTGTCAGCTAACAAGGTTATGGCGAGTGTTTTCTGGGATGTACAGGAAATTAGTTTTCCTTATTACCTGGAAAAGGGTAAAGGTACTGCTACTGGTGCCTACGACGATAGCTTACTACAACGTTTGAGTGATTAGTTGAAAATAAAAGACCACATTTGGCAAACAAAAACACCTTGTCTCCTTACAACAACGCTCCGGCCCATCGATCAGTCATTCCGATGGGAGAAAATGTGCGAATTAAGGTTTGAATTGCTTGAACTTCCACCCTATTCGCCAGTTCTAGCACCCAGTGACTACCATCTGTTTGTGAACCTCAAAATATTCCTTGGAGGATGAAGATTTAACAGCAACCGGAAGCTCATTGATGCGGTTAACAGCTATTTTGAGAACCATGAAAAGTCGCACTACACAGATGGTTATTAATGGATAGAGTCAATATGAAAAATTCAATGCCATAGCCGGGATTTGAACCACGGATCAAATCTTGGCCATGGCATTGAATTTTTCATGTTGACTCTATCCATCAAATATCTTAGCCTACATACGGCTAGTGTAGAGAAATGATTAATTTCCATCAATTAACTAAAGTAATAAGAGTTAAGCGATGAAGCCTGGGACTTGAGTACTTACAATAGTAAGTCGCTACAAACGGTGTACCTCGGATGCGAGAGCCCCTAGCGGTCTACCGGGGAAATATACGAGTCAACTGGACAATTTAATGTCAGGAAGGCACGTTGGCCATGGTAGCTCAAAGGTTAAGAGCGACTGGACGGAAACCAGGAGATCCGGGGTTCAAATCCCGGCCATGGCATTGAATTTTTCTTGTTGACTCTATCCATCAAATATCTTAGCCTATATACAGCTAGTGTGGTGAAATGATTAATTTCCATCAATTAACTAAAATGGTTTAATTAAATTTGAACACCGATATGAGAAATGCATTTGCCTTTCTAGAGATTAATTGTAAATGTGGGTTCCTAGAATTAAAAGTATTGTTTGCAGAAATTTAAAATGCTCTTTATTTAAGTTAAAACACGCTTTGTACACCCCTTAGGAATCTAAAATTGACGTGTCATTCACAAACGCAATCTCCAAGGTCTCTCGTTGCTTCACCACAAGTAAAAAAACAAAGAACTCACTTGCGCTACACTTCAAAAATGTCACAGCACTCTCAATTAACAACTGCGGTAGAATTCGAATGTCCATATTAACTCACACAGTGCACAACTGCAACTCCATTAACAACAGTTCTCAACTAGCATCTGACTCGCTTTGACAGCCGAGGTGATTTTATAGCTCTAGTCACAGTTTCTAGAAATCAGTGGGATGCTCGAAAACAATCACGATGCAGCGGGAAATTCCAGACTATCTCTGCCTCTTTCTCTCTCGGCAAGCGTTCAGCGCTGGCATCCCTCACTATCTGTCTCTTTCTTTTCTGCCCGCGCGTAGCTCCGTCTCTTTCTTTCGCACGTGCCCGGCACTGGCTTGTCGCGGTGATTCAACAATGCCTCGGCGACATTATGTTGAGAAGTAAACAAAACAAGATTGAACTCTTTTTATTGTGAGGCCCAGGAGCTATCAGCCGACCCTAATACATAGACAAAACTATGCAATAAAATGTTCTAGCCCCTTTGTTGAGTTTGAAAGAATTTCTATGTAAGGGTGTTTCGTCAGTTATATAGCAAAGATATAGGAATATATTTCTAAAGCGCTTTTTTCACTCATTTTCCTCTCGACCATTTGCCTATTCGGAAAATGTATTTTGCAATCGACCTTAAATTGACTTCCGGTAAGCTACAGGCTTTAAACTTTAAACATAACTCAGAAGAG
Source organism: Mantis religiosa (assembly GCA_030765055.1). Lineage (NCBI taxonomy): Eukaryota > Metazoa > Arthropoda > Insecta > Mantodea > Mantidae > Mantis > Mantis religiosa. Next base: position 320,391,493 of record CM060948.1, read on the forward strand.
GATGACAATACAATATTAAACTACTCTTAAAAGAATCCCACCACTAAGGAAACAGCATTTACATTGAAAAAGTGTTAAAATAAGCCTTCACGAAGAGCTATTGATAATAGTTAAAAGTGTAGGGAGTACATGTTTTTGAGAAAAATCACCTAACTTCATGCCCGCCTCGGTAGCGTGGATGGTATCATGTCTGTCTCACGTTCAAGACGTCCCAAGTTCGAATCTTGGTCAGGGTGAGTTACCTGGATAAGGTTTTCTCCAGGGTTTTCCCTTATACTTCAAGACTAATGTCGGGTAACTCTAAGTCCTATGGACCCTGGGCTCATTTGAGCATCATTTCATCCATTAAATTTATCGTCCGATATGACAACGTTGGAGGACGTAAATTACAAGAAAAGCATAAGTTCATTTCATTTTAAGTGCTATAAAATTATTTATAAGAATACTGATAACTATTATTATTTAGTTAAACTACTCATGCAGCAATGTACAACCCGTTATTTTATTTTAAACGCACAAGTATATTTACAGCTTTTAAAAAATTCAGAATTTCAAGCTTTGAGGACAATGTATATGGTGTATAAATCTGTATAGTACTAGGAGAAATTATTTGTATCTTTCTAGTTTGTTTTTAAAACATGACGTATTGATATGCTTATTTTTATTAATTATATGAGCAGTTTTGTAGTTAATATCTATATGTAAATCTGCCATCGGTATGTAAATTACTATGAAATTATCATATGCAATGTTTTAGGACGTTAGAGAACAAAATGCTTAGGCATTGTTTTTCTTTGTAAGTTAACGGTATCTATGTAACAGAGAACCATTTTCTCTCGGCTTCGACCAGGCAATTGGTAACCATACGAGTTAAATCGCTAATTAATATTTTATAATGCACTCTAATTTGGCATACGTGACCTGATATCGAACCAGAGACCATGTACCTAGCAGTTACATGTTTCGATAGTTAATTACTGAAGAATTAAATTAAACGATAATGTGAGTAGCATCGAACACAGACGCTGATACACTGCGCGACTTGTTAATGTTCGCCGGTACACGAATGCACTCTCAGTTAATTGAATTGCTTTGTTAGATAAATTATAAGCAATTAACTTCTCCCCAACGCCATTTGGACACGAGTTATCTCTTTGCAATTAACAACTTTGCCGGTAAATTCTACCCAATGGGCCCCCAACCTCTCGACAGCGACTTGTCATATTCAGTGTTCTAGCCACGTGTTCTCCATGAACAGTTCTACAACCGCACGCTTTCAGAATGACAATAAACAATCATGGTCATTCAACATTCGTGGGTGGCATGCATACAGGAACTTGCAAATTCCTATACCTTGAGTTCACCCAGCACAATCACCATTTACCCATTAAAAGTACTATACTCGGCAAACACGTTTTGAGTCTTTATCAATTAACAAAGAAAAAGCTTTTAGGAAATTTGGTATATTTGCATAAGTTTCTCAAACCATTTAAAAAAATCTTCTTAAAAATGCATGGTACAGTGGAAATTAGGAAACAGAGTAAGGGATAAGCAAATATTGCTAAACGACGTCTTTGAAATTTCGTTCACCGGCATGACCACAATTGAAAATGAAAAAAAAAACTAATTTCCCATTTGACAAAATAACAAATACTTGAAAATTCAAATCAATAACAAGGAATATCGCGGAAATGGTTAGCTCTTCGGAATTTCTTTTGTCTTAAACGTACCTTGTATGTACAAATGTTACTCGAATTTTGTATAAGGTTTACCAGTTATGCAAAAATCATACAGAATGAAGAGGGGTTCACAGACCATTACCAGAAAACTCAAGATATACGAGGGCTGTTCAATAAAGAATTATCATAACTTTTTTTACGGTCATAATTCTTCGCACTAAAATTCAATTCAATCTTCTGTTAGCTTAAGTGAAACAAACACGCCATAGTAGTTTAAATGTTGGTACTCCTGGTTCCCGCCTGTGAGAACCAGGCAACTTCAGACATGTTCAGTATCGCCTACCGCTGCAATGGAGGTAAATTGCAGTTAAAGTTTATATTAGAGGAAGATCCTGAGTTTCTTTCAAACGTAATCAATTGATACCGAAATTCTGGTTTGCCAGAAGTAAAGAATCATGATAGATGGCAAAGGAATGTTGGTTCTTTGTTACCACAAGGGCAAGGCCAGTTGAGTTGGGGGAAAGTGTTATAACAAAGCCATGTAAGAAGCAGTGTCCTTAGAAGGTTTCTAAACTGGCTCACTGACTAGTATGAATAGGAAATTCTTTGAATCATTTACAATGGCGACAAAACAGCCACAAAGGGATTTTGCTTGAAAAGGAGCTTCCTGAGAGTGAAAGTTTGATATACATACACGCGCAGCTCTGGTGAGTAAGGAGTCTTCGGCGTGCAGCCGACGAGACAACAGTCTGAGGCGTGAGGGCGATTAAGGCAGTCCACTGGTTTTGTTTGATAATTGTCGGTTCGTATATACATGAGGAACGAATAAATTTATTGAGTTATAAACAATTTGCCTTCAGTAACTCTAAACCGAGATTGGTAGCCCTCGATCGGCAACTTTCATTTCGATATTTGAAAAGAAGAAGCAGTAAATAAATAAGTTGGAAACGGGCATTCCAGTGTTATTATAATCTCCTTCTCACACATCCACGCATACCCTGAGAGAAACCTCATTGCTCGCCGACTTATTTGCTCGCAATTAAATTATTGTTTCAAATTGGCGTCCACAACGTGGAATTGTGTGCACCCATAAACATATTTGTATCACACTGCTGATGAAATTTGGCTATATCATTTTGATCCTGAGAGCAAACAGCAAAGCTCAGTGTGGAAATTGTTCTGTTAACTTCTATTCACTAGGATCTGCAAAGCACTGTACTGCTGATCGATTAATAAATAATTATAAAATTCAGAAAAAAATCAATTAAAGACGTCCGTTCTGTATAGATCAAGTTGGACACAAGCAAGCTACAAAGTCTTCGGAAGACTAGTGCAGAAGTATATATTGATTATTGCAGAACTGATGTCATTATTAATTCGACATAATGATTTAAAAATATAGGAAATAATACCGTATTTAGGTTAGTAGATAACTTTTAGTAAACATCGTCTTGTATGAAGTAAGCATTTTAAATTTTTATTTGTTTGAAATATCAATGGTTTATTGCAAAGCAATACAAAATACAACTTCTTTGTACTTCTTGAAGTACTAACTTCATAATTAAAATTGGATTTCGTATTTTCATTCTAATAGTCTCCAACCAGTACTGGGATAAAGTATAAGCTCTAGTGCATCCTAAGCATGAGCCTTCTACTTTATACCTTCTATTAAACTGAAAAAATATACAATTTTACAAACTTTTCGATAATTGTGCGGCATATAAAAGATGTATTTCTCCATTAGGAATTATCGTAATTCGTCAGAGATTAGTTAGGAAATTCTTCCGCTCAAGCATACAGTGGTACGAGGTTATATTCACACGTAGCACACGCAGAGATTGGTCGAATGATTAATGTTTAAGCAATTGTTGCAAAGTAGTGCAAACACGAAGTACCCAGCTATATATTCGAAATGCCTTGCATTTAATAACGCTGTCCTGCGAATCTTTCCCGGTATTGAACCATGAATGAACCGCATCCATGGTATAATTTCAAAGAGGTACTCAATTAGTTTCTTATACACTATCTGCAATACGAAAAAATAATGAGAAATATACTACAAAAGCTATCTTGAGCTTCAGGGTGAAATATGGGTTTAAAGCTTCACTACTTGTACAGCTAAACTACGAGGCGTGTCCGTAAATTAAGGTCTCCAATTTTATTTAATATATAAAACAGGTTTATTTTCAATGAATGTCACATTTTTGGAGATGCGGAACTTACAGCTGTTTTTCAACGTAATCACCATTGCGACCGATGCACTTTTGCATGCGCTGTGGCAGTTTTTGTATGCCCTTGTCAAAGCACTCTCCCGCCAAGTTGCGCAGGTAGCGCTCATCCTCGTTTTTCAAATCATCATCGGTCTGGAAATGTGTTTCACCCAGGTGCGACTTCAACTCAGGAAACAGATGATAATCACTAGGTGCTAAGTCTTGACTGTAGTAGGGTTGGATGAGGATGTCCCATCTTAACTGGGCCAGCAGAGCATTTTGGGACCTACCTTGCGATAATGCAAATGTTCGGTCAAAATCTTGTCAATCGTAGTCTTACTGACTTGAGGGATAAGTTCGCACAGCTCGCGAACTGTCACACGCTGATCTTTAAGCATTTCTTGCTCCACTTTTGCAATTGTTTTGGCTGACACCGAAGGCCGACCAGATCGCGGTTCCTGATGGACGTCTGTACGTCCGTCTTTGAATTCTCTGACCCACTTTCACACGTTCTTGACGTCCATAAACTGTGGTCCATAGACTTCGCATAACTGACGATGAATTTCAGTGTGGTTAGTGCCCTTGGCACTCAAAAAACGGATCACTGCACGCAACTCGCACTTGTCGGCGGAAGTGATAGGAAGCTCCATCGCAAGCGGCTGCCCAGCCAAGACTAATGGTTGCAACGGGTTCGTTGTGGTAGGGAATTGAAGGGGTGATACGAAGCTACACGCCAATGTTGCCAGTTCGCGTAATACCGTTCTTCACGGCTCCAGTGCCTTGAAGACCTTATTTTAAGGACACGCCTCGTATTTTCTTGATAATTTTGCATCCCTCAGAAATGAACAAGGAGAACGATTTCAGAGACAAGTCAATAAGATGGACAGGAGATATCAGGGCCGATCGAACAATGCAGACTGTTGCTGGTACTTGAAAACAGAAATTCCTTAAACTCGACTTAAACGTAAATCAACGCAGCAGACTTTCCGGCCAAAGGAAATATAACTTCACACCTCATTTTTACAGATATACAGGTATTTCTATAAATTTATTAACCAGAAAATTTTCTTTTTGTGTTTATTTTGTAACGCACGATCTTTACATAAAAGCACCACTTTCAAATTGTTTGTAATTTATGAAAAAACATCTTACATGATAGAGAAAACTGGACAGCATGATTCAATTGAGCACACCAAAATTAGCTAACATCACCTTTTAGATCGCAAACAGGCCAACAAAAGATATATTACGTAGGAGAGCATAATTTCTTATATTAATTTGTAATCAATACTGAAATGAAATACGAGTTCTAGTGGTTTCGTAATATACATGTTCCATCATCTAGCGTTTAATTTGAATGAAATTGCTTTAATTTTGGATATTTGTTTGCTTTGGCATCAACTGCTAAAGGAATGTGGAAGTTATAGTTCGAAGGATTTTAAGACCCAAACCAGCATTTCAAAGGTTACACGGCAGAAAATTAAATGTAAATACTTGAATACAAGATAATTCTGACGGAGAAATGCATCTCAGAGCAAACATTTCTTCGAGATGTTCTTTAATACGTATCGCCTAAATGATAGGTCACAAGTTAGGTTAGGAAAATCTTTATGTATTTCTCGTGTAAGCATATATTTTTCGTTATTTTCACACACACAAATTTAGGGTTTCACTTTACGATGTACGAGTAACATAACTTTATATGTCTCCTGCACTATTCTTCATTCCTTTGTGCTTCTAAATCAATTTCCAGCAAGGAAAAAGTAGTATTGTTGGCGCAAACAACACGGTCTCGCCTCTTGTTATCCTGAACCATAATTTTCTTCTTCCCAACAAGATGTTGTTATGGTTAAGTTGTAACAGAATAACAAATGGCGCGTAGCCAGTGGTTAGCAGCTTTAACAAGTGGTTCAACTTCAACCAGACGTTACAGAATAGCCCTGATTTAGGGTTGAAGAGGGCTTCATTCCGCTCTAATAAGTTCTATTCCCACTATTTCCTAGGAACATATAACACTGTATCTGATGTCATAAAGAAGCTGCAATATACCTATGCCTCCCATTGTTCTATCTGTGTTTATTACTATACTGTCACAGAGAACAGTGCAGTTGAAAAACTAACTCAGGCCAAATATGATGGTTAGAAACCTTAAAATTTCTGCTCCAGTCTCAAAGGAATAGAAGATTGAAATAAATTAAAATTTGCAGCCAATAGCTTTATTAATTACCCTTATAAAATAAATTTAATTAAGAAAGTTAACTCTTTAATAACAAGGCTCTAGTCTAATAGAAGTTATTACACATCCTTGTAGAGAAACACACTGTCTCCTTGTTAGATGCCCCTTATGGAGATCTTGGCACTTCATTATATGAACATTAATTCATAACACTAAATTTGAGACAACATTTAGCTGGATGAAATTTCCCCTCAGCTTACTACGTCTACGTCATCAGTAAATGTGAATTCAGATGAAGACTGCAAGGAGCCAAGGATACAGAAGAGATATTTTGTGGATTCAACGGTATCTGTGAGATTCTGGTTGTTATAGTCGATATCTGGCTTGACAATAAGTTTCCTTGAGATACATGCCAATTAAATGATCTTGGCTTTGTTGTCTTATTAGAAGTTGCAATTTTCTTTCCTTTTCACAAAACACTGCTTATTTTAAACTATGTAAGTTAGGATAGGATAGATTCATACGAGAGGATTCGGCACTGTTACCAGTCCTGATCTATTATGCCTTTCCCTAAGTGGGGCATCCTCCGTAGAAAGGATGAGGCGAGAGGAGACGGAGAGCAGTGGCCCCAAGGAGTCACGACGGCGCAGAAGGATAGGTCCCTACTACTGACAAGTTGGAGGCTCCTCGGCAGAACAGTAGAGCTTGCATCCCACCCACCGTGGTCTTGAAATGGTCCAGTAGGCCAGCCTGGAGACCGCAGACCGTTCTACCGGAGGAGGAAGTGTTTACCAGGAGCATATCATTCTACCATGCACAGCCGACACTCCCGCCTACTCCCGTCTGCCCTGGAAAGATACCACCAGCTGGAAATGACAATGGAGATGAAAATTGAGGTAAAGAAAATTCGGGAGCTGTAAGTAGCTCACCCAGCATTCACCTGGCGACCCGAGAAAACCCGGCAAAAACCCATGGGTCAGGTAGGTCGGCCACGGGAATCGAACCCGGACATCCCGAGTACGAGTCACAAACAATACCTCCTGCGTCATCTTGCTCGGTAATTATGCAAGTTACTTGGAATACAACATTGCTTCAATGAGACTGTCCAATCGAGTCGAAACCTTCTGCAACATCTAGAAATGTGATGAAGTTGTTGAGATGTTTACGTTGGGCTTCCAGTCATTATTTAGAAATGTACTTAAATGTATACAGGCTAATGATTCTATGATGTGGGCTAAAGGAGATGAAAGATCGCAGTTGCATTACAGGAGCTTTCTCTATTATAAGTCCGACAACAGAGAAAATTACGATAGCATCCATTTCTTGGAAGCGTCACATCTTCATTAATTAATAAGGGACCTTGAGCAGCTTTGGAGTACTAGGTACATAACTGAATTTTAAAATGCCATTAATTAATATGTGAGGGAGCTAATGCCTGTCAGATTTTTGAATGAACGAATACAAACTCTCCAGTAGACCAGAAGACCAGTAGAGTTTTGTACCTTTATGTCGAATAAGGCCTTATAAATAGCCCTTTCCTCAAGGAAGATGCCTTCAATGCTTGGAGGATATGATGGACATGAATTGTAACTTTTTATAACCAATGCTTTAAGAAGTGATGTGTAAAATCCTGTCAATTGAGATTTAGAAGTTTTGAGTTTGTTTAAACTCAGTAAAATATTACAAGCAACTCTTTGAAGGTGATTATAAGAATTATAGACATAATGTATTTTAGACCCTTTTTGAAGCTTGAATATAGTTGAATCACTATAACTATTCTGAACTTTGTTAAATTTAGGGATCTTGTAACATTTCATCGCTAGGTGTTGTTATCCCGGTTAGCAATAAACTGAAATATTATCTTGTACAAGAATGTACACAATATAGAGAAAGCCATGGGGTGCAGTACATCAGATGCGTGTATTATGTCTGTTACATATTTACCTTTTATTTATACCCCATCTTTAACTCCAATGGTTATATCGACGGCTGTTCTCCTTTGGAACATATCGTTGGTGTTAACTCGTATTCGTTGGGTTTTAATCATTAGATCACGAACACATTCACACTCTAATTCATACCTCCAAATTCTGTGGAAGATGAGGAATTATCTTGGTCAGAGAAAAATTCCCACCCCCACCGCTGGGAATCGAGCCCGGGAACCCTAGCACGGCAGGCAGCTGCTCTACCCACTGAGCTACGGGGTCAGCCTTCCCTGTTCTTCTGCATTTTGAATTCACAAATTACCAAATCGCAGCAATTTTCAGCTTTTATCAATCGCCTTAATAGAATATATATATTGTCGCGAACCCGTATCTACGATCGCGCGGCTTGTTTACACAAAAGGAACTGATAGGCGGGCAGTGTAAAAACCAAAAGTCCGCGGACAAACACAACATTTAGATAAAGGCCTGCCGAGGCAAAAAAGCTGAGATAAATGGAATTTCTGGACTTATAGAGATAGCTCGGGTTTTGGTTTCTTTTAGAATCGTCTAGCAATTCTCAGCGAGGTATTTAAGAGATTGTGGCACGCCAGCAGGAGTTGCAAATTGCGAAATAAGAGTTGTTGTTATTGTAAGATATGTAACAAGAGTGAGTCGCGAGAGGTAAGCAGAGAACAGCTGAGAGTGTTGTAAACTGAACGCTGTTTGTTATTGTAATCGACCTTGGAAGATTGTGTTGTGATATGTGATGTAATTCTGCTGCTACAGAGTGTATTTCTACGCAAATAAAGAACATTTATAATTTCGGCAAATTGGAATTTTAATTCTACGAACTCATAAAGACACAATATATATATATATATATATATATATATATATATATATATATATATATATATATATATATATATAAATTGACGTTTGTTGGTCTCACAAACACACGAGAGCGGCTGAACGGATTTGCCAAATTTTAGTTTTGAAATATTTCAATAAGTCCAAAGAAGGTTTAAAAGTTGAGAAAAAGACTACCGGAAGTGAAAATGAACCGCTTTATTGACTAAATATAAAAGTACACACGCTAACTCTTACGGAACATATACACCTTCTTTTATTTTTGACAAACAAAAGCATTACATAGGAGAAAGGTATTCCACTCCTTGCCAAAGCCTTCAAAGCTATTTCACTTAACATATTTTATTAAATACCGTTTATCTTTTGTTATAAACAATGAGTTATTGATGTAGCAATAGCATATATGTACCTTACGAAGACCAGACGCAAAATTAATTTCTGAACGTACTATAACGCCATAAATATTTGACCACAGAAAATTGTTGTCAAATAATAGTGATTCCTTGGATGATGATGTAGCAATAGCATATATGTACCTTACGAAGACCAGACGCAAAATTAATTTCTGAACGTACTATAACGCCATAAATATTTGACCACAGAAAATTGTTGTCAAATAATAGTGATTCCTTGGATGACTTCTTTATAATTTGTGTTTGGGAATTCGTGAACATGAATTGAATTCCTTTCTGACTTTGTGAAGTTAGCGGAAACTTTTCTACAATGCCATGTAGAAGACCTTACTTAGGTTGCATAACTCAGTCAAATGTTTGACGACGTACGTCACGTGCTGAACACACTGATGAACAGCGATACGCAGGTAATACTAATTGTCGTGCTGGTCAGAATTGCGATCTAGGGCAAAGGAAGACAGCTTCGGGAGTTGTGACGTATTTCAGCCGGGAGCGAGGCCTGCAGCGCGTGTGACGTCAGGCAAGTGCCGTGTAGTACAAAGTTGCCTATACAAATGGCACTGTGAGTACAGAATCCGAGGGTTCAGTCAGGTGTAGCACAGTCGATGACAACAATGTAGCTGCCAGGTGCTAAATGGAACTGTTTAATTTACAATGTGACGATTTATTGAAGGACATATATACACACAAGAACGACTTGGCTGAGTGTTACAAGAATGTCCCCCAAACCAGATTTCCAAAGTTGTAATCATTTGCCTCACGGACACTGTCTATGTTTGGCTCGACATAGTGTGCGAATTTCTTTTTCTGTTATGAAATTAGCTCAGTCCAAACCCGGAAGTACCTCGTATCACAATCCAACATGCAGACTTCGATTACAAATTTCCCAGAAATTACGTCCGGACATTGATAAACTATTCAAAGAACAACAAAACAGAAAGTGTCGGAAAATATCCACGTAATTTTGTTCTGAATGGACCTCCTCTAATTTTCAGATATAATTACTTAGTGTTTTATTTTATTTACTTTATCACATGCCTGACCTTCACATAAACTACGAGTTGAAGTTTTATATATTTTCTCATAGCACAAACGTAATTGTTTATAAACTGTGACCAATTTTGTAATTAAAACAGTCAGCTCTAATATTACAGCATCGAAGATGTAAGTCGTACATAGTCACCCAATTACGGAAGGCAGGACCAACTGGCAGCTGGGTAAGGGACAGCAAACTTTTAGACAACGCCTACCCATTTATCTTGTAGCGTTAACGTGGGGATGGTTGGAAAGAAATCACTAGCCATCTTTTCCCCCTCCTCCTGCCGCCTGAAAGAACGGGAAATCTCCGGAACCTCTTTCCCTCTCCATGGTAAAGAATTCTCTAGAAACATTTAGCCGCCTATAAATAGAAGCACGATGCGACCGAGAGTTCAGCTCAGTTCTTGGCGAGCAGCCGTGAGGAGCGCCGAGTGAGTGAACGGACCGGAAGACTGTGTACGTGTATCAGAGGAGTTGTACGTAATTGTGAGTGTAGGGTGGACTTGTGACAGATGAACTGGCGAAATGTAATTGTGTGCGCTACGTAATTCTGTGTAATCGGAAAGTGCTCCAACTGTAATTCGGTGGAAATAAAGAACATTTTGAGTTTGTGCAATTGGACGTTTAATTTCACGAACCCACAAAGTCACAATATTATTAATACCTGATGCGTTTCCTGTTTTTCCTATGCTGTCGGAAATCCAACACATCAAATTAGTTCTTTCCTCTTGGGCAGCAGAAATCAGCATGGTGACGTCACACACTAACCTACCTCTCTTTCGGGAGCATATCTGGCGGCAGTAGCTGACGGAGCTGACGTCACACCGCCACTACCTCTCTTCTCCTGATCTAGAGTGTCTGTTTCTTCAGGGGGAGTTTTTTTCGTACAAATCAGTTGACAATTATAAACCAGGATAACGTAGTCAACCATCCCACAGAGTTTTTAAATTCATTTGAATTGCCTTGACTCCCACCTCACAATTTAAAATTAAAAGTAGAGTCAGTTGTGATCATGCCACGTGGCATTAACCAACCACGACTGTCCAGTGGAACGAGACTAACTGCGCAAAAGCTGATGAACAACGCAATCGAGGCAACAAACCTCAAGGAACGGCACAAAGGAGAGGTTATCTTGATCCCACGTATTCCGATGATTCCATCGGATTTACATTTTGATTTCATGCGTCTACAATTTCCCGTGCGTCTGACCTTTGCGATGACTATCAATGAATCGCAAGGGCAGTCGTTGGAATTTTCGGAATCAACTTGGAGTTTACCTGTTTCTCTCATAGATAATTATACGTCACGTGTTCGCGCGTCGGTAAATCATCATCTTTATATATTTACGCAGCACAAAAAGAGAAAAAATAGTGTTTATCAGAATGATTTAAATTGATTAATTTAATGGTAACTGTGTTGTATTTCAACTTCACCCGCAATCGCAGAATAAATAGCAAATGCGATTTTTTTTATATAGATAAATTCAGACAACTTTTACTTGCAATACAAATTTCACCGGGTTTACAGGTGTATATTAAAATGTACGTACGAAACGTACCATTCAGTTGCTATATTTGAGCATCATTTCTTAAGGTTCAAGTTAGATTTTCTGAGTATTAAATAAGGCATCAATGAGAGCGTACTTTGCCGAAATTCCTGAGCGTGTAAGTTTTCTCTATCAAGTTGTATTTGTTTGTACAAATATTCGGATTATAATTTCTGCCAGCTGTTGCCATGTAATCAGGCTAACAGCAATTCTCACCACTGCCTTTAAGTTGTTTATAATCAGAGTTGCAATGTAATGTTACTATGCCAAAAATATTAAAATTATAATTCATTAATAATAATGTTGTTTTTCTTTGCCATACTGAACAGACTTCCACCTCTTACACGTTCTGATTTATGTACCATATGCGCTGCTCCGAATGGGTTCAACGTTACAAAGCCCAAACTTTTAATTTTAGAGATCATTAAGCCCTTGAATAATGGAGCTATTCTTCCAGCCTCTCTCGCAGAATTTTAACATCTGCATCACGAGATAAAAAAGAGAGTGTGAGTATGCAAGCCAAAGCAAATTCTGCATCACATGATGGCTTATCTTTGTTGTTCTTTGGCTTTTAAAATACAGGATATAATAAATCGAACTTTATTCCTCTGAAAATGGGGTTTGTGTATTTAAAAATATACAGTAAATCATTGTTATGACATTTAAGCAAATTAAATGGCTTCAGAAATCTCTGAGTATCGTTCCAAACGTGGGACTTATAATCAACCTATTTTATTTTGAATTATTGGGAATTGAAGCCCAAAAGTAGGTGACAGGTCTTAAACGAAGCATCGGAAAAAACCACTAGGAAATATATATTAAAAGATTATTTGTAAAAGATATAAACCAATAATTTAGATTTCATTTGGTAAGGATTTAGCTGGTTATTTTAATTGAGTTATTAACATATATACGCCAAAAATATAGTAGAACGACAAGTCTTCTGAATATTTGCTAAGGACGTATATTTAGAGGAAAGTATCGAATTAAATCTCCAAATATGTAGCCTTTGTCGAAGTTCCGAAAGCATTCATAAATGAGAGACCGAGCCGGATGGCTCAGGCGGTTTCGTATGTGTGCCGCATTCGGGAGGCCCGGGTTTGATTCCCGTGGCCGACCTACCTGACTCATGGGTGTTTTCGGAGGTTTCCCCGGGTCGCTAGGTCAATGCTGGGTAAGACAATGACATCCCCCAAATTTCCTGTCCTTCCACTTCATCTCCATTATCATTTTATATCATCCCTCATATGGAGTTCCTTTTCAATGTAGAAGTGTCGAGGGTAGTCACGGCGGTGCATGACAGGATGATATGCCCTGAGGAAAATTACTTCTTCCTCCGGTAGGTCGGTTGCCGGTCTCCGCTCCTCTGTTGGGACCATTTGTGGACCGCTAGCCAGGGACCTTTGGGGCTCGGCTGCTAGGCTCGTTTCCGTCCCGTAGTATGGGAGTGTGACCGTTGTGCTGGCCTGTCGGGGGAAGTCTCTATCCAAGTGAACTGTAGGGACCCTGCTCTCTGTAATGTCGTGCCTTCTTGGGTAGGCCGTTGTCTCCTTCTCCTCTTCCTACTGGGGGTGCCCCACTTGGGGACATAAGAAAAATAGGCCCAGCATGGTGGCCTGCCTACCGAATCGCCTCCGTAAACGCCAATCCCATAAATGAGACACGACGACGGAAAATTATGGTGAACAACGGTTAGTCGCCAAAAGCAGAACCAAAATTCAATGTATTTTAATAAGCAGAGACGCTAGGCCGGGGTGATAATGTAAACAATACTTATATTAACGAATAGTGCCAAAGTGAAACAATGAGCATATTGCAGGGATGATAACTATTTCGAATACAAATGTAAATAAATATTTCGCTACATGTTGACGATATGGAGATTATAAACAAACAAAGATGATCTAAACAAATTTCTATTGATGCAAGAGTAAAGAATAATATTTTAAGATTTCGAAGTGTTACACTAAGACGCTAGCACAAAGAGGAAAGTCACAATAATGTTCAAATATAACTTTAAAAAGGAAATCACTAGAGCAAGTTAAATCCGTGAATTACCTCGGTTGTTAGAGTAACATAAATGGAAAATCTGAAGGATATTTCAACAAAAAGCTGGCAAAATTGCAGGTGATGTGACACAGCGTATTCAACGGGACAGGGAAAAATGCCAGAATTAACTTTTATGAATCCCTAGGAATCAAAATCATGAAGAAATACAAACAGCAAAGCCGCGGAAATTTTAATCCAGACATTTTTTGTTGTTGTAATTTACGTCCGCCCCAACGTTAAGTTATATCGGACTGTGAATGAATTGGGTCAAATGGTGCTCAAATGAGTACAGGGTCTATGGAGCTTAGAGTTACCCGTCATTCGTCTTGAAGGATAAGGGAAAACCCCGGAAAAGACCTTATCCAGGTAACTCACCCTGACCGAGATTCGAACTCGGGACCTCTTGAACGTGAGCTAGACATGCTACCATCTACGCTACCGAGGGGGGCTAATTCAGGCATTATAAATGCAGATGGTTGCGATTTCAAAATTAATTAAAGACAATCGAATAATGGGATTACCAATCTCATGTATGGTAGTGTTTATTTATTTTGTACTTTTGGTGCACAATGCTTCGTTAGCAGAGCACTGCCAACATGTAAAATCAGTGAAGCCATATTCCGATTTCCTATACTACATAGAAGATCTGCTAAGGATGTATTATAGTCAAAATTTCGATGACACAAATTCACCGTAACTATATATTCTGAGCTCCACCGAACACAAGAAAAGCGCTATTAGAAAAAGTTCCGGTGTTACGCGCGCGCACGGGTGTGTGTGTGTGTGTGTGTGTGTGTGTGTGTGTGTGTGTGTGTGTGTGTGTGTGTGTGTGTGTGTGTGTGATTAAAACTCAAACTTAGTGTCTACGTTTCGCACCTTTATAGTACGCGAGAGAAACTGCTTTGAAGAAAATACCACTTTCCCTATCTTTTACATGACAGATTTTTAGTGAATTTTTATTTTATCAAATATGATTTCAATGGCCAGTATTAAAGTCATACAGTTGAGATATTTTACGAAAAACAAGATTCATATCTTGAAATATTTTAGAGTCCTTGAGGTCATCTGCATTCTAAATGACGTTTCCATAATTGATAAAGCATGCGACTTAGACAAACAGTTCTTCTACAGAAATACTGTAGAACCTGTTAAAACAAACAGCTGTGTCTTATTTCTGAGATATTCCCTGTTTTTGTTTTGAATTTTTAAACACAGTTTTATCAAATTGGGAATTTTCCTTCCCTTTCTCCTTTCACTTCCTTTCTTTATATTTTTCTCGCTTTTTTCCCCTTGCAAAGAGACAGGCTTTCAAAGCCTTCATATTGCGAATAGCTCTTAAAGTACTTTCGTATAAAGCCCTATATGTTCCCGTTGTACCTAACAGGATATTATACTAAGAAATTGTCTAGAACGTTTTATTCCAACTGGCAAGAGTGGATATAAGGCAAAGCGTTAATACAAAATAATCATTTGTATAAGTGAGAGCAAAAAAGTAATCTAAGTTCAACTTATCAAACATTGTAATTAACAACTGAGAATCCTTCCCAAAGAGGTTTCCTTGGTGGCCTGAGAGTGCTCAGTCTATAGGTATGAATGAATGATTTATCGTGCATATTCCAAAATTTTATAATTTACAACTTTATGCTACATTTATTTGTCTTTACCTTGTTGCTACTTGGCTTACATGACACCCTGGCCTTCTGCTCTGCCAGTTAGCTCTAAACCTCCATATCTCCTTGTTACTGAATTAGCCCCTTTCAGTACCCCGCATATTACTTTCTTATACTCTTTACATTTCTTGTCCATTTTTCTTTTTCTTTCTGTAAGAACTCACCAATACTTCTTACCTTCTTTTCCTCCTTTCCTGTTAACATTTTTATAGCTACTATCCTCTTCTTTACTTTCTCCCATTTTTTCTCCCAAACTGTTTTTTCTCCATATCGCAACCTCCTCGAATTCTCTTACATAGTGTTCTATAGTTTCTTTTCCACCACACAATTCACAAATTCCCTTTACCCTACCTCTTATCCCTCTTATGGAAATTGTTCCTGTTCTCCTCCAAGCTAACCTTTCTCTCTCTTGCCTACTGCAGTAATCTACTTATGCTTTTCGTCCCAATTATTTGTAAAATTGTAATTATTTCATATTTTCTAGACTTCCCCATATTCCCTGTCTTTCTGTATGTTCTATTCTGCATTTTACCGATTTAACCACATCGCATGTATCCCTTTCCTCTAATCTCCATATATCTCCCATTCCTATTCTTTTCCATAATTCCTCCTATCTCTGCCCACCAGCTGTTTGAGTTCTCTAATATTTTCCACTGTCTCATGCATAATAATTCCCCCTTAATCTTTAGCCAATCACCTATATCATAATGGTATTATTCTTTCTATTATTATTCCATTTCTTCTTGTCTTTCCTAATTCTACTAAAGCTACTTCCCTAGGTGCTGATCTCGTTAAGCCTAATAGTTTTGGTTCACCGTTTTGTTTACCTCTGCGCTCCCCAGATCTCCACTGCATACAGCATTTTGGATTCCACTAATGCTTCATACATTCTTTCTAACCACTTGGTTGTCATTTCTAGCTTATATTTGCATGTTCTTATACCATTCATCTCCGCCCTTCCTTTTGCTTCAAGTTTTTTCCTATGTGTTCCTCATTTTCCACTGTTATTCAATCTCACTCCTAGGAATTCAAATTCATTGACCACTTCTACCATTTTGCCATTTAGTATCCAATTTGCATCTTTATTTAGTTTAACTGCTAACCAAATTCCTCTGTAGGTTTTGCTATATGCTATGGACTCATGTATTATGGTACACTGTATGTCTTCCGTGTTACTAAATAACTTCGTGACCACAGAGAAGTTATCACCTGCTGTAGATATTTAACAAGTTACTCGACCATTTTGATCAATACTTTTTCCACCACCAAATTGTACATACTTAGAGGTTATGTCGGTAAGAGTTAAAATGTCGTCACTTTTTACATCTGTTTCACATATAATTCCTTGTATATCAGAACACGTTTTTTTTTAATTCCTCTAGATCATTGTACAATAGCTTGATAAAGGACGGAGACGGTAAATAAATATGCATTAAATTAATTAAATAGATATGCATTCATATTTAGAACACTAGCGTACAAATTTGAGCAGAGAGGTAATATATAACTTTTTAAATTCCGAAGATATTTCTGTAAAAACCAGCATTTTCCTTGTCATTCTGTATATTGTGACACGGAGACTCTGTTACTCTGTTACAGAATCTTCTAGAAGTTTCCCCATCTCGAACCTTTTGGAACTGTGGAAATTACCAATGGCTATATAAAAGTGAGGGCTCTCATAAGTGTAGTTAGCCTCGCAAAGTGAATACGTGAGATAGTCAATGTGCCGGTTAACCAGTGCGCTTCTGTTGAGACGAGAAGTGTCGCTCTTCGAGGAGCGAGTTTGTGATGACCAGAGCTAGGAAGTCCGGACTGATTTCGTTGAGCAGTATAAGAGCGGCCAGGCATAGCTATACAAAGCAGCGCTACTAGCAAGGTAAAGGTTCATAACAGAATGCAACTCATTACTGCAAAACAGGTGAAACTGCATGATACAGAGCACGTTGATAGGAAGGAATAACATCTTTGTTGTGCTTCAAAGATGAGCAACTAAATTTTCTGTAAAACCATTGTATGTTTTCAGAAGTGTACTTATTCATGTCCTTATGTACTTCATATTTTATATTTATATTTCAGTGGGATACTTCAGCAAACATGGAAAAAAGGAGAAGCCAGCTCGAGAATCTAAATTAGCTGAAATAATTAACGAATTTGCAACAGATAATCAATCAACTAAATCTTGTTTTACGGGACATAGAATGAATTATTCATTTGAAAGTCTTCAGAGGTACATTATTGTTTTTATTAATATGGCCGCGGATGAGTAAATATGTAGTAAAATTCCTGCTTTGGCATTTTGAGTAAGAGTCTTCAGATATTTAAGAAATTAATGTTATTATTTGGATATTATTTTACATACGAGCAGGAAATGTTACAATCCGCGTTATAATTGCTTGTGTGTTGCCACAATGTGCCTACTTAAATAATGAGATCAACCAGAGACAAACCGTATGTACTCTATAGGAATTTGTATGTTGTACATAATGATCTAAATGTATGTGGATTTACCAATGCCTCCTAAGTCACTTTTTTCTGTGGGCAACCGGTTTAAATGACTCTCCGCTGTGAATTTCTTATCTATGACTTGTATGGATGCCGGAAGAAGGCCGGTCGCAACCTATATAGGGGACGGAAAGCGGTACAAACTTGCTCGCTCTGGTGATGTGAATGCAAGAGATCAAGACGTTCATTTTCCGACTCTCCAGTCAATGAACCGCCACTTAGTGCTTATTTCATTAGGACGCGAAGAAAATGAATAATTGGCTGGCCCCGTAGCTCAGTCGGTAGAGCAGCTACCTGCCATGCTAGGGGATCCGGGTTTGATTCCCGGTGGTAGAGGTGGGGATTATTCTCCGACCAAGATAATTCCTTATCTTCCCCAGAGTCTGGAAGTATGAATGAGAGTGCGAATGTGTGCGTGATCCAATGATTAAAACCCAACTAATATGAGTTAAAACCTTCGATATGTTCCAAAGGAGAACGGCCGCCGATATGAGCATTGCAGTGAAAGGCGGGGTATAAATGGAATAAATAAAAAAAATGAATGACAGGGGCAAACCGAACTAGTTCACATTACTGAAGTCTCAGCAAAACTGATATAAAGATGGGTGAAGTGACAGTTCAAAAACTGGACAATGTTACAATATTAAATCATAAAACTTACTGTGATTTAAGTAAACACTTCCCCATATCGAAATCTCGACCCAAGACTTAGCGTCCGCTTCTCAGGGCACCTTTTTTATTACAAAGTTGCCATCCTGTCAAGCTGTTAGACGGAAAAGCTATACACACTAAAAGCCGTGCTGGAAATAACGCGTCGTTGAAAATCATTAAGTC
The DNA here is from genome assembly GCA_030765055.1 of Mantis religiosa. Lineage (NCBI taxonomy): Eukaryota > Metazoa > Arthropoda > Insecta > Mantodea > Mantidae > Mantis > Mantis religiosa. Next base: position 320,410,405 of record CM060948.1, read on the forward strand.
AAGTCTTGCAGAAAGAGGAGAAGGGGCTCAAAATTGATTGGGCGGCGGAGGAGGAGAGCGGGTGCTATAAAACATCATCTCGGGAAGCAGTAAAGCGCTAAAGGGCAGCGGCCACGTTTACTGAGAACAACGCCCCAAACAACTGACCGTCTGCCTGAACGCTATACATACATTTAGTGTTGTCACATCCTAACCTCTAAGCGGTTGAGGTTAAAACAACAGATAATTAGTTCACAACCTCATTTTATTGATACAAAAAAATAGCGATTCTCACCATTTGCAGGAAGAGATATAGAGGAACGTATTTCGTTAAAAACAGAGCTGAGAACTGCGGTGATCTTATGAGAGGTTAGGAGTGAAGTTGTGGTTAATTTTCAATAAAGATGCTTACATTAGTTTCTTCTACCATTTCTTTTGTATTCGATCCAAAATGCGATATAATAAGTTACTGTAAATAAACATTCTCTTTATAAAAGCATCCTCATCAACGATTATCTGTGAAAAGAATATATCATAATTCAAACGTGGGTGACTACCAATTTGATAACTTGACTTTGTTCAGTTTTCATTTTATCACTTCACTCAGTTTAAGCTGTTACTTAGCATAGTTCAGTTATCCGTGAGACTTTTGGACCTGTCATTTCAGTTTTGTGAACTGGTTCCACTCTTCACTATCAGTTTATTTTATTCACATTCAGTTGACCTTGTTTCTTCCCCACGTTCACTGACGGAAGACGAATACAAAACGCAATCCCTTACGTAATGCTCTCATCCTTTACTGTAACACGCCTTCCTGGCATAGGTGACAGCCTGTCTGCGTCACTTTCAAGATGTCCCAAGTTCGAATCTCGGTCAAAGCGAGTTATCGGGATAAGATTTTCCCTTATTCTGAAATACGAATATTAGGCAACTCTAAGCTCAATGGACATTGAGGTCATTTGGGCATCACTGTATTTGTCGTCCGATATGACTTGACGTGTTAACCCCTTGCGGCACTAATTATGAGGGTTGTTCAATCATGAATGATAACACCATTTTTTGACAACACACCTTTACTCATCCTCATGATTTTGATTGTCCTTCTCAAAATAGTCTCCCATGAATGCGATGCACTTGTCCCAGCGAATCTGCCAGTCTTCAAAGACATACTGGAAACCATTTCTGAGAGATCCTTCAAAATCGCCTCCGCAGCCTTCACCACTGCTTCTGATGATGGATAATGCTTCCCACGAAGGCGTTTCTTCAAGTTAGGGAATAGAAAAATGTCACATGGGGCTAAATCCGGATTATAGGGAGGGTGAGTGATGCACTGCTCGTTAATTTTTACAAAGATATTCAGCAACAGCATTGGCAATATGCGGCCGCGCACTATCGTGATGCAGCATCCAGCCTGCTTAACGAAAATGTGGTCTTTTGCACCTGATATGGAGTTGCAATGTTTTCAGGACATCCCTGTAGTATTGTCCAGTTACTGATGTGTGTGCACGTACAACATGCTGATAAACCATTCCATGAATATCAAAGGATGAGATGACCATAACTTTCCCAGTAGAAGCAACCACTTTTGCTTTTTTAGGGGATTGGTGATGAAGATTTCCACACTGAGCTTTGCTGCTCTCAGGATCATGATGATGTAGCCAAGTTTCATAAGCAGTAATTACGTTTGAAAGAAACTCCAGATCTTCCTCTAACATTAGCTTTAACTGCATGCAGACCTGCATGCGAATATCCTTTTGTTCGGGAATAAACAGTCTTGGAACCCATCATGCACAAACACGTCTCATGTGTAATGTTTCTGTCACCAACGTGAGGGTGGCACCCAATGAAATGTTCAGAATTTCAGAAAGTGATCCTGAAGTAATTCGTCGATCCTCTCTCACAATGGCAGCAGCAGTGTTGATGTTTTATTCCGTAAGAGCAGTAGCTGGAGCACCGGGTCCACCTTCCTTTGAAGTTGATTGTCTCCCATTTTTAAACATTTTAAACCACCTTCAAGCTGTGCTGTAGGGAAGAACAGAGTCTCCATAGGCCTCAACTGAAGATTTGTTGAGACGAAAGCAGAATTTCAAAGCCCCAAACTGTTCCTCGCATGTTACCTCCATTGCAGTGGTAGGCGATACTGAATATGTCTGAACTTGCCTGGTTCTCAAAGGTGGGAACCAGGAGTACCAACATTAAAACTACTATGGCGTGTTTGTTGGACATTAAGCTAATAGAATATAATAAGATTGAATTTTCTCGCGGAAACTTATGACCTTAAAAATTATGATCATTCTTTATTGAACAGCCGTCGTATTTTGCTACTTATGCTAGTGTTGCTGTATCAGCCAAACCGTTTCTCATACCGCTTTCTGCGTGGCCTCAACGCAATCGATTCGAATAGCCATGATCTTTAAAACGATACGTTTGGACTAGCCATCTATTCAAATCTAAAAGTCGCGAGTTTGAGTCTCGGCAACTGCAGTCAAATGTGCCTGTGGTAAAGGATGGAAAGGGCCCAAGTAAAATAATTTGTGTGATGGCATGCTTGGAGGATGATGGGATAACATTTGACTGCAGTTGCTTGAATTATGTCTTTTTTATTTAAAAAAAAGCACTACAATGTAATTGAAAAATAATATAACGTTTACAATTTAAATGTGTTAAGATTTTGTGAGTATAATTGACAAAGGCCAATAAAATATTATAATAAGAAAAGAACTGCACTAAAACATTACTCAAGGTGAATAAAGCCTGTGGTTGCCACCTGAAACCACTATGCCTTAAAGGGTTAAAAGGAGGTCACACACACCCAATAACACACACACACAATATATATATATATATAGTAACATCACACTCACTGCGTAGACGGTACCATGTCTGCCTCACGCTCAAGAGGTCCCGAGTTCGAATCTGAGTCAGGGTGAGTTACCTGAGTAAGTTATTTTCCGGGTTTTTCCCTTATCCTGAAAGACGAATGTCGGGTAACTCTAAGCTCAATGGACTCCGGACGCATTGAGCATAATTTCACCCATTTCATTCATCGTCCGATATGACTAAATGTCGTAGGACGTAAATTAAAAAAAAAATTTTAAAAAATCACACTCGCTCACCGCCCCCATAGATGTTTCAGTTTCAGAGAGCAGCCCTTTTCTTAGCACCAGAGACACATTCACTGGCTCATTAACTACGCAGGAACCTCCCGCTCCGTGAGACTTTCCACAGAACTTCAGAAAGCTTGAGAAGCTTAAATTTCCAGAAGCTTCCTGCTCTTATCATGTCTACGCTGGTTGAGCAACTACTTATCTGCTAACTTTCCGAACCTAGGCACCGATCTTCCAATAACTTTGGCCATAACCGCTGTGTCCGTCAATGTTACAACCGGCCATTAGCCACTCCTCTAAGCGGACTAGGCAGCCGGGCCTACCCGCTTCGAAAGCGATCAAGCGAGCCGTGCACTGTCGTCTTGGCTGAACAAATAGTGCAAGTAGAACAATAGCCATTGTGTGCCGTCTCTTGGCTCTCGAAAATTCGTTTTGCTAGTTCGAAGAGATTCTCTCTCTAGAACGTTCATATCAAGAGCTTGTAAGAGGTCTGATCAACGCCTGGGAGTCAGTTTGAGTCTAATTCAAACCAATGGGAGCTGACAGTATAGACGAATGTGAATGGAGAGGCTTTTAATTGACAGTTATATAACGTTTCAGTCGAGCCCAGTTCAGTTGCCGGCTGTGATTCAGTTCAACTGACGTTTGTTTTCGTTTTCAGTGAACAAGAAAATTGTCATATTTGGGATTAAGATTCGGATTTCAATACGGAAGGGATTCGGTACGTAGGCCACCATGCTGGGCCCATTGTTCCCATGCCCCCAAGTGGAGACACCCCCGGGAGGAAGGATGAGGCGAAGGAGACAGAGGGCGGCGGACCCAAGGAGCCAGGATAGTACAGAGGGCAGGGTCCCTACAGTTTAATTTGATAGAGACTTTCCCCGAAAGGCCAGGTCAACGAACTCGCTCCCCTACAGCGGGACGGCAACGAGCCCAGTAGGCGAGCCCGAATGGTCCCAGGCAGGCGATCCGAACTCCAAAGGTCCCTGGCTGGCGGTCCCGAAATGGTCCCAGTAGAGGAGCGGAGACCAGCAACCGAACTAACTGAGGAGGAAGTAGTTCACCTCAGAGCATATCATCCTGCCATGCACCGCCGAGAAACCCGCCGACGCTTCTATCCTGAAGGAGACCACCAGATGAGAGATTATATAAAATGATAATGGAGGGACAGGAAATTCGGGGAATGTAATTAACCTACCCAGCATTCGCCTAGCGACGCGGGAAAACCCCCGAAGAAACCCATGGGTCAGGTAGGTTGGCCACGGGAATTGAACCCAGGCCTCCCGAATGAGGGCTACAGACGAAACCGCCTGAGCCATCCCGCTCTGTAAATTGTCATCCTAAATTTTGATTTTCTCAAAAATATCTGTAAAATATTTAACTTGAAACATTTAGGTTAAAACCAGGGGATGCCTTGGGCAAGTGGTTAAACCGCTCACCACAAACCAAGGCGGCCGCTCTTTGTTCTCAGGGGACCATGTATGGGATTTGTAATGGGACAGAGCTGTGTCTGGGAGATTTCTCTGGTTTCTCCTGTTTCCCCCAACAGACATCTGCCGCTTACAGCCACTTGTATGTCATAGGAGGCGATGTAGGTCCACCATATGAAGAGGGCAAACCGAGGAGCAATATGATGTTTAAAGTAATTTTTTGGTAGAAAAATTTTAAGTAACATAATAACAAAAATAAGAAGTGACATTTATGTACCAGGAGATTAGCGTTATCAAATCCACTATATCTTTAAAGTTTTTATAGGGATATTTAGTCCTAAAATACCAATTTGTAAAGTCTAAATCAATTTTTATGATATTTTCATCATGGATTGTTTCAACAGAATCGCGAGGGAAAATTAATCTGCAAAATATTGTTTTATTCTTAATTTTTTTAAGCAAATAGTTTTTGGAAATTAGGTTTCATTTTAAAGGACTCATGTCATGAAATTAGGAATGTCCTTAACATCGTATGTTATTACTGGGATATAACTATTTAAAAAAATTATAAAGATTAAATGTCGTGAAACATCAAAATCTGCTTTGTAAAAGGTATTACAGTATAATACACTATACAATTTATTCGTACATTTATTAGTAAAACCAAATCCAACGTAAACTTTCTGACAATAAAGAGCCCCTTATGTCACCTAATGTAACGTGCACTGAAAATTTCATTACTTAATTTACAACCGTGTCCCTGAACTTAAACGTAAAATTTTGACGTTTAAAATTGTCGGGAAGGCAAAATTACAATTAGATGTGTTTACAATCTTTGAGTGTTTTATATAAAATTTTAGATTTCTTTTCGAAATTTTATGAACGATTCCATATGAGTACCTCAAGAACGGTTCAGCTCAAAGTTTAACATGGACGTAACAATCTTTACATATTTATATGGGAATTTCCTGTCTGTATTTCTACATATGACAAAAACTGCATCTAGCCGAGACTACTTCATATTACTTATCTTTTGTACTAAAATACTCCGATAAATGCTTCGTATTACATGCAAATTGTTTCAAATTGTTTCAGTATCTTTTCAATAAAAGAAGGGTTGTATCTAACCTGATGGCTCTAATTACAACAAAAATTGTGATTACTAGATTACTTACTACGAAAATTTCGATTAATAAATACCTTTCAAAACTGAACAGAGTAGCCACGCGCAAAATTCATCAGAAAGGAACTTGGCACTCACCTGAAACAAAAGAGGGATACATTATAAGTATAATAGTTTGTATTTAAAAATACTTTCTATCTTTATCCCTGGTAAATATTCTAGTATAATACATACTGTTGAATTTCCATTGAATTTAATCTGCTAAAAATAGAAAGCCAATCAAAAAGCTCCCTTTTTGTGTAATTACAGTCTTCCAAAGTTAAGTCATATCGAAGGATGAATGGAATGGGTGAAATGATGCTCAAATGAGCCAGCAGTCCATAGAGCTTATAGTTACCCGACATTCGTCTTTCAGGTTAAGGGGAAAACCCCGAAAAAGCATTATCCAGGGAACCCACCCTGACCGAGATTCGAGCTCGGGACCTCTTGAACGTGAGGCAGATATGCTACCACCCCGTTACCGAGGCGGGCAAAGAAGCTCTTCTATGTATTAATATTACTATATATAGCTATATCTCTTTATATGCATTTATTTTAATAAAAGTCCAATTTGCAGAGATTCAAAATGTTCTTTATTTCGTAGGCATACACTCTGTTCAATCCTTAAGTAACATAATTACGTCACATACACTATATACCAAGGTCGATGACCTCGATAATTTCTACACTTCTCTAAAGCAAACCAAAAACCGAATAATCTCGATCGATCAAGAAGCCACTAGAAATTTCCATTTAGCTCACTTATCTGTGTCGGTAAGTCTTTTATCTCCGGCGCTATGTTTATCTGCTTAAGCAAGCTCTTTATCTCCGTGAAACACTATCCGTCCCTTTGTGTGCGCAAGCCAAGCTATCGCGATCGGCTTCGCGACAATATCTAGTATTATATGCTCTGTAATAATCTTGCATTATCGTATACATAATAGCATTTACCATTAACCCATACTTAATTTTCACTGATACCTGCTGTCCTTAATATTTTTCAACTCCTGAAGTTATAACGAGCTCACATATTTATAAGTAGTTTCGAGTACACTTTAATTGGGAAAGACGAGAGCATTGGCCAGGAGACCTACGGCGTTTATTACCGAATCTAGGAATTATTCTTAACAAGGTTATTTTTTCTCTCTACTTCATTTTGAACACATTTCCGTATAGATACAAACGAAATACTGACAGTCAAATGTCTAAAAACTGAACGCTATAATAATATGCTGACCTTGAAGTTTCTTAAAAATGTTGCTATATAACTGCGAGAGGCAACTAAAAATCACCAGTGTTGCTAAAACCAACTTCAAAGGAATAACGAAGTATTGAAAAGCATCTAACCATTAAAAGCGTATATATCAGAAATGGCTAATGCCTTAAAAAGTTTAAAAATTTCTTGGATACCCTCCAGTCACAGTCAAGGCTACGGAGGAGTGCAGAAGAGTTTGACGCGTCTACTCTCCGACCGTAGGACGATTATTTGAGCTCCTTCTTACTTTATAAAATTATATATCTATATATACATTTTTATTTTCTTATTTTTACTGTTTTTCTTCTTTCCGTTTGTTTACTGTTTTCTATACAGTCTTTCTCCACATATGAGGGAGGACCCAAAAGGAACCGGACTCCGAGGGCGCTGCCACTCGTAGACGTAAACCAGGGTTCTCACGCTAGATGGTGTTAGTAGAGACCTTCATGAAACAGATGTGCAGATGGCGTCAGAGTAGAGCTGAACGTGCCAGTGTAGTAATGTGTTTCTCTGACTGTTGGCGGGTTACCTCTGCGAAGTCGTTATGGCAATCTTAAAAGAACAAAGAGTGTGTGTGAAATTGTTTTTCCTGCTTAAAAAACTGCAACGGAGGCACACAAAGTGCTTCAGGAAGCTTTCCAGGAGGAAAGCTATGAGCCGCACGCAGGTTTTCGAGTAGTTAGGGCGCTTTAAACGTGGTGAGATGTGTGTTGAAGGCCAAGCTCGTTCTGGACATCCTTCAACATCGCGAAATGAGGAGAACATTGAAAAGGTCCGCCAAAAGATCAACAAGGATCGTCGCCAAACGATCGACCAAATTTCAGCAGTGACAGGAATCAGTTGGAGCTCGTGCCAGCGGATTTTGAGGAAGGATTTGCACATGAGACGTGTTGCTGCTGAATTTGTTCCGCGCTTTCTCACACAGGAGCACAAAAGCATCCGAATGAATGTGTGTCAGGACTTGAAAACAGAGATTTGCACGTGATCCAAACATCTTGAACAAAGTCACTACAGGGGATGAGAGTTGGTGTTACGGGTATGACCCAGAAACCAAGCAAGCGTCAAGCCAGTGGAGGACTCCCAACTCTCCCAGACCAAAAAAGCAAGGAAAGTGAGGTCAAATGTGAAGACAATGATCATTGTCTTTTTTGATGTTCGTGGAATTGTGCATCGGGAATTCGTATCCCTGGCCAGACTGTTAACAAGCACTTTTACTTGGATGTTTTAAGGCGTCTGCGAGAGGATGTGAGGAGGAAACGCCCGGAACCTTGGCGATCAGGAGACTGGTTTCTGCATCACGACAACGCTCCAGCATACACGGCCTTAGGAGTGACCCACTATTTGGCATCTCAGAGGTGCTCTGTCGTTCCCCACGCTACATATTCGCAGAAACTAGCCTCGTGGGACTTTTTCCTATTTCCACGAATGAAAAAAACGCTAAAAGGATAGCGTTATGATGATGTGAGGGGCGGTAAAAACAGCTTCGCAAAGAGCACTGGACAATATCAAAATTGAAGAGTTCCAAACATGCTTCGAACAGTGGGAAAAGAGACTTGATAAGTGTATCGCGTGTAATGGAGGGTATTTTGGAGGAGACTGAAATAATTTTGTAAAAAGGTTCATAAATTAATTTTTATGACAACAATCCGTTTTCTTTTGGGTTCCCCCTCGTATACACTACACACATTAACACCCTTGGCCAAGGTGAGCTTGAACCGGCGAACTTAAACGCGGGGGACGCTAAAGATATGCACATTAACGACCACGGCTACGAGGGATGGCTTAGGTGTGCTACCTTTCCTATCAGAATAGCAATAAATTGCACGCTTTAAAGGGATCTATATTTTTGTGAACTACATTTTCGTCTACTGCTTAACGTTTTTGCCAATCATACAAACGTTTACAAGTTTCCTTCCATCGTTTAAACACACCTGTTACAACCATGTTTGAGAATAAGGAATTTCTAAAAATAATGCAAAAGTTGGGAATATTTTCTTGAATGTCTTCGAATTTACCTTCGGCAGGTACTGAATTATGTGAATATCAAATTTGGTATTTATTTAACTTAATGTCTTTAAATTATGACATTCACACAAATACCTACGTGAGGATTTTATGTAGCTCACAATCTATTGACCTTCAGGTGACCAACGCTGCGATCGTCCCTTATCGGGTCCTATCTGGTAGATAAGAGTGAAATATTATTAATTTGACGTACAGTAATTTACGAAAAACAAATACAGCGATTGGAAGCTGCGTGTGTCTATATGATATGATTTCTTGCGCCTGCCGATGTATGACACATTGCTGTCCAGAAGACATAAATACATCTGAACAGAGGACCATACATACCCTGTACTCGCCGTGTATGTGCTATAAGCTGAGGTACACATCTCTGTGTTGCGAAGTTTTTCCGATATGTCTTCTCGCTTTGTGATGTAGTACTGTACTTTCATTGAAACTTCGATATCAATTACTTTGATGGAATGCAACAGGAGCTCTATGTGCCTGAGGTAAGTTTACAGAAACTAAAAGGGCATAATTTCTAGAATTAAAACGTACAGATATCATACTAAGATGCAGTAGAATACTGTGTATTCCAAAATACCTGTGAGTAATTGCACTTTCAGGTTTAATAATTAAAAAGTTGTACTGCCACCAAAAATTTAAATGCCAGCGTTAGACTTCAGAACACCGAACAGGATGGTATAAGTTATTTCAGGAATAAATTATTATATGATAATCGTAACTGTATCTTCTTGACAATCCCCCATGTTATATCTGTCGTCAGATCCAGTAACGAAATATGATACACGCCATGTCATGTGTGGTCTTTGTTGAAGGTCAGGATTTGGATTATATAGCAAGCCAATTCAAATCCAGTATTCAGTCGAGAATTACTTAGACTATTTCACAAATATGTCACTATCCGCATAATAGTTCAATGAAGTACTAGAATTTGTCAAATACCGACAAATCGCTTATCTCTAAATCGATAATTGTACGCTATGCACAATTGTCGCTCAGCAATTATAACATGTTCCTTTACTGTTTGGTATGACAATCACATTACTTTATATTTTCTTATAATCAATCAGCACCACCTGACGGCCTTACGGCCAAAGTTACTTTCACCATTGTTAAATTGGACATGGCCTGTAAGGAATATTAATTTTCTATGCCGTGAATTGTGAGGATAAGTTTCATTCATGTGCTAATGTAGTTCTATGAGATTAGGGAATCAAATAACTTGTTTCACTGTTTTTAACAATTTCTTTTATTCGTGACATAGTCTCTACAAATGCAACTCTTGATTTTGAGCTTCCCTAGATAAATTCTTCTATGCGTGATGTATTATATTATTAAATGTTTGTGCTTTTCTAGCACTATAGTTAATTATTTAGTAAATTTCTAGGGAAAAATTAGCACTGACTTTTCCTTAGAGTTGTGGCCACTCATTCAGCAGACTAAGCATACTACCCACAGTCTCTTGAGTGGGATGGCTTAGGCGGTTCCGTCTGTGACACGAATTCGGGCGGTCCGGGTTCGATTTCCATGGCCAAACTACCTGGCTCGTGGTGTTTTCAGGGGTTTTACCAGGTCACCAGGCGCCTGCCTCCGAACACGGTCTAGTGGGGGCGTTTCCGAACAACACTAGAGCGGAATGTCGATTTTAGCAACCTGCCGGGGAGTTTTCAACTGGCAAACTAAAGGGACACTGCCCTATGCACCACTGTGGCTCCTTTGGAAGTCACCCTCCATCTCCTCTCGCCTTATTCTTCCTCCTGGGGTGCTCCGATTGGGGGCATACGTACAATAGACGAAGTTTGGACCTCCGTACCAAATTCCCTCCGTAATGTAGTTCAGTCCAGTCCGATTTTCGTACCCAGTCATTTCCACTTTAAATACATTCCCTATCAGGTATCTGCTTTCCACCCAAAAACTGTTACTGAAATTTTACTGAAAATGCAGGTTTTGGTACTCCTTGAATTTAAAAACAATTATTTTGAAGGTCCACGTTTAAATGTGGTACCGGCCGTCTAAGAACAACATTATTCCAAAAGATCATTCGGTTAAATACCGAGTTCGGAATTAAGTTCAGCATCTTCAAAGGATGTGACAAAACCATCCTTTACATAATGAAGTTTCACGAATCTTGATTTTCTAAATGAACTTCTTTAATGATTTTGATTAAAATACAATATGATAAAGGTATTACGCAAATCAAATGTGTATCTTTAATTTTCTGTGAGTATTCTGAGAAGGATTCTTCATCCTGAATTACACTTGCATAACTGGTAAACCATAAGGGAGACAAAATGCTACGATAAAAAGTTTAGATATTAAAAACATAATTTATGTCAAATGAATTTTTTGTACAGTTAACCATTTCCAAAGTATTACTTCTTATTGGTTAGTATTTCCAAATATTTTCTCAAATATAAAGTGGCTATTGTCTGTCTTTCTTCTCCTGGTCATGCAAAGAGAACAGGATTTCAAAGACATTGCCCTGCAACAAGCTGTTCAAACATTTGGCTCTCAATTAAGCCTGCTATATATTATCCGATTCCGATAGCATCTACTGGGAAGGAAATATCTGGACAAACCTCAATCCCGTTTAACTTAGATAGGTAAATATGCTTTTTGGAATATTTTGATTACGAATTGGTAGATATCATCATATGGATGCTAATGTCAGATATTTTTTACATAATGTCAAATATTGATCTACACTCTTTCTTTCTTCTCTAAATATTTTACTGCTCTTCTATCCTCTTAAAATCAATTGTGGTCAATAACTTATACCCTCCACGATTTTGTTGCTTTCTATTCAAACATTAATTCCCGATTTCACCTCAGATGTTAAGACTTAACATATTAGTGTTAGTCAAGTTAGCAATAGCTATAACGAAAATTGCATTTCACCAAGAAGTGTTAGCTTAACACTCGTGTTAAACCTCTTGTTAAACTAACAAGCCATATTTATGTTGCTAAGTAGTTAACATTTGTAAAATAATTGTCAAGGTGGCAGGCGTGAACGCAGCTTTTGATGTCGATTTACTATATTTAGACCGTCTAAAAGGCATTCGTAATAGAGTACGTCTTATGAGGAGAAATGATTATGAGGAGCTATCAGACCATTTACTACGGAGGTATAAACTATCGAAGCAAATTGTTATGAACGTTACTGAGAAGGTACAAGATATCAACTAGGAATATGCCAATCACGCATGTGCTTCAAGTATTAATAACTGCGATTTTATAACTCACTGAATCCTCTGGGTAATACACTGTCCACCACCCGTCTTGAAACTTCCAAGTCACTCGCCACTTTTGTCCTTCTTCGCAGCTCGTTTTAAATTTACGTAACATAGATGATGTTGCTTCATACTTCTGGTTGTGACATTTGCATTCGAATTAAACTCATTTCCAGTCTTTTCCCATGTCACATCTTTCTCTTTCACATTTACCGCATCCGTCTTCTTATTTTCTACAATATCCTTATATTTATTTACTTACTAATTCAACTAACAATATTTGTTTTTTATGATAAATTTATTTAATGTTGCCTAACAACAATGGTCTAATAGCGACAACTATAAGATGGTATAAGAAATCTTTAATACAATTGGTCAGTACAATTAACTTTTTAGGAACTATTACGTTACGTTACAACATGAACACATAAGTTCACACAAACTATACATTCACCTGAAGAATCGATATAGCACAGCACTATGTTCATACTTTTTAAGTATTACTTATTAATTATAGTCATTCTCACTTCACAGAATACATCGAAACCAGGTAAATCTGAATACATTTTCATATTGAAGAAGTCTTTTAGAAATAAATACGGTGATTGTGGATTCTTCTGTTCATCTAGTAGGGTATGAAGATCTGTAGAAATTTTATTAAGAGTCCTGTAGGTTGAGTAGCGAGAACATTTACCGGATTCTATTCTTATAGCTGTGCTGAAGTTACACTGTGTAAATTTCAATTGTTAACGTTGCTTAAAATGATTGTATCATTTGCATATAATTATTTATGCAGAAACTCTCGGAACATTAAACTTCGATCACGGCCTCTTGAGAACTATATCAGTAATTGTTATTCTTTCTACATTGATGAGAAATTTGTCCCACGGCTTTTCTTCTGTTTTTGTTCACCCGTCATTTTTTCAGCTGTGTGTAAACGAAAATAAAAGCATAAGCGCATAGCAGTATGCTTAGAAAATAAGATTCATGACAGCTTTCTATAGCTGTAATATTTACAAGTCTCTGGGCGTTAACATTTTCAGAAAACAAGTTGAGGAAATGCAAGAATTTTAACACTTCTGTTAGTGCTGTGACAATTGTTACGTTACATTTCTTTACGTCGATTTTAACATATTTTGGTGAAATTAGTCATAAATATTTTAACATTTCTTTATCCGCGCTTAATAGTTATATCTCCGTGTATAAAATCATTTCTCTGCCGTTTTTCTTTCCACACTTTTCTTCTTGTCCATGCTAGGTCTTCTCTTTCTTCCTTGTTTACTGTATAAATATGTTTTCCCTTATTACCATTTAAACATACCACATCAATGATCTCCTTTGTGTTAAAATACGGAACAAATTTTCTCTATTCTTTCAAGTGATAATCTTGTCACTTTAAACAAATTTTTTAGTATTTTTCTCATCTTTTGTAATCTTCTAGTACCTTAGTTGAGATGCAGGCTGTCATTTCTAAACTTAACCCAATATTAGCTTTACTGTAATTGCATATCATAGAAACGGATTTTATCTACACATAGTACTATCAACGAAAGGTTTCTAACACTCTAGCAGCTTGAGTTTTGAAACCTTCTCGGCTTCTCCATTTTCCCATTAATAAAACAAAAAGTAAGAATGCTTTATACCAAGTTTGTACAGACGCGAGCAAATGAATTCCGATGCGTGCAAGACAGACCTACGTGAGGGAGACAGGTTTCCTACCAATTAGTTGCGCCAGGACAGTTCAGTTTCCTTATACCTGACCAGCGAGTTCGGCGCACAGGTATTTAAGCCTCAATGGGAAATAAAAACAATTTTGCCACATGAAACGTAGGTGGTTTTATATAACTTTACAGTATGAACTTAGGTAATAATCTATCCTTTTTAATGGCGCTATTTTCTATATATATATATATCCAACACACACACACACACACACACACACACACACACACACACACACACACACACACACAATCTCAAACATTTTAATAACCCTTTCTTCTTTTTAAATGCATTTCCAATACTCAAAGTAGTAATTTTATCCGGAACAAAATACTTCTGCCTTTCATAGGTTAGCGATAATTAATATAACATTAAACTGCGTGGTATTTAAAATTAAGTGTATTCCGTAAATAAATACATTATTTCCTTTGTTACAGTTCTCAAGAACAGCTGATACTTTATTATCATTAGCATTAGCATTACCATTACCATTATCATTATCATTACCATTATTATTATTACTATTCTTATTGTTGCTGGATAGACAGCTTAAAGGCAGGAGTATCCGTTACTACGTTCACTGTCACCTGCCTCCTGTAGTTGGTGGAGGCAAACGTTGTCATTGTTGATTAGCGGGTAAACCTGACCTTCGCTTTCCCAGGCTAAAGTAATCGAGCATACGGTTTTGTTCCCTTTCCCTCTCCAACCTCCTCGTCCATCGGAAAACTTTCGCACTGTTCTGTACCTGCTAACACTAGATGAAGTTTGGGTACGTACTATATGAAGGCGCTCTGGTCGTCACTAGGCTGGCTGGTCAGATGAGGTCTCTGTCGCTTACAGAACTGAGCTGGGCAGTGTAGCCTGATTTGTACGATAGTCCGGACCTCCTCTTGTGCATGTCTCTTTTGAAATAGCTTGGCGAGTTCTTTGTCAAGTTATTTACTTATTCTAAATACGTGTGTCTGCACTTTTGATCTCTGCAATTGCTTCTCTTTCCGTGTTCTTCTTCAAAATTGGTTAATTTTTAATGGGACGCAAGCGGAGAGTTAGATTTATAACTGAAAGGCTGAGTGTAACAGTGGTCTGTCCAACATTTTAAAGAAGTTGTGATATCGTACTGCAAATTTAACAGCAGCCAATTACAATAGTTTGAAAACAAGAAATAAAGTTGCTGCCAATGTAAAATTATAATAGGTAGTTGAAGGTTAATGACAACAGATGGCAGGGTCCATTGAAACTCGGCATTGGAGAGGGTTAAGCCACTGTTGCACTCAGCCTTTAAATTGCTAGTGAGGGCTGAATTTTCAATGGAATGTGCGTGTTGTTTTGATTGATCCTGTCTCATTATTTGGAGCCTCTGATCCCGCATGGCCGTCATTAAGTTTGTTGGAGAACGAGACAATGGTTTAATAGGTTTGAATTGAGATCATTTTATTGGTCATTAGAGGAAAGATAATGTATGCTGCTATTAAGAAACCGAAATTTAATAGCATCTCGTGCCGCAATATAATATTTTAGGTAGTTAAATATATGTGAAATCTAATATGTGCAAGGTGTCTAATTTGTGCGTGAAAGAAACTGTACAAGGAACATTTTACTAGGCCAATGAAAATATGTGAAGCAAGTTATCTGAAGATAAGTATGTATTGCACCTGAATGAACTAATTACTCGTAACATTGCTTCTTAAAATACTATATTAAGAGTTACATTCATAAATATGGGCGGGTTAACGTCGAAAAGTTAACTTCATTGACACTATCATAATGGCCTTTCTGGAATCTTCTGCTACATTCAAAGTTACCCACCGTAATAAAATAAGAGAAAGGGCCCGATAAATTGAAAAAGTATAGTACAAAAGTAAGCTTATTAGGAGAAGGTGTTATTAGGAATTAGGTGAGCAAGAATGGCCAGGAATAAATGGTAAAAATTAAATTTTTACAGACCTTGTTTCCAATTAATCACGCTCAAATTTTTGAATGAGCGTACCCATTGTATCGGGGAATTTTACGAATAAAAAATGACAAAATATGTATTTCGCAACAGCCCTTGTGGGTCACCAAAGCTGTCAAACGCATAATTCCATAAAAATAGTATTTTTCTTCACGAAATGTTTGTTGAAAGATCATCCAGTAATCTCAGTTAGCCCATTATAGGTTAAAATAAAATATAATTGATTAATAATATTAATACAAAATAGAAATACACGTGAAATCTCTGTTACAACTTTGCGGTATGAACAAAGAACCGCTTGGTGGCATTGGAGTCCCCCGTCTCGATGAGGAGAGCGGATATTGAAAACCAGGTGGCTGAAGTCTACATGGAAAACCCTGCACCCCTGCACATTCGCAGAGTGCTTCCATCTCATCCCTTCATCCCGACATACATTATTCCGTCTGTAGCTCCTAATCCAATAGCTAAGCAATATGGCGGTATTTTTGTTCTCCCTATGTCTAAGAAGTGTTCCACAGAATTGTTTGAGGCTGCAGTAACTCAGCTGCAGTTGGTAACAGTGCCGACTTGCGATTTCCAGGGAAGATAGAAACACCGGGATAAAAATGAAGTAGAAAGCAAATGATGCGGTTAGATTTTCGCATCTTTTCTATCGATATCTCGATGTGCAATCAGAGCGAAAAAGGGACATATCGATAGAAACATGGAGATTAATATTGACAGGTTAGGTAACCTGACGGAGTGGGAGAGCGCGCACTTGCTCCGACAGTTTGTAGCCCTGCGAGAGATTGATTCCGATGTCAGCGGCAGGATTCGATAACGGGAATGTGGTCAGAATCTAACAACGAGAGAACCTGCCGACTTTCCCACAACTTTAAGTGATGCACGGAAATCTTGAGAACGTCTTCGATAAGAACCTTTCTTTATTTTCTACTTGTACACGGCTCCAATTTGATTCTAAAGCTTTCCACAGATGACATTCTATAGACAATACAAAACATAACAATAAAGAAAACCAAAGACTTTCTATAAACCTCCACAAATAGAAAAACTTAACTTCCCACCTACTTCATGTTAATTAAGGTAAACTTATTCTATATAAACCTGAGCCATTTCAATTGGCCATAACCTTTGAACTAATAAGAGGACACACGTGTAACTTTGGGAGAATATAATACACAATTGGGAGATTACATTACACTATTTATATCTCATATAAAATGTTGGAAGTGTCCTCCACATTTGTGTTTGTTTAAAGAGTTATAGGGTATTGAATTGGTTCAGGCTTAAATGGATCATTACACCGTTCGTAGTATGTATAAGAAAGATAGGGGCTATTGAAGCGATAATGTTTACACACAAGCACGTTTCTGCTATTATATTATTTCAATAAAGCTCTAGTCACAAATTATATTCAAAACTCATCGACAGCTTTAAAGTGGACCACTCAAAAACTAATAAGTAGTAAACGACTCCTTTGTTTCTGGTGCATTAATTTCTGTTTATTTCTATCAGCTCTGCGTTGAATAAACTAATTATCCAGGAAGCCTATTTCTGTGCGTCTTCTTGGTTTCCATCGGCGATTGGTGCAAATTGTTTTAAGGCAAGGCTACACTGAAAATTCGCAGAAAATGTTGAAAATTATGGAATTTTCTTTTTTGGCAGTTTTTGTAGCTTAGGGTTTGTAGTAATAAATGGCGTGCTATTTTTACCATTTGAACCATTTTAGACCATCACATGACAATTTAAAGAGACCTTTAACAATCGTTAAAAGTAACAATCATTACTTTAAAGTTAATTTTCTAAGAAACATTTTTTCTAACACTTTTCAATATACAAAATGCCTCACGCGTCAAAGTTTTTCATTTAACTTGGTGAAACTTACAGGATAGCTCCATAATATGTAAATAAGGAACTTCACATTCCTCCTTTTTTGTTAATGCTCATGTTTTGGAAATTATATAGTGTTAAGGAATAAAACAATGTTGATGTTTTCAAAATTTTGGGAGCTAACACATGGAAAATCTTTTAGAACAAATTCTAAAAGAATATTCCAAAAAATAAGAATATGGGTCTTTTAAAATTGCTCTGTGCTAGCCGAAAACAAAAAGTCAACTTAAAAGCTCAAATTTTTTGAGGCGTAGAACATTTTTAATTTTTACAATACTTTCTCAAAAAATAACTAATAATTAATGAACTATTAGGCGTAATAACATAAAATGTACATACAAGTTTAAAATGATGCTCCAATTATGTGGCTAAATTTTCTTAATGACAGGTATATTATGAAGTTGCAATTTTCAGTGTAGCCTTGCCTTAAAACAATGAGACTTAATGACCCGCCAATCCCGAACGTCAAAGAAACAGTGGAAGATTTAACGCTCCGTCATACGCAATGAACCTGGGGAGGTGTATTTTTTTTTTTTTTTTTTTTTTTTTTTTTTGTAATTTACGTCCTCCAACGTTAAGTAATATCGGACGATGAATGAAATGGATGAAATGGTGCTAAAACGAGCCCGGAGTTTTAGCAGTTCCCCTTGGTCATAAACATAAAGTCGCTTAATATATGTTCTATCAAAATAATATCAGGTTAGCATAGATATCCTATACTGAACGGAGAAACAGAAACATGAGGTCCCTCAAGGTTGAGAACACATGTCGGTCGGCTTTCTTCATAACAGGTCCACCTCTAGGAACAATGCCTCCGAACCATGTGGAAGGTCGGTCTGCTGCCCTGCTCTCTTTTTCATGCCAATACGTACGTGATCGATACAATAGATTCGTAGATTATCCGAATTTCTAAAACTTTTGCAGCCTACGTGCTTTGGAATTAAATAAGTGGACGCTGTGAGAAACTCTCTATCAACGTTCGGTCATGCGCACATACAAAATTTGTACGATGATTAAAACTCGAAATTGAAACCAACCAAATTACACGTAAACACGTGATTCACACAAAAATTCAAAATGTTTCGATAGAGAGTGAGATCCAGGAGATAGTGGATCCGTGATTTGGATAGTTGAGACACTCTCTGTCGGTAGGGCGCAGTGGAACCACGTCGTACAGACCAGTGTGGTAGGAATACAGTGAATACTTAACACGTGTAAAGAACTTTATCGTTGCCGCCAAACACAACACACGAGTCTACAAACAATTTTACCGGTGGCGAGTGAGGTATCTAATTACAGTAGTGAATAAATCGATCACGGAACAATCGAGGTGTTTTCTTCGCTAATCATACAACATCCAGTCAGGACGTATCCCACACCCTGGAACAAAGAAGAGAGTCCATGCAGAGCGAACCCCGTGGAAAACCCCGACCTGTCCAGGAAACCTCCCTCATCTGTAACCCTCACCCGTCACCTTCCCTACTTAATGAGGTTTTGAGTGCTGGGAGGACTCATCCAGGTTCCTAACGGGCAAGGACCGCCTCAGAGTCCATACAGCTTACAATTACCTGACATTCGTCTTTCAAATCTCGGGGAAAAAGAACTTATCCAGGTAACTCACCCTGACCGAGATTAGAACTCGGGACCTCTTGAACGTGAGCAGACACGCTACCATCTACGCTACCGAGGCGGGCTGCTGAGTTATAGGTATGTGTATTTCTATTACTATACTCAAATGGTTAGAGCGGCTAGACGGAAAGCAGAAGATGCGTGGTTCAAATCCCGGCTATGGCATTGGATTTTTCAGTCTGGCTCTACCCTTTCAAAATTGACTGCCTTTTTTGGAGTTGGCTCACCTGGCGCAATCCACGGTTTTGTCTGTGGTTTATTTTCTGGAGTGCTGTGATATCTCCAAGTTTCATCCATGGTAATTAGCCGTCTCAAAAGTTCACTGGTAGTTTTACGGCAGAGCTCCAAATTCCTAACAAAACGTTTTCCATCGCAATTTTTGATCTGGTGTCGACAAACGTGGCACCCATCTTGTATAGACCTCGTGAAAGTCCAAAACATTACTTAAAATATTATCTGCACATTCTTTTTATATGTTTACAGCCTCTGCTATCTCAAACAACTTTAATCTGTGGCCTTCTAGTACTAAACGATGAATTTTGGTAATTATCTCTGGAAGAGTTGAGCCATACTGAAAAATTCGATGCCATAGTCCGGATTTGAACCACGGTGGTTCAAATCCCGGCTATGGCATTGAATTTTTCAGTCTGGCTCTACCCTTTCATAGTACGTCCTACACACGGCTAGTGTGAAAGAACTATTAATTTCCACTTATCTCTGGAGTTGTGAATTCCACAGGGCGTCGACAGCGAGGCTCATCACTAGTGCCCAAACGTCCCATTTTAAACTCCGCAAATCCTTTTTAATCATTGTATAAGAAGGAGTAGAGTATTTAAGTACACTATCCCTTTCCTCCCTGATTTCTTTAGGTGTTAGCCATTCAAATGGAAGTATCTAATCACTGCTCGATTTTCCAAATCCTCCAATTTCACGAAACCTCTGCACTTGTCTTCTTTAAAATGCTGTCATTCAAAAACTAAAAAAGCTATTCACCTATAACTATGGATACCAGCTAGTCCAGAGTTAAACTATATCATATTATCCGTCAAACTGGTCCAGTGGCACCATCTGTAAATAAGGCCCTGGGCTTATCAGCCGACCCTCATTTTATGTGTGAATTCTATTCTTAAGAGCTTATATTCTCTTCGTAGAAGGTTTTACTTTGAATTCATTGTTTAATACGTAACCGCGGCGGGAAACCGCTGGCCGAACTGGCGCGTGACCGCTCGCTACCTGGGCTCAGGATGGGCTAATAGCCCTTCTTCTGCAGTACAACCATAATTTTGAGCCACTTACTGCTCCAGATGATTCCTGTTACGCATTTTTAGAAATTTAATTTTCTATGTTTTCCCTCTACGGCATAGGCGAGGTGCTCCCAGTACCATACACCTAAGGTTTCTTCAAAATTTAAACAAAATGCAATGGAGAACAAGCAGCGTGTTGCTATTACCATGAAGCTAATAACATACAGGAAAAGCATTAGTAATGAACATTCATGAACGCGAGTCATGTTGACTTTTAATAACTAAAGTATATATTAGTGATAACTGCGTATCTGAAAGTGTTTCCCAGTACCGGACAGACGTAAATAAATAGATATTTATAAACAAAGGAAGAGGAAGTGTATTGTAAATCATAAGATAATTATTCGAATCATAATTATTATATTTTTGAGATAATAACAGAATACAGTGACATGATAATATGTTTTTCAAAACGTTCTCTAGAAATTATCACAACAAAATGAAAATGCCTTACAACTAATGAAACATTTTTAAACACAGTGATCACATCTATAAAAATCAATGTTCTCTTCCGTGCCAGTCAATGTGTGCACCTTGACACGATACACACTGAACACAAGCCTCGTCTGTGATTTCTAAGCAAATGATACACTCTGTTAGAACACTTCAAACAACACTGGTTTAAGTTCCAAAATTTAATTTTCTTTTAATATAAGGCTGTTCACTATTTCCAGTTTTTGTTGGCACAGAGTTAGAGCTAGATTCTGTATATATAGTTTTATTAATGTTAGTCTTGCGTCCCTTTGCTATTGGTTTGTTCTTATGTTTTTGTGCCTTTTCCTGCAACATAAACTTATACAGAGTCGATGTTAATGTTTCAGCAATATATATTTACTCCCAGGCTCATTGATCTTTCTATCACATTCCTTATTGCTTGTTTCATATTTTCTTCTATCCATTTTCCTTTCATTTGGCCTTCGTGTTGACAGCAATGTCTATAAACAAAAATTAATGTAATGTCAGTGCAAGTTCAGGGGATAAATATATAGCTTCGCTTACGGTACTGGGAAAATTGCTATCGTACGGTACTGAGAAACTCACATGTACGTATATATAACGTCATAGCACGGCCCCGGCCGCGCCGTGGCTTAGTGGTTAGATCACTTGGCTCTCACCAAGGCGGCCCGGGTTCCATCCCAGGTGACCGCAAAGCGAGTTTGTTGTGGACAACACGGCGCTGGGGCGGGTTTTCTCCGGGATCTCCGGTTCCCTCTGCCATCTCATTCCACCGGTGCTCCAGCTTCATCTCATGTATCATCAGTGTCATCGCCTGCGGTGCCGTATGTAGTAAAAGCGGGTGTTAAACACTACACACACACACACACACACACACACACACACACACACACACACACACACACACACACACACACAGCACGGCCCGATTCTTTTAAATCGACATTGAATTTTGCGTTTGTGTAGTCTACTTAGTACCAAATAGGAATGGATATATTAAGGTAAGATGTCCAATGTGTGAAAAAGAAGACAGTACTTGGCATTACATTTGTATTTCAGAGATTAATTTCTTTGGCATAAGTGGGAAAACATATGAAATGAAATAAGGGGCAAAAGAATCTTGAATCTAAGATCAGAGCAAACATAATAAAACTGGGAAAATTTATTGGCAAGGTAAGACAAAAATGGCTTTGGAAAACAAAGAGTAATAATGAGAATAACTAGGGAAATTATAAGGTACAAAAGGAAACAAAAATATGGATCCCAAGTTTTAAAATGCTCCATTATATACACAACCTGGGTTAATTATAATGGGGCATAGGAATATACAACTCCAAAATAAGCAGTATGTAAGATATTATATTTATGGTATATTAATTATGTTATATATGTATACAGTTGTATATGCTAAATATTGTAAGAAGAAATTGGAAATAAACTAACTAATACCTAATAATATGAGTACAAATAATTAGATCTTCACCGGACAAGGCAGCAGGAATGTCAGCAAGTTGTTAGAACCACAGCTCCAGTTCACTACACGACTTCTCTGAATAATAACTTCTGATTCAACGGTCAAAGAGGAGGGAAAAATTTCCTATGGTAACAAAGGCAGTTGTTTGTCTAAATAAAACCCAAGAGCTTCTACTATCTATCGGCAACAACCAGTTACTGACACCGTTCGGCACTAGGCACTGTGCGGTACTGGGCGCATCTCCCTGGAAAAAGTGGCGCAATCGTGTTGAAACGAAGTTGACGGTAGAGTTAAGCTGAGAATGATTAGCCTTTTAGTCGACAGTTGACATGAAGAGTTCCGTTGAGTGCTGTAGACAGTATTGAGTGCAGTTCAGTAGTTCGTAAGTTGAGACTCAGCAGTTCATTTTTGATTCGTTGGATCCGTTGTGCTTTTTCTGGGTGTGTCTCAAATGTAACATTTGCGCTACTCAAACACATTCCGTGATATATAATGTGTGGTCAGCAGCAATCAGGTTATCATTTTCTCCAACAGTTGTGTAACGTTATAAAAAATTCATTCATAATTAAGAGGACTTAATAGAACATTAGCAGAAAATTATAGATATAATCAATAAGGGAACTACAGTTATTATACGGAATTTGCTGCGACAACTGAACCAAATTTAGTTTGCTAAATTCTTATTAGGGCACAAAAGAAACTTAAACGTAAATATTAAAATAATGTTATAGTTATATTATATCTGAGGAATAGATAAAGAAATAATAATGATGATAATGATGATAATGATGATGAGTTGATTATGATGAGGATGATGATGATGATGATATATATATATTCAGGAAGGTTTTTGTTCAAACAATTCATAAAAGATAAGTTTTCAACAATTGGATTTGTAAATATACTATGCATCGAAAGAAAACAAATGAAAGACAGTAGCTCTCTTTGCCAGGATATATAAATCAAATAGGAGACACGGCTATGAGGAAAGGAAAGGAGAGGAGAGGAGAGGAGAGGGGAGGGAAGGAGGGAGGGAAGGAAGGAGGGAGGGAGGGAAGGAAGGAAGGAGGGAAGGAAGGAGGGAGGGAAGGAAGGAGGGAGGGAGGGAAGGAAGGAGGGAGGGAAGGAAGGAGGGAGGGATGGAAGGAGGGAAGGAAGGAAGGAGAAAAGGAAGGAAGGAGGGAAGGGAGGAGGGAAGGAAGGAAGGAAGAATGATTTATCATACTCTTCAGCTTCTCCAAACACTCGGAATATTCATTTTCAATAGTCTTCTGGGTCTCTGTTAAGTCCCAGGGAACCAAAAGTGCACGTACTTTTTTCACATTCAGATTATTATGAATAATTGCGTACTGGATTACGGACTTGAGGCTGTCTGCCATTCCAGTTCATAGTGAGCCATAATCGACTCGCACACTAGCTCGAAGTTCCTCGGAGGCTGCCCTGTTATCACTGAGCATAGGATGGGATAGATTCTTACGTATGGGATTTCAGCACTGTGACCAGTCTTAATCTATTGTACCTGTGTCCCCAAGTGGGGCATGCCCGGGAGGAAAGATGAGGAGTGAGGAGACAGAGAGCCGCCGGGACAAGGAGTCACCACAGTTCAGAGCGCAGGGTCCCTAATATTTACTACTTGAAAACTCCCCGGCAGAGCAGTATAGCCGGCACCCACTCGCCATAGTCCGGAAACGGCCCCACCAGACCGGAAACTGGAGACCATCCTAGCAGAACAGTAAGTGCTTATCAGTCGCACATCATCCTGCCGTGCAATGCCGCGACACCCGCCGACATTTCTACCCTGAAAGAGACCACCAAATGAGAGATGATGTGAAATGATAATCTAGATGAAATTAGGGAGAAGAAATTCGTGGGATGTAACGAACCTACTCAGTATTCACCTGGTGGCCCGGGAAAACCCCCGACAAAAAGCTATGGGTCAGGTAAGCTGGCCACGGGACTTGAACCCGGACCTCCCGAATGCGAAAGCCCCTAAGCCAGTTATCACCGTAGATCCATTTGTAAACAGTCTTTTGTGCAAGAATTTCCCTATTATGCGGCAGCTAAACGTTAATGAACATCTGATGTTTTGATTTCTTATCTTATCCATGGATTTCCTAAATTGACAACAAGTGCTGTCCTTTCACTAAACACTGTTGTTCGTAACTGCCATCTATGGTCTACGTACCGTACTAGTATTTATTCATCGTCCTACAGTCTGATTTTTAAAAGAAGATACGTGAAGGTCATCAGGCAAGGGATGCTAAGTGTAAGAAGGGAAGGTCGTTGCTATGGTAACGTAAACAAAGGTTGCCAGATTGGATACACTGGTGAATCACATACTCCTCAGCTCGGTTATCGCTACTTGAATGCGGAAATAGAGTTCGCCTAGTTGCCCTGTGTATTGTTACCCTGCTTTGTTAAAACACAATTAAAATACGGTTTTATGGACACAAGACGTAGTGGCGGTAGGATTAGAGGTGGACCAAGGAATCATGACCCAAGGCAAAGATCAGCTTACGGTCGGGTTGTTACATTGCATAGCAAGCTAGAGAACTTGTCTGTTCTCTTAGAGAATTCTCCCAACAGGAAGACGAGAGTTTGCTCCTTATCAATGAACAGCTTATTCCTTTTATCCAAAAGCGAAAGTCCCATGTCAGTAGTTATGCTTGCACGTAAAAGAAATCCTGTGGGTCAAAATTCCGGCATATCGGCGGCGTTTATATGAACATGTCAATTAACAAAGTCGTTAATAGGAACGAGGAAAGTTTTGAAAAAAAAAACTAGGTGATTGCACCGAGTTTTTTCAATTCTCTAGATACCATTATGTGCTTACCAATGTATGTTGCATATTATTTTTTCACTATGTGTATTTATATGAATGTAAATTTTAGTAGTTAAGATATTAGCTAAAATATTAATAAATATGATTGAAGAGATATTTTAGATTTTAGAACGTGCATCGCGTATATGTGTTTCTATGGAGAAATACTGACCGCACTAGTGCGGTAGTGTCAACTTACGATGCATGGCAACAATAACGGTAAGTATGGAATATTAGTTACACAGCACAAACAATTATTTTAAATAAATCACACACGTGAAGATGCTACAACTCAGTGAATGTGTGAACAACTTATTTCTGTTTTAAAGTGGGCTAATACAGATTAACTGTGCATATTTTTGTTGAGGTGAGATAACTCGAACCCTTGTTTATGTTTCGAGTGTTGAGAGGATCAAGAAAGGGGATCTGGTGGGCAACATTGCAGCATCCACGTGGAGAAACAGATGACCTTCACATATCTTCTTTTAAAAGTCAGACTGTAAGAGACGTGTTTTGTAGATTGAGTGGTAGTATTAAAGAAACACAAATGTAAATAATTTCCGAAGGCCTCTTTATAAGCGAAGATTACAAACAGAAAGTTTAATTCACAGTCATTATCTAAAGTATTTATGTATACAATAACAAACTAGAACAACGCATAACTATGATTACGCCTTTGGGCCAGAAGCGCCCCGTAGTCTTCAGAGCATAATTTGTACGAAAAAAAAACCCATTGAAGCTGTTAGCAGTTGTTCATAAAATGCACTGTTTACTTCTCTAATGCGTATCCACAGGCAGTACTGCTTTCCACCAAAGTATTCAATATAGAAATGTAACTGAAAGTACTCATACTGACGTCCTCTATGTCTTTCTTAATTAAAAAAAGAAAGCTAAAAGGAGGAAATGAAAAGGTACGAATGCGTATGTGCATGTGTGTGCCTGTCTGTGAGAAACAAAAATTACAGAATGTCAAATAAATATTAAATATCAGATACCAAACTTTTTGTTTAATTTCAATCTCCCAAGGATACGACAACAATTAATAAGAAAATTTCCCCTACTCCAAACTACTGTTTATACAGAATTGTTTTATCCTTTCTTCAAATGCCTCTAAGGAATTTTAATTAAAATACCATATGTTATAGGCATTTTAATGAAACAGAATGCACATATGCCTGTAATTTTTAGAAGACCTCTTCCTTCGGGATGCCTTCGTATAACCAGTAAGCCGTAAGGTATAGTCGGTAGGGCATCTGCCTGATGTACAATTTTTCTCATAGTCATTCATAAAGCCTGGGGCTATAAGCGAATTACATAGCCACAAAATTACTTGCTGCATCCTACAATATAATATAAAAAGTGAATTGAAAGTTTTCTGAAATACTATGAAGTACTTAGAATAATACGCTTTTGCAGGAATAGTTTCTGCCAAAGTTATTCCACAAAGTCACGTGAACGCAAAATATATGATTTCGTTTAAAGCTATCATGTTTCTTAAATAGCTTTTGTGTTACGGTATGAGTCTATGAATGGTCTTAAGCAATCCATGCAGAGATATAACTCATTTGGCCCGAGGACGCCACTTCCCCCTTATGGCCCATCCATCAAGAGCAAGCGGATGATGGATCGCCTGTCGTCAGTCGTTTGTTCCTTGCAGATTAGCTACACTTGATCTTGAGGTAGGTATAGCCAAGTAGTGTCAGATTCTCTTCCTGCACGTCAAACCTATTTGCGGAAATTCTCTCTCAAGAGAGATTTGTATCAAAATAATGTGTCTACAGCTGCAACGTGGATGGGGGGGGGGGGATATACTTTAGACCTCGGTCTTAAATGTTGATACCAGCACATACCCCAAAAAATTTAATCGTCTGCAGATAGTAATAAAAGACTGGCTTCAAGAAATTAAGCGAGGGTGCCCTTTTAGTTAACTGTTGTACGACCTTTACCAACGAAAGAAGGAAAATAACTGCATTCCTAAGGTATATAATCATGTCTAACAACAAAAAGCTACTATGTGCTACATAATGTGCTGCCACATCAGCGATCACACAAGTCTGTCGTGAGAAAATAACATGCGCTCAAGGACAGCTGACGTCAAGAAGCGAGTTGTACTACTATTACGCAAAAATACCCTTATACACGGTGTTTCGTGAGGCTTTCAATTCCAGAAGCATCTACCACGTCCGGGAAATATATAGAAGCAGATGCAAGGCTTGGAGCAGTCACAGTGACTAGTGTAGAGTAGTAGTGAGAGCAATGTGGTACGTGCCAGCTCCGCGGTAATGAGTCGGCAGACCGTGGAACGAACAGGAAGCTGTTCACTAATCAGTAAGTGCGGCTACGAGTGAGGAATGGCCGAACTGTCAAAGCAGTTTACGTGTCAATATAGGGAGCTGTGTTTAAAATTTGTGTGCAGCTCCATGCATGCTAGAGACTTAAAGTAACACTACAGAGACGTTTCGAAATGTTGTTTATACTTGTGTGAAAGAGAGGCTGCTTGAGTTAACAATTTGGGTGAAAATAAATAAGGTCAAAGTGGATGTTTTGAGTTTTTATTACAGTGACTAATAGGAGTTGTAGTATTCTTCTTTTTTTAACTTCCCTGTTTATACCACGATCGTGGTGTTAGGGATTTTTTGGTCCTCTGCCCCTTATATCCTTAGGTGCCGGGTTGAGCAGCCGTAACTCTGGAAGATATAGAGAACCCAGGATGGGTGATCAGCCCGATGCCTGGAACGAGAGTGAGAGAAGTAGATGGGCAAAATGAGGACAAAGTATATGAAAGGGAAAATGATAATGGAGCAACTGATAGGGGAAACCGTAGATCCAGGAGAAAAACCACCCCAACGACATGTTTTGTACCCCAAATCTCACACCCATCTCATGGAATCGAACCGGGTCGACCTGGTGAGAGTGAAGTGGTCTACCCGTCTGGCCAAGGTGCGGCCCGGAATTGGACTATTCACAAGAACTATTTCATACTATTCACTTTCACTTGTTCTAGTAAAATATTGTATTCCATACAACAAGTTGATATCAAACTTCACCAATCATAAATCTTATGAACATTTCTCAAAGAAAAAAGAAAAAAAGAGAAGGAACTTTAGAAAGTCATACATGTGTTTATGTGTGTACATGCGAACAGCGTAACTCGCAAACGAAGTCGGTTAAATAATAAAATTGGTATTTATGTTTAGCATTTTCAAAGGATCCACGTCATTTTGAAGAAAATCCTCCACCCCGCTCACTACTACCAGGAATAATATGCAAGTGCATCGTTCGTTTTGAATGCAATTCCACCATCTAGCGGACAGCTCTCAAAGCTTTACGCTGATACGATCGAACTCAAGTTTACGAAAGTCTCGCTTCAGACATTCCGCTAAATATGGAGCATCCTTTTTTCCTACAAAGTGCTGCTCTACTTTTATTACTTGTCTATGTTTAACGTATTTGTATGACAAATGAAGTAACTGGTAATAACCTTTCAAATACTGTGCATTCACGTTAAAATATAAGAGACAGAAAAAACTTGGACCACAAAAACAATCTAGATCTCGTTAAGATACACCATTAATGTAAGTACATATTTTTGGGGAAGTATTCCCCTTTACCTGTTGGAATATTTTCCCAAATTGGAATTTGTTGCTCAACATATTTGATCCCTTTGGTCGTGAAACAGAAAGGAAACTGTATGGTCATATATAACGATCAACTCTTAAGATATTAAACACCCTCAAGGCTTACAATATTTCCATTATCCGCTGCAGCTACAAGATGATTTAACTAAGAACTGCTAGTGACCTCAGGCCAAGTTTGCTAAAAGCAGAACTTGATGATTGTGCTATTCCTTTACAACATTGTATTTATAATTGTGTACCCTTTATATAAATAAACTAATAAGTAGCTGAAGTATATCCATGTATTGCTAATATATCAATATTTTTATCTATTTATTCTAATGCTCTATACACTTGGAAACATTTCTATTCATCTTCTAGCCTCCCAATATGATTGTCCACTGGGTTTATTCCTGTAATTTTTAGTGCAGTGCATATTCCAAGGTATTCTCAGTCCATGTCCACATTCTCACTACACAGCATGCAGTTGGGTGTAGGAAAAAGCTTCATTTGATGAAAATGCTCTGCCAAACAATGATGTCGCGTTATCCTCCGGAATGCGGCCACAGTTTCACTCCGTGGTAGCTCTGGTATTGCTCTTCTCTTTGGGATTAGAGCCAGAGGCGTAACGTACGCAATACAGGCTCACCTGCAAAAATTAAAATCCGGGCCCCCTAAAATATCATGTATAACCGATCAGTAATTAATGTAACTTCAATTACAGCAAGTAGAAAATTTAATGCAATGCATTATATAATCCTACGTAATATAAACAAAGGTATTATTTTATAGGTATCCTTAGCTTCCGGAGAAAGCCGCGTCATATGATAGCTAGTTGCCGACGTTTCGCCCACCATTTTGTAGGCTTCTTCAGGGCTCGAGTGCGCTGACGAGACGACGAGCAAAATTGTCGTTGGAAGGGGATCCCACCAAAGGTGGTGGGGCCTTCCGACAGATACCATTCCAGGACTAGGTCCTTTACTGGTTGAAGGATGAATTTTAAAATAAAGACTGTGGTAGACGGTGGCATTGAGGTAGGGAGGTTATGAGTAGGTGAAAGTGAGATGTTGAATTGAAGAAATTAGAGAGATGATGAATAAGTTAAAGAGATGATGAAAATATATTTTGTTTTTAATGGATGATGATATTAGGGTCGATGTAGAAGGAGCCTGGGATGCTTGTATCGCTCCCCGGGGTCAATATCGTACTCCCCGAGGCCGCGGATGAAGGCGTTGAAATTATGTGGAAGAGAGTCGAAGAATTTTTGTGAAAGGGAGAGCATGTAGTCTTTGTGGAGTGGAAAGGAAAGGTCACGGTGAATATTGATATTAGGGATGTAGCAGTCAGCATCGACAGCGATGAGTAGGAAGCGATTTTGAAGGATTTGAAGGTGATGTGGGTTTTTGCAGCAGTGGCCCACACTGGGCAGGAATAGGTGAGAACAGGATGGAGGACTTGTTTATAGAGAAGTAGTTTGTTAGAAAGTGACATGGCACAGTTTCGGTGACATAAGGGGTAGAGAAGTGCCATCTTGCGTGCAACCTTGCTGTAAACGTTGCCGATGTGGGCCTTCCAGGTGAGCTTCTGGTCCAGTGTGACTCCAAGATATATGACTGTGGTGGACCAGTGAACAGATCCTCTAGCAATGCGAAGCTCTGGGGCATCAACCTCTGTGCGCCTTGTAAAGGTGATTGCCTGTGACTTGGTTGGGTTCACAGTGAGGCGCCAGGTATTAAACCAGGTTGTGAGGTTGTCTGCATAGATCTGAAGTCGATTTACAGCAACTTGGTGTCGTGTGGATGCAGTGGTTATGGCAGTATCGTCAGAAAACTGGTACAATGTACAGCCTTGATGGGAGGGCAAGGTGCTGATGAAGATGAGGAAGAGCAGGGGGCCAAGGACACTCCCTTGGGGGACTCCTGCATGAATAGGGTGGGAGGCGGAAGAAATGTCTTCTTTGGTGACGCTGAAGGTGCGTTTTTGAAGATAGGAGTGGATGAGATGTATGATATATGGTGGAAAATTATAGTGAATTAGGCGGAGGAGGAGGCCTTCGTGCCAGACGAAATCGAAGGCGCGTGTGAGGTCAAGGAATAAGGCAACAACAAAGTGCTTGTTGTTGAAGCCATTGATGATTTCGTCGACTAGACGAAGAAGTTGATGTACCGTGGAATGTTGCTGACGAAAGCCAAATTGCTCCTGGCGCAGTATTGACTCCGCTGAGAGAGTTTGTTGCAGCCGTGCTTGAATGACCTTCTCGAAGAGCTTGCTCATTGTCGGCAGAAGGCTGATGGGACGATGTCCTTCCGGCGTGGAGGTGTCTTTGTCGGGTTTAGGGAGGGTGATGATTTTCGCATGCCTCCAGGCTCTGGGGAAGTATGCCAGTCTAAACACCTCATTAAAGAGATGGACTAGAAGCTCCAGCCAGTTGTTAGAGAGAGCTTTGAGTGCGGCATACGGAATATTGTCGTATCCCATGGTTTTATATGGTGGCACAGAGGAGAGAAGTGATGTAATCTCCGTTAAAGATGTTTGAGGAATGCCAGTGAGGTCGTATGGTATAGAGAGGAAGTGGGCGACTTCAGCTGTTATTTGCTGCACGTGGTCCTGGTTGGAGGTGGCGGCAGGATGGAAGGTGGTTTCAAGGAAAGTTCCCATTAGCTCCACTTTCTCACGGATTGATTGGGCGAGGATGGGTCCGTGACGCAGAGGCTTATCCTGTGTTGGAAGGCGCAGAAGGGCCTTGGATAGGCGCCAGAGCGATTGGTCTTCTGTGTTGAGTGAGGCAAGGCGGATCTCCCAATCCTCATTAAGGTGTTCAGCCAGTTCTAATTTCAGACGGTGGCAGAGTTGGTTGTAAATCCGTCTATCCGTGGGGGAGCCAGTGTGTTGTGCTCTCCGTCTGGCCGTATTCTTCGCAGCTATGAGCTCCCGAAGGTGCTTCGGAAGCTTGCGAGCAGTTTGTGTATGTGAACGAGCAGAGGGTGTCGACTGCTTAATTGCCATAGAAATTGTTGATGTTATC
The DNA here is from genome assembly GCA_030765055.1 of Mantis religiosa. Classification (NCBI taxonomy): domain Eukaryota; kingdom Metazoa; phylum Arthropoda; class Insecta; order Mantodea; family Mantidae; genus Mantis; species Mantis religiosa. The sequence continues at coordinate 320,442,485 of CM060948.1, forward strand.
CGGCAGATTAGAGCGTCTGCCTCGTCCTTAGTAGAGCAGGGAGCTAGAAGTGTTGGTTGGATTTCCATATGTTGTTTGTATGATTGCCAGTTGGTGCGGCGAGGGTTGGGAAAGAGGCGTTTCGCCTTGAGAGTGGGACGGAATTGGAAGAGCAGTAGTAGTGGGTAGTGATCAGATGATAACTCCGGTAAGGAGTAGAGATAGGGGTGGTGTCGGATGTGCTTGAGGATGGCTATGTCAAGCCAATCAGGTGGGTGGCGGTCACCATGATGGATGGTGGGCGAGGAAGAAGAAAGGACAGATAAGTTGTTGATTTGTATGTAGCGCTCGAGAAGAGCACCACGGGGATTGAGAGTGGTAGAGTTCCAAGCCGGACTCTTGGCATTGAAGTCTCCCATGGCTATAGTGGCCTGTTGAGATGTGAAGAGGCAATCAAGAGTATTTGGAGGCAGCGGGTGTCTGGGGGGGGGGATGTAAACAGAGAAAAGCCGAAGGGGACCCTTGTTGGTCTCGATTTCAACACCAGTTGCTTCCAATGGTGAAGCTGGAGTAATGTGGAGCGTGTGATGCCGTAGATTGCGACTCGCGTAGATTGCAGTGCCACCATGGCCGTCGGCCCTATCGGAGCGATAGCATACCATGCCTGGAATGCGGGCTTTGATGGAAGGAGTTAGATGTGTCTCCTGCACTAGAAGGATGTGAACACCTTTGACGGCAACAAAGTTGGAAAGCTCCGCTACTTTGCGTCGCAGACCGTTGGCATTCCAGCTGCAGATTTTTAAGGAGAGGTAGTTTGTAGCAAAGTTAGAATTAGCAGCCATGATGGAGCATGAAGTTTAGGACGGCATGTACAAGCATGGTGTATGGGTGGATATTGCTTTCACGGGAGCGGATAGATTCCGCTAAGTAGGCAGCAAAGGCAGGCTGCAGAGCAATTGGAATGTGCTGCATAGTAGCAAGGAAAGTCTCACTGGGAATGGTGGATAGTGGTTGGGCAGCACTGGGTTCAGCTGTAGGCTTTGCTGAGGTTTGCTGATGGGGTAGGCTTGTGGAATGATTTTGACGACTAGTTTGCTGTTGTCGTTGTGGTAGAGGTTTTTGCTGTTGTTTGGTTTTGGATGAGGGGACCTGTCGAACAGCATTTTGAGGTGTTGGCACCTGATCAGAAGTTGAAACCAATGGTGTTGGTTTGGGGTTATGTTTAGTGGTGGCAGCCGTAGCAGAGGGATGCTCATTAACAGGTGTGTTTGTGACAGCCGCTGCATAACTTGGGTATTTAATAGGCAGTCTTGGTGGAAGTCCGGGGTAGCGTGCTCCGGTGAATGCATCTCGTGGTGAGTGCGCTGACGGTCCGTTTGTGGCTGCTTATATACCGTGGTGAAGGGGAGGCCCCGCCCCTTGCCTCTGATTGGTTGACTGTTGACCAATAGTTCGGTGTGTTACTGTGCTGCTCTTCTGTACTTTATGAATGCGGTTTTGGTGTCGTTTTTCAGTTTTTTTTTGCTACTTTTGGTCATTTCAAGATGAATTGGGTTGTTCATGGCAGAATTCTGTGGAATATGGTTGTCCAGGCGGCTGTTTCAGCTTGGTGGATCCGTGGCTCCGCCTCCTTGTCTCTTATTGGCTTATAGTGCCTATAAGTCAATAGTGCCTATAGACTATTATAGTGCCTCCCCTTCACCACGGTATATAAGCAGCCACAAACGGACCGTCAGCGTACTCGAGCCCTGAAGATGCCTACAAAATGGTGGGCGAAACGCGGCAACTAGCCATCATACCACGCGGCCTTCTCCGGAAGCTAAGGATACCTACGATAACACAGGCCGTGGAAGCCTACGCACCTACAAAAGGTATTATTTGATCACTATTTTCTAAGTATTGAACAAAATTAATACCACTAAAATTAAGTACATTATAGGGGGTTGATGTTCTATATCAATAAGGCTAAATCTATACTTCTATCTATTGTTTCATAATTAATGTACCTGTACTTATAAAACCTCACTCTACTCAAACTGGAAGATGCGGTACGACTTCTCTGATGTGAAGGTATGGATGATTACACTGACATCAATGGATCTAGCTGTTTCACTTTCGATACTGAGAAGGCTGAGTTCACTTAGTCCATATCCTGTCATAGATTTCCGCAGATAGTCCTTTATAAATTTGAGCTTAAAAATGAACTTTCAGCCGAACAAACATAACAGGAATAGTTAAAACATAAATCTGGAACGCTAGCAGCTACGATTGAATTCTCTATTACTAACAGTCTTTAACTCCAATGCTCATATCGGCAACCGTTCTTCTTTGCAATATATCGAAGGTGTTAACTCGTATTAATCATTTTAATCATTGGATCACGCATACATTCATACTATCACTCATACTTCCATACTCTGGGGAAGATGAGGAATCATCTTGATCGGAGAAAAATTCCCTCTCCACCGCCGGGAAACAAACCCGGGACCCCTAGCGTGGCAGGCGGGTGCTCCACCGAACGAGTTGCAGTAACAGCCACTAATAGTTTTGTTAAGTCGAGTACAGAGCTTAGTACGGATATTTCTTTTCTCAGAGCGTGTTTGAAACCTATTACTTGGTTGGAAACTCACTCGATAAATCCTCCCCATAGTCATTTTGAACAATTGCTGATGCATTGTATATCACTTCATCGGAGGCAGTATATTGTTTGTTTCTTTTTCAAATTCACGCTTCTTTCTTTTTTTCTCCTTCATTTAGATGATCGTACTTAACTTTAAAAGATTTCAATTTACTGTAAAAGTACACAGTTAAATATAAAAAGTTATACGTTTAACCAGTGAAGTTTTGAAAATATCACACCATTTTTTACGATGCAGCTAGCTCCCGCGAAGAAAGCTCGTGTGAAACTGAGTTGGCTGTTGATGGACCTGCCAGTTATTCACATCTTAATGTATAAGTGACATTGTCGTTGAATGAGAAGTGTGACAAAAGTTAAATATTTAGAAAAAAATGTTCATATTACATTATCAGGAACTGTAGACATCCATAGAGAATAACTTCCTGCCTAATGTAATATTTTGGTATTCATTTTCATTGTTGTAACTATGCGCCACTCGTTTGTGACGACAGAGAAACATAATGCAATCCAGTAATTATCAGAGAATTTGTAGTGAAGGGCAAGCAGCATTTTTAACACACACAGCTGTGCTAAACTCAACTAAACGTTGACCAATTCTAGGAAACCGTTTTGAATGATCTGGCCATTAACTTTCTATGCAGACTGACATTAAACTTTACGACATCTTATAAATATTTCCGAATTTATATCTGTATATATTCAAATAGTTTTATTCATTAAGAATAATATTCTTCTTTTCCTTTTCTGCGAGCCCTCAAAATACCGGGCCCGGCCGTTATATTTACTAATGATACAAAAAAGGCATTTATCGAAGAATGCATCAATAACATGCAAATAACCTTAAGTATATGTTTCAACACACTTTTGGTTCTAAATTTAAGTTTTACACACAGTTACTTTTTTAGTCACAGCGTTTATTCTTTCTTAAAATGAATGACAACGCTAAAGACAAATTTATTTTTTAAAAGTTTGGTTTTAAATGGTGCAGAAGTTTACAAATTCCGAAATTATTAAGTTTAGATTGACTTGGTTTCAACATACTGCTGCTATCTAGCGGACAACTCTCAATGCTCTGGATTCATGCGGTAGATTCCACAAGTTAAATGAAGTTATCTGTAGGTCATATCTTTATACATGTACATCCATTGAAAAGAGTGCGATTTATCTTGGTTTTCTATCTTAAATGATAAAAGCTTTATATATATATTTAATACTAGATATTATGTATTAAGTACACGACTATTTCTGTACTAGAAATAGAGTTTCAGTAAATTTTTAAATAAAAATAGGAGTTAATATAAGTAAATGATACAAAATATAAAGACTAGTATTTCCGTCGAATTTATGTTGTCTTGCCTTACACGTGAGTCGTATAAGCTTACCCTTAAAATCGCATTCTTCTAATTTTGTAGCTTGTAAGGAGTTATCAACTACAAATTAGGCTGTGAAAATTATGTTATGCACCTAAGCGGAATTAACTACAGCAACAAGTAAGGGCAATGTAAATGTCTGTTGCATATAGTATACTTTGCGAAAATAAAATATTTGAATATTCATTTTGCTAAGTATAAAGGGGATAGCTGAGTAACAATAAAACGCAGTCATGCAAATATACAGAGGAGGCAAGCGAATGGTACTATGAATGTGTCCGCTTCTGTAGCGTAGGTGGTAGCATGTCTGCCTCAGTTCAAGACGTCCCGGGTTCGAATCTCGTCAAGGTGAGTCATTTGGATAACGTTTTTCCGTGGTTTTCCCTTATCCTCATAGAATTAATGCCATATAACTCTAAGCTTATTTGAACATCATTTCACCCATTTCATTCATCATCCGATATGTCAACGTCGGATGACGTAAAATTAGGTGGGACGAATTATGTCACGGAATAGCGATATGGAATCCTTATGTACGCCGGTAAACTTGGTTCTTCAAATGTGTGCGTTCTTGGTTTAAAACACCAAGAAAAGTCTCTCTTTATCTAAAATAGAGGGTTTACAGCGTTTTATTTAAACAGAATACACATTCCATATATAACTATAAGTTAACCACTGGGCCGACAGCCCTAAGAGGGCCAAGGCCTAGCAGAGGTGGGCGATCATCCGACACGAGGAGGAGATGTGGTCCACATCTCGGCATCTCCCCGTCTTTGTTTGTAATTCAGGTACCGTGACATAATGAGCTGAGGCCACTGTATGCCATGCCATGTGGTGCTGGCTGGCTGTATAAAGCCAGATGGTTTTTGCTGCGTGCCCACCCGTTTTTAAGGGTGAAATGTTGATTTTTAGGATGATGAATTTTTCTGAGGTTACTAGTATGTACCTGGGGGTTGAAGGACAGGATGCAACACCTTGCACCCTGGTGTTTTATTTATTTAATTTTTGGGTTTATAATTTTGATGCCAAGCAGCTTGGAAGGATTATGTGGAGCTCAGCTTTAGCTGCTGTTCCGATTAGCTCCTTAGTTATCTCGGATGCCCGCAAGCCATGCGGGGTAACCGGTGCTGACTAGAGCGACGTCTAGTGGGGTCATAATCTCCCAGGGATCTGACAAGGGCGCTTCTATGAGATGGTAAACTTGCGTACAATTTTGATGCCCGGCGCCTGATTTCATCCTCCACGTATGGGAGACTCGAGGCCTCGTGTAGCAACCTGGTAGGAAAATAAGGACCCACAGAATATATAGACCTGAGTCCTCTATTCTGTGCACGTTGGAGCCATGCTAGCACAGGCCACTGTATCTAAAACAGAGCTCCTTTATCAGTGTATTGCTGATCTACAACATTACATGTATAACTGTATACCTTTAATATGATTGTCAAAGTATTACACCGAAACAAATGTTTAATAATCGATATAATAACAATTTCTTAATAATCAATAGATTTTATATTGAATATATACAACTTCCATCACCTTAAATTAAAAATTGAATCGTAGATTTTTCAAATTATGTAGAAGTATGAAGGTGCGACCTCTATCGAGCTTCACTGAACTAGTGAGCTCGACCGTCTCATCGCAGAGCTTTGAGAGCTGCTCGCTAGATGGGAGGAGTAAGTTGAAACTAAAACAACACATTTCACATTCGTAGTAGTTTCGGATTATGAGAACTCTTTCCGAATTTAAAAATAAAAATTATGTGTGCTTAAGAGCACAAGACGGATGTGAAAACTTAAAAATTATTCATTATAAACTATCCTTAAAGATTATTTAAAATAATTTTATGTTGAAACTCATTCTTGCGCAAAGAGGACAGTTGTCGGCTAAACATTTCATGCCTTGCACCAAGTGTACTCGCAAATGAAAATACTCTGAAACAACTGAATGACGATGGACTTGTGACCGTGCAAAGAGGATTATACATAAAGGATGTATAAAGGAACTAAAATAAAATCACATAATATACTGTTTTACAAGTATTTTATTTTTATATTAAAATGCATGCTATTTCAGAATTATTTTTCATATTTTCTTTCTTGCTGCTTCGTTTAAGTTTTATTTTTAATAAAAATACAAGTTCATACATATCTTCTAACATAATTATACGATATTCATTTGCTTATTTGCATATTTTTTGAATATTCAGAAATGTTTGTTTACGTATACATTTTGCACATGTTATTACACATCCGTACATACACTCATTACTCCATATTTTATTGCACGTTCGTACATATTTTCATATTTATTTTGTTACACGTCATATTCATTTCAAATGTTTTGTCCCAACTGATACTGTTATTAATACATTTTCTTGACCCTCGGTCGGTCTTTCAGTTTGTAGAAAAACATAACCTATAAGTTGTAAATGAATATAAATGCAAAATGTTATTTTAATAGGTGATAATTTTATTATTTACGTTTTATTACATTTAATTTATTGATGGTTTACGTTTTACTCCTCACAATAAAGAGAAATTGTTAAAAAGAACCAGTTCTCAAATGAAAAATCTCTTTCACGAATTCTTAACACTTTTGTTTCCAATTAGAACATTCGTTTTATTTTTCGTTACTGTGGTTTTAATTATTCAAATACCGAACTTCGGTGATATTATTATTTAAAGTGGAATTTGACACATTGTCGACTTGTTAAATGACAGAATGTTATCTGACCGGCTCGGTTACTGGCACTTGAGAGATATTTGTAAGAACGGCCCTAAGACAATTATTTTTAATGACTCTCCTGTACGATTTCTGAATTTTTAAAAGTATTTGAAATATGTTAAAACGTACCTGGATGCATGTTGTTGATACGCTGTTGAGTGCGACAGAAAATCTACGACGTATAGCGGTATGGACAACTAAAGACTGAAATAACGAATGAGTGTTGGAGGGAGGGGTTTATTTCGGATTGAGCCGACTCGAGTCGTTCACCCGAATGAACGTCACATATTTCAGCGTGACGGTTCAGTTTAATTCACTACCCACAAAAAGTGCTAAACGCGCCTAAAGAAGTTTTCACTTCAAAAACGTTATCGTTGATTGAGTCTTTTATTTTAGGAACAAATTAACAGAACGACTGAAAACTGAAAATTAATTCTGAACATGGACTCACTTGATCATTATTCCTACATGACCCGCCTCATTTGTTTCGGTGTAATACTTGACAATCCTAGTAAAGGTATACAGTTATACATGCAATGTTGTAGATGAGCAAGACACTGACAAAGGAGCTCTGTTTTAGCTACAGTGGCCTCAGCTCATTATGTCACGGTGTCTGAATTAAAAACAAAGACTTCCGAAGTGTTACACTCGCATGGTTTACTCTACTCTTGCACAAATTGTTCTTACACTTATTCATGTTAATCAAGATGAGCATTATCTTGTACCTGCAACGGGATTGTAAGAGTACATTATACTTTAAGCGACAATCATAACTTTTAATTGCTCCCTGCTATGTAATGGCTATACAATTCCTTTCTGCCTAGTCAAGGGTTAAAAGAAAGTAAATAACGAAATCTCATTTGGAAAAAGTGTAATAATCAGAAAATTCCAAGAATTAACAAGCAATACTCCAGAAATACTTTACTGTAAACCAAATAGTTATTAGACATAAATTTATGTTTTAACATTTTGTTTATCTGTAGAGTTTAGCAGTTACACTAAAGTCATTCAGAAGGAAGACCACTTCAGAGGCCATTCCCAGAAAAGTCAAGACATATATCTTTTATTTTCATAGGCATATCTTAAAAATACGGTAGCTTAATCAAAATAGTTGAGGCCCTTTTTGAGAAAATTTGTTCCATATAAAAGATACACAACTGTGGAAGTTTGATATGTTAAAGAATAAGGCCGGAGGCGTGTGCGTTTTTCCAAAGGTATAGGTACATCGAATGTACTGTTATCGGTTACGCATCTAAGCAACTGCAGGTAGGTATAGCCTGACCATGAATATCGCATCACTACGAGAGGAAACAAAACAGTAACGTTATACTGCAACTTGCGTCTACATACACTTCCAAAGTACACTTCCAACGCTTCATTAGTTCTAGAGTGCTACGTTATGTTGTTTTCGATGGTTTCACATTTGATGGTCGTGCTGTACATCTGACGTCATTCATACTCTGTGTCCAGCTAACTTGTATCGCATGTGAGCACACATCTCTCCGGCCTTTAATAGCGAGGTTCACACATGCTGACCTTATTCTGAGCACATCATCTTCATCATTATCATCATTTCAACGATGATGGGAATCATCTACATGGGGGACAAAATTTCCACACCTAACCTCTGTTGGTTTCTTTTATGGTGATCTTAAAGTTATGATCTTTGGAAAATGACCATATATTATTGATTATAGATTCATTTGCTGGATCGTTATGCCAATAAGTATTTACAAATAAAGAACTGAAAATAACATGTGAGCGAATGTCTACAGCAATGCGTAAGACAACTTGAAAATTTTACTGGAGAACATCTAGAAGTATATCTACGTTGCTTCATAGGAATACTACATTAAAGTTAGTGTACTTACTTCACTTTAATAACGATAAGTTTATCTCATTATTCTCGTCTCTGAATGTAACTAAACACCTATTGCTTAATTTGAATGCTTTCCTAAGGAAAAATGTGAAAAACGTACTCTGGATAAAATAAATCACCTTTCATGGCGGATATATGTGAATTTTCCCTGCGTAAAGAACTGTGCGAGTGTTTTCCCAGTGGATGTTATTCAAAATGCAGAAAATTTATTAATCATTTGTTTTGATACCGAAATTAAAATTCTCTTTAATGAGTTAGTCCTATATTGGGCGTCTAACAGAGGTCTAAGTGCGCCTTGAAGTGGAATATCAATATAATGTAGTTAAAAGGGAAAAATGCAAGTTTTGAGAAAATATATTGGTAAAATTTGGTGTAAAGGTACCAGCAATTTGGACATTTTATGTTCCGCAACTTTAAACACACATTATGACGATGAGTAAAGATATGTTGTCAAAAATCTCCCTCCCTTCCTCCCTCACTTCCTCACTTCCTCCCTCCCTTCCTCCCTTCCTCCCTTCCACCCTTCCTCCCTTCCTCCCTTCCTCCCTTCCTCCCTTCCTTCCTTCCTCCCTTCCTCACTTCCTTTCAGTGTAATCATCCATACCTTCACATCAGAGATCAAGTTGAGTAGAGTGATATTTTATATGTACAAGTACATTAATTATGAAACAATAGATAGAAGTATATATTTATCCTTATTGATATAGAATATCAACCCCTATAGTGTACTTAATTTTAGTGGTATTAATTTTGTTCAATGCTTAGAAAATAGTGATCAAACAATATCTTTATTTATATTACTTAGGATTATACAATGCATTACATTAAACTTTCTACCTGCTGTAATTGAAGTTACGTTAACATTATATTTTGGGGGGGCCGGATTGCGTATGTTACGCCTCTGGATCTACTCCCAAAGAGAAGAGCAATACCAGAGCTACCACGGTTACACCCAACTGCATGCTGCGTAGTGAGAATGTGGTCATGGACCGAGAGCACCTTGAGAAATGCACTGCACTAAAAAATTACAGGAATAAACCCAGTGGACAATTATATTGGGAGGCTAGAAGACGAATGGAACTGTTTCCAAGTGTATAGAGCATTAGAGTAATTAAACAGAAATATTGATATATTAGCAATACATGATATACTTCAGCTACGCATTAGTCTATTTATACAAAGGTTATACAATTAAAAATACAATGTTGCAAATGAATAACACACTCATCGAGTTCTGCTTTTTAGCAAACTTGGCCCGTACCCCGTCGACAAAGTTGTAGGCGGCTCCCCGGGATACGAACTCCAGTGGCAGGTCAACTAAGGCCTTGCCAGCTAGCTGCTCAATCGCTATGGCGAACTCCTGCAGCGTCTCCCCTGGCTGCTGTGACCTTGCCTTTAGTTGGCTGCGGTACGCTGCGGCTAAGCGGTGGATCCCGAAACGATTCTCCAGGGCCTCCCAGATGTCCTTGGACGCCGCCGTTGTCTGCACCGCGTTTAGGCCTTTCGCGGCCCGTCCCTGGAGGCTGGCTATTGGCTGTGTGGCCTCCTCCTCCGTTGACCATCTGTTGTGCTTGGCCACTGTGTCGAACTGGCGGCGGAAAACCTCAAATGTTGACGCGCCGTCATATTTCGGCGCTTTGTGTTGTGTCGCGTCCCGGCGCGTCGGCCTTCAAGTCCTTCAGTTTCCTGCCGACGACGTCCTCTACTATGGCGTTCAGGGACTTGACGCTGGTGTCGGCCTTTCCCTCCAGGTCGTCAACGCGGCTCGCCAGGTCCTCGACGCGCTCGTCCACTTGGCCCATCCGCTTGCCCAGCTCCGTCACGTTATCCCTCACGCCAGCCAACTGTTCTTCAAATTTCACGGCAAGGGCCTCGTTTGCCGCTTTCATCTCCGTGGCCAGGCTGTCGTTCGCTGCCCTCATTTCTGTGGTCAGTTCGGCCATCTTTGCGGTCATTGTCGTGGCCAAGTTGTTATTTTCCGCTTCCGTCTTCGCTGTTATTTCCGCGGCCAGGTTGTTATTTGGCGCTTCCGTCTTCGCTGTTATTTCCGCGGCCAGGTTGTTATTCGCCGCTTCCGTTTTTGCAGCGAGGTTTTCATTTGCCGTCTTCATTTCTTCCTTTTTCTCTAAAATCTTTGCCAATGCAGCTTCCACTGTCGTATATTCCACTCCTGACACCAGTTGTGACTTTGTGGGTTCGTGGAATAACAAAACGAGGTTACAAAACACAAAAACTACACTTTATTTTCCTAGCAATACACCGTTTACCATTACAAAATTGCTAGATCACCTCAAAACTGGTTATTTTTCAAACACTACACTCAACTGTCTCTCGCTTCCGGTAACGATCGGCCCCGAAGTTTTCCGAATCTCCACCGGCCATCATTTGTTCATCGGCTTTGCGAGTCTACCGCCAGGGTGACACTATATAAAAGCCACCATAGTATATTTTAGACAAAATTTCCAAGGAAAAAAAGAAAAACCTTTTTAAAATCTTAAAGACTTCCTCAAACACTGATGAATGACGATACCATTTAAATAACTCAAATATGCATTTTAAATGGATCTGGATTAGTGTTTAAAATTCTATATGAAATGCAAAAATTTGACTTTCGGTGATTTAAAAGAAATATTTAGTTTTCAGTCGTCAGAGGTACACCTGAAATATTGAACATCTCACCTAATTAGACAACTTTTCTTTTTACGCAATTTCTTTCTTTCTTTCGAACTTTATTTGTTGATATCTGCACACATAACTCACAAATATCAGAGCAAGATGGCTCAGGGGGTAGCTCTGTCGCCCACATTCGGACACTGCTATTAACAAGAGACAAGGTCTTCTCATATTGTGGAGATGGAAAATATTCGGTGGAAATAACTGTAATAAGTTATTCACAGGGCTTTTTTGTGTAAGGTTAATACTTCACATTCATCTTCCTATTATATAATCAATGCAGTTGCTTAGCACTAAGGTCTTTGCGCACACGTGACGAAGCAAGATATACCAGAGATGAACCTGAAGCGGTATCGTCCACAAACATATTAATGAGATATTTTGTAACAAACCTACTGCTCTGTAATAAGGAAATTGAAGTAACGTAAACTAGAACCCCCCCCCACACACACACACACATGCATGTAGGCCGAACCATGGCCGAACGGTTAGTGCGCTTGGCTCTCCTCAAGCCGGCCCGGATTCGATCCCAGACGACCGCAAAGCGAGATTTGTGGTGGACAAAATGGCGCTGGTGCGGGTTTTCTTTGGGATCTCCGGTTTTCCCCGCCATCTCATTCCACCGGTACTTCATCTTCATTCCATGTATCATCAGTTCCCCTTCGGGTGTCGTGGTGTGGGCGCTGGGGACCCTTAGCAGCCGTAGTACCTCTGACGTTACTAGAGGAACCTCGGGCCGAACTGCCGAGCTCCTCCCGTCGAAGAGTTGCTCGGATTGGGTTGGACTCGAGGGGACTGTGTTCCCGACACCCGCGGGAAATCGGGTACTTCCGGCCAGGCTTCGGCCCCCCGGAGGGGTTAGAGAGTCCCGGGTAGTAGTCTTCATAGCTAGTAGAATGTGTGCTAGATCACCAGGTGACCCCACAGAGGTTTTCGGTAGTCTTCCCTGCGGGTTGACGCGCGTAAGTGGCGTATCCACTTCCATCCGGTCTTGACGTTGTTGTCGATGGAGGGCTTTTTAGGGAACCAGATATTGCCCTATGGAAAGAGCCCCAGAGTTATCCATCGTTCCCGGGTAGAAGGAGGCCCGGGTCTTCGGACTTTTGGGTGGATCCTCTGCGCATAACTGTCACCGCCTGCGGTGCCACATCTAGTAAAAGCGGGCTTTAAACACTACACGCTCATGCATGTTTATATTTTAAAGAGCTTCATAGTTTGAAGGTTTTGCCATCTATTAATTACTGTCCACTTACACTCAAGCTTATTTTGTCTCTTTCTGTTATGCACTTCACATTATTGTTTAAATATACAAGTCTGAACGTTATATTAACTTCTATTAAAGATTTGTTTTGTTCCTTATGATTCCTTATGATATATATATATATCGTGGTTTTAATACAAGAAACGGAGGATAAATTACAATATGCACTACACCGCCTGAACCAAGTATGCCAACAGTATGATCTTAAAATATCGACGGAAAAATCTAAGATAATGGCCTTTTGGGGAAAACAACATATAAGATCAAAAATAATTTTAGACAACAAACCACTAGAACAACTAAAAGAATTCAGCTATTTAGGGTGTAATCTTAATAATATGATGAAAACAGACAGAGATGTGAGCAACAGGCTTGCAACATTCCAAATGATTTGGGGAACAGTGCAGAAAACGTTGAGAAATAAAACAAGAAGAGATACAAGATTAAAGTTGTACAAAACAATGGCAGTCCCTGCACTACTTTATGGAAGTGAGGCATGGGTACTCATGAAGAAAATGAAAAGCCTAATTCAAAGTGCAGAGATGAACTTTATAAGGAAAACAAAGGGATACACAAGGTTGGATAGAATAAGGAATGAAGACATAAGAAAGGAACTCAACGAGATTCGATAAGTAGCAAAATTGAAAAATATAAAAAGGAATGGATGCAGCATATACAAAGAACGTCTGAAACAAGACTGCCTAAGATTGCATTCCCATATGAGTCACAAGGAAAGAGATGTTGGTAGACCCAAAAAGAGATGGAAGGAGCAAGTATTGTGAGACGGAACGGGCACTCTGCCCATGCCGTGAAGTGAAGAAGATATGTATATATATAATATATAATATATATATATATATATATATATATATATATATATATTATTAGGGCCAATTGGAACTATGCTATTAATTTTAAAAACTCTGGTTATCGTATACTATTATTCTCCATAGTAAACATGGAATATTTAATATGAAAATTCTTAAACCTTTTATACAGAAAACACGACATCTCACGGGTGAAGTTTTAAACTCGAATGGCAAATAAATTAATTTCATTTACCCCTCGAAGTTATTTATGAAGTTAATATACAATGATACAGAGGAATACTAAACATTTTCCCATGCATACTAAAAGAATTAAAAACTTGGGTGGAATGTCCGATTTGCTTAATGTTCCCCGGACCTCTTCCAAATCGCGAAAATGAAAAATAGTCTATAAGTAGCCTTTAGCGTTGAAACAATTACACTAGTCTACAAATTTGAACTTTAAAAAAGTTCAGAAATGAAAGAATCTAAATCTTAATAAATTCGAAGCGCTGAATAAGAAACTGTATTCAATTTTTCTGTGTCACCCTCAGATCGTTTGCAATTCCTGTTATGATAAATTGTCAATCAAAATTAACTTGGCAGTCCCAAGAATGTGTATTCTAATATACAAATCGTGTAAGGTTCTCAAATTAAGTTAATATGATTATTTATTTTAGTGGAAAGTATGATAATTAAAATAAAATGGCTACTCACATTTATATGGTTGAAGGGAATGATCGCTTCAGACTTTTTCTTTCATATGCTGTCATATCGGGTGTGTAGCAGTTCGGCAAATTAGCAATTCGGCACATAGATAATTATCTAGGCTTCACGGGGGGGAGTTGTTTTTGCTGTTTAATTGTGAAGGAGATTTAAGTAAATGTCTGAAAAGTCTTGCCTATGTGCATAAATTAAATTAATCACAAATTCTGTCTTATACGAATGAACTTAAATAATTAAGAAATATGAGGAATTATTTCTGAATGAGCTTGTAAATTATTGACAAATTCTGTTTTATACGAATGAACTTAAATAATGAAGAACTGTACGAAATATCTCTGAATGAGGTTGTAAATACGAGGGCTGTTCAATAAAGAATGATCCTAATTTTTCACGGTCATAACTTTCGCACTAAACTTAGATCTTATTATATTCTGTTAGCTTAATGTGAAACAAACACGCCGTAGCAGTTTCATTGTTGGTACCCCTGGTTCCCGCCTGTGAGAATCAGGCAACTTCAGACATGTTCAGTATCGCCTACAGCTGCAATGGATGTAACATGCGTTTAAAGTTGATGTTAGAGGAAGATCCGGAGTTTTAATCAAACATAATCACTGCTGATGGAACGTGGCTACATCATTTTGATCCTGAGGGCAAGCAACAAAGTTCAGTGTGGAAATCTCCTTCATCAACAACCCCCCCAAAAAGCAAAAGTGGTTGCTTCTGCTGGGAAAGTTGTGGTCATCTCATTCTTTGATATTCATGGAATGGTTTATCAGCATGTTGTACCTGCACACACATCAGTAACTGGACAATACTACAAGGATGTCCTGAAAATATTGCAAGTCCATATCAGTCGCAAAAGACCACATTTCCATGAAGCAATCTGGATGCTGCACCACGATAATGCGCGGCCACTTATTGCCAATGATGTTGCTGAATATCTTGCAAAAATCAACTTGAAGTGCATCCCTCACCCTCCCTATAGTCCGGATTAATAGTCAATAGTCAATTCCCTATCTTGAAGAAACGCCTTCGTGGGATGCATTATCCATTATCAGAAGCAGTGGTGAAGACTGAGGAGGCGATTTTGAAGGATATCTGAAAAAATGGTTTCCAGCTTGTCTTTGAAGACTGTCAGAAACGCTGGGACAAGTGCATCGCATTCAGGGGAGACTATTTTGAAACGACCATCAAAATTATGAGGATGAGTAAAGGTACGCTGTCAAAAAAAAATTGGGATCATTCTTTATTGAACAGCCCTCGTAAATGTAAGTTAAATTATGAACCAAGGAAACACAAAACCCATTAACGAGTTCTAAAAAAACGAAGGAAGCGTAATAGTTATAACAAAACATGAATTTTTGGGGTGCGATAAGAGATCACCTCCACGTGGTGTGTCCCGTAAACGGTATGCTTTAAGTAGGCAGAGCTGACTGAGAATCTCTTGAAAGAGGTTTTTCAAGCAAATAATAAAAATGACCATGAGCAATTAACACTGCTGTGCCTCTCTTAATCCCCACTACCAGACACCGGTTTTGCTGGTTGATCCGTGTACCCAAGTGCCACTGATTCGTCATATGCTCTCTTATTAGAAACCAGCAGCAGTCACTCATCACTGATACGTCCCATCTGACTTTATACGTAGTTTCATTTGCAAGATATCTTGGTGAAAACGTTCACCTTTCTCATCATTGTTGTACCGAAATTTTCCGGAAAAGAAATCCAAATGGAAAGTAGGAAGTGAATTTTGAGAGACATCCTCCACCCCAATCTCTGATATATTTGAAGAATATTCTGTATTTATAGTTACCAAGGAAGCCGTGAACAGTCCCTTTAAATGACCTCCATGCTGCAAGCTCCTTTGCATTTAATTTTGTATCCAAATTTTTGTTACTGATCACTTTTCTGATTTGAGGTCCAACGAATATTCCTTCTTTTAATTTGGCGTTACTCTGACCAAGGAAAAAATGTTTGAAACCCTCACCGTTGTTGTCCATGGCCTTCACTAAGTTCTTCGTCAGATCTAATATAATGTGTAAAGTGGAAGAAACACCTTCTGTGGTTCAAGCAATGCTTTAAAGTTTACATTTTGTTGCCCCCGAATGAATTTGTCTCTTTCTATCCACTCCTTGACTTTATAGTGTTCTTCCCTATCACCACAGTCCCATAGGCGGAGGAAACGCGGAAATTTGGTAAATCTGCTTTGTGATCCCATTAAAAGACCAAACACTTAAAGCTCCCCGCAAATACACCGGTAGTGATTTTCGTATTTTATGGCCTGAAGAATGTGGCACATAGTTCCGTAAGTTTCTTTCTTTGAAACAGAATATGCCACAGGTACAGAGGGCAGGTCATTGCCATTATGTAGTAACATAGCCTTCAAACGTATTTTAGTACTGTAAATAAATAGACGCCACTCTTCAACATTATGTGTGATACCTAATTTCAACATTAATCCACTTAAATCACTGCATACACAGACACCACTAAGTGTGGTTGTGAAATACTGCAAGAAATTGCCTTTTTTGTTCCTGAAAACTGTCACCCTGGTATCTTTATCTACCAGCTTCCGTTGTTAAAGACGGGTTCCGAGAAGTTCAGCTAACTGCTTGGGCAGATATAATCTTGCTTGATGTGAAAATATGAAAAGTTTTGCATAGTAATGGAAAATCAATAATCTTCATTAGCAGATATGTGTTCTGTAATCTTGTTAGTGATGAGTAGACGTGCAGGAGTAAGGAGTTTTATGTAATTAATGGAATATTTTTATTAAAGAAGTAAAAATTTATCGATATGCTGGAGGTAAGCTGCAATGATTGACTAGGAAGGAAAGTTCAAGTAAAATGTAATCCTGATAATACAATTAAATTATTTGTTACAAAATTGGACTTCTCCAAAATTGTATTTATTTCACTCTGAACCACACCTGAAAACGAGGGATCTCAGGACTCTTATTTAAAATAAGTTGGTACAATTGGTGACCAGAAGAAACTGATAGCAGCAGAAACTCACACGAGAAGAGAAACAATTGTGTTTCCAACATAGATATCTTGCTTCATATTGCGCCAGAACGTGTGGCTGATTAAGATGGACAGAAACTAACTACGGAGAGAAATCTCCTGCCTCAATTAGTAAAGTATTTGTTTCAAAATTTTAACTAAAATAACTAAGGTAAGAATACTCCACGGTAAATATCCAGCAAGAGCAAATATTTTAATTGGGAATAATATCACTGAATAAATGTCACATTTTAAGTACCTTGAATGTGATTTGTGTTCTGAAGTGCATCAAGAAATGAATCAGAAAATTAGTAAGCTTCAAGCAATAAATGTCACCATTAAAAGGTAAAACAGGGAAGAGATACGCCACTAACATTTTATTCTGGCATGGCACTTCCTGTATTCACATATGGTAACAAAACAGAGGTATTAAGAAGCAAGGATTAATGTAAAATATAAACAGAGGAACTGCGATTCCTAATATCGGTCAAAGGATGTAGAAGAGAAGATCAATTTAGAAAGGAAGACATTTGAAATGGGTTATACGTCGATGTTGTTTCAGCTAAATTAATGGGATACAGAGAAAATTGCCTTAAACATTTAGAAAGAATATCTGTCTAGGAAATGTCCAAACAAAAAATGGGATATAAACCAAAAGGGATACATAGAAATCACTGGACAGAGGTAAGACCTAGAACGGCGGTAGCCTAATCGCTGACTATGGAAGAAGAAGAAAAATATAGGAATGGTTACCCCATAGAAAACTCATCAAAATTAAAAGAAACCACACTATATTTCATTCGAACTCTTAAGTGACAAAGTTGTTTCCTTATTTCCTTTGTATATTACAACAAGAACGTTAACAAAATATTTTAGTTGTATAAACAGAGTGTTCATCTGACACTAGAAATCAATGAAGGGTTACATGATAATAAACCGAGCGGGATGGCTCAGGCGTTTAGTCTGTCGCCCGCATTGGCCCGGGTTCGATTCCGGTGGCCGGCCTACATGTCTCATCTGTTTTTGAAGGGATTTTCCTAGGTCGCCAGGCGAAAGCTGCATAGGTTAATTACATTCCCTAAATTACATCTTCATTATCATTTCTCATCATCACTCATCTGGTGGTCTCTTTCAGCGCAGAACTCTGGACGGGTGTCTCGGCGTTGCATGACAGGATGATATACTCCCGATAAATACTTCCGGAATACCGGTTGTACTGGCCTGCCGAGGAGTCTCCAACTGGTAAAAAGTGGAAATCTTGCCCTCTGCAATATTGTGTCTCCTTGGGTCGGCCGCTCTGTCCCCTGTCGCCTCATCATTCCTGCTGGGGATGCCCCACTTGGGGAATAGGTGCTCTCTGCAGTAATCCTAATCCTTTGTGTAATTTGTTTGTGGCTCTAACCAATCTAAGATACTCCTTCTTATTGCTCTGAATTTTTCAACACATACTTTTTTCAATTGGGAAGTCGTTATTTGTTTGTCGGTCATGCAAAAATAATGAAACTTAAAACTCACCACCCAACGATCAGTTCTAAAAAGATTTGCCTTCTGCTTAAGTCTGCTGTGTCTTCCTATCCCAATGTAACTACATATAAACAAATATGTTATAAAACTATGTCTACAAATATCAATCCAGTTTAACATGAATTGTATGGTAGGATATGCGTTTGTAAGAATACTTTTCATATCAGTTTGTAGAGAAAGTCACATGAGCGCAACATAACACATTTTTGTCTTGATTTTTAAAGGGATATGCGGATTCATAGCCGTTATATAGCACCACTCGTTAAAACCGGATCGTCATTTATCTAAGACAAAATATGTGTAATGTGAGTTTATTTAGGTTGATGGTATATAGGAGCAATTGTAGAGTAATGACCAGACACACTTAAGTGTATATATTAGATAACTCTTTTAAAACGTCATCTTTAAATAAGAAATTTCAAAGCCATATGGGACACCAAAAATGTGCCTTTTAGGTAAATTATATTTTTAGTCCGATGACGTTGAAACCCTGGCTTTGGACAACTCTGAGTAGCGTTAAAAGAAGATAATTCTGCCACGCAACATTCCAATATAGCCAATTTTAGTTTTATGTGCAATGTAACTAATGGCTCAATCAGGAACTGTATGCCCACGACAAGAAGGCTAGAGGGGTATGAAGGGCAGAGGAGATTGAACCGTTTACCTGCTCCGGTAGTTGATCTGTCTACTACAGTCTGATTCTTAAAAGAAGATACGTGAAGGTCATCAAGCAAGGGACACGAAAGGTAAGAAGGGAATGTCATAAACAAAAGTTGCCAGATTGGTTACACTGGTGAATCACATAGTCAGATAGCTCGAACCTTTGTTTATGTTCCGAGCGTTGAGAGGATAAAGAAAGGGGATGTGCATTACTTCCTGTCTGCTGTTGGGCAACATTGCGGAAGCTCACGTGGAGAAATAGATGAACTTCAGGTATCTTCTTTTAAAATCAGACTGTAGAAAATGAGTGAATGAGAGTGCATATGAGTCACCCATGCTGTCAGATCTAATGTTTGCTGCAGCGATAGTTATTATGTATAGCTGAGTTATGTGACAACACTTGCGTATTTTAAACGAACCTTCCATCCTTGTCATACTTGGAAGGCAAGCATACACACCGAGGAGACAGAAAAAGTGATTACGTTACACATTGCTCTAGCCTGCCTTCTTGTCCTGGGCAATCAGTAGGCAGTGTTAGTATCGATCTCTAAAATGGCGGATAATATGAATGTCAACATGGAAGCTGTTGAGTGTGGAGAACTAGAACATATTTTATAAGCAGAGAGCGGAGCAAAGTTACAATTATTACCAAGAAAATCAAGAAAGCATTACCACACAGCATATGAGAAATTCCTGCAATTGTGCAAATTAAAAATAGCACAAGCTAATTATACCAAAAATATATTGTTATAATCTGTCTCATCCTAGTTTAATCCTGCTGTAAACATCTGGGTGGGAAGAGAGGTAGGGACAGATATTGGGAAAGAAGACGGTTAAGCTGTTGATTGGCTTAGCGAAGTTAATGGGCGTTTTCTTTTATTTGCATGGGTACGATAAACCCCTCCCTTAAGTGCAGTACTGTAAGTAATTTTCTGATATTTGCTCTCTGCGAGCTGATTTCGGAGAGAGAAAAGTATGCATATGTTTCGATTCTTATAAACTTAATGGTCCAACATTTTATCTTTCTGCTTCACATACCATATAGATGTGTTCTGTGTACTATATACAGGTTACACACAAGACAGGTGAAATTATACACACTATTAGCTTATCATGTTAAATTAACTTTCATTTTACTTAACAATTATTAAAGGACACTGTCATTATACAATATTTTTGCATTCCGATACCAGGCAGGTCTCTCGCAACGAGATCTGTATCGAGTTGAATGCTGATTAAGATGTTATTGTTTATAGTGTAGAGTTTCTTCTGATATTTAACACTGTATTTCCTGCACATCTCGCGTACCTCAGAAGCCCAAGAACACTTATATATTTGCAATTTAAAATCGGTAAGCTTTTCATCATTGAGCAGGCCGGTGCTTCAGCCGAAATGGAACACAATCAAGGCAAACCTTTGAAAACTGGCGAGAGGCGAATGATCGCGCATTGTTTTGCGGTGCTTAAAGAAAGAAACCCGGAATCGAGAAAGAAACTGGTGATCTCCTTGGTGTTTCCGAAAGTAGTGTACTTAATGTTAGAATAGAACAGCAAGCATACGGAACTCTAAGAACACTGGGAAAATCGCGTAAACGCAAACAGCGCGTGGAGAAAGACGACGATTTTACGAAAAGTGCTACACACAGTAAAATTCATGGTTATTTTTTTCAGAAATGAACCGTCAACTCTAAATAAGACTTTGCATGCGGTAAATTCTGACACAGACTTGCCGAATTCTTCACGAAGTACTCACCATTGATTGTTGATAGATATTGGATTGAAATTTCAAAAGCGAGAGCGGAAATCAGATATAGTGGACAGAAAAGATATTGTGTTGTGGAGACGTAAATATCTGCACCAAATCAAAAGTTTTCGTAGGAATCCGATTAAAGGTAACCATTATGTTACTGCATGATTATATTAATATTCCAACTCATAGATTTAATAAATTAATGTGTAACCCAATTCTACTTATTGTCTAGAAGTTAGCGCTGCTATATATACTGCTAGTGTTGTAAAACTTATGTGCGTGCATGTAGCGTCTAGTACATAGCGAGTTGAATGAGCGCCGCCTTGTTTACAGCAGGTTTAAACTAGCGTGAGGCAGAGTATGGCATACTTTAAGGGAAACTCTGTGGTCTAACTATTCAATGGTAAACGTCTGTCTCAGTGTGAACAACAACCAAGCAATAAGTAGATATTACAATATAATAGCATACTTGAAACGCATGTCCGAAGATTACTAGCCAAAGGTTGTTGTTGTTTTCAAATGCTAGGCTTTGGCAATGAAGCTCTTAGCTCTCTTGCTCTCCAATATTTCTGTGCAGAGGGTCCGGCAGATAGGACTTCACAGGTTAAAAGATGTTCTTCAGTCATTTCCTCTTCTTTGTAGCACAGAGGACAATTTGGACTTGTATAAATTCCTATTCTGTGTAAGTGTTTGGCCGAATAATGATGTTCCGTAAGTAATATAAAATTTGCTACTGCAGCTTTACGTGGGCTTTCTGGAATAATTTCTGGATTTTTAAGTAAAATACTCCATTTTTTATCTTTGGATTTGTTAGATATTTATTGGTTTTGTTTGTTTTTATATTTGCTTTTGATTAATATTTTTATGGATGTAAAGGATAAGTTTTCACTTTTATTCTGAATTAAAATTGCATCTTTCTGGCAAGAAAATCAGCTGATTCATTACCATAAATTCCACAATGTGCAGGTATCCAGTGTAATATAATACTTTTCTGTAGTTTTTGAAGTTGTTGGATCATTTTGTGATATACTTTAATTTGGATTGACCTCATTTTATATGAACTTATTGCACATAATACTGCTTTATAATCAGAAGTTATGACAGCAGTTTTGAATTTATCTATCCTGTATAGAAGGTGAAATATAAATAGCCGTTACTTCTGCATCAAAAGTTGTTATGTGGTATCGTGCTGGTTGATAGAATGAGAACAGTGCACACTTAATTCCTGCTCCTGAGTTGCTGTCCAAGTTAGATCCATCTGTGTAGATATGTAACCATTCTTTAGGTGGGTATCAATTGTTCACAGTTTCTAATGCTAGTCCTTTTAGTACAGGTTTGGAAGTGTCAGATTTTGTAACTATTTGTTCTAAATCTAACTGAATATTATTGGTTCAAAAGTCAGTGTGTTTTCTTTGATTAAAATGTTATCTTTAGAATTAGGAAGATTCATATCTGTTTTTAATTCCATAACTGTGTGTAGGAATATTGTTTGTGTTTTCATCTTGATTGGTTGTAGTAATCTTTTCTCCCATTTTGTTTTTTTTCTTAACCGCAACATTTTTTCATGTTGTATTAGTGCCGGCTCCTCTAAAGTTAGATGTGTTACTAGCCAAAAAGTAAAACGTTTTAACTCAGGAACAAACCCACATTTTCATTGACACAGCACCAGATTATATCTACTTCATGATAAAGGTTGTTTTAATTATGGATGTATTTGGAGCATGCCGCAGAGAAGAACTCTGCCAGCTAACACTGGATTATATTCATAGCTTGAAAAGCTAATTAATATTAATTATTCGGAATACAAAGACGAATTTTTCACGCACTTTCACAGTGATTGGTAAATACATGAATTTTTACTACAAATATCTTGCACAGCGACCAGCCACAACTCCACACCAACCTTTATTCACTAAGTACAACTATAACGAAAAGCTTCATTCAAACATTTGGAGTACATATATTTGGGAAAATACCTACTCTTGTTTCAAAATTCTTGGAATTGCTCAATTATTCTCTTTATAGTAAAAATTGCTTCAGAAGAACCTCTGCTTCCCTGCTGGCAGATTGGGGTACAGATTTGTGTACAATTAAACGCCATGTTGGTTGGAAATCATTTAGAGTTGCCGAAGGATATGCACAAAATTCCACCGAAAACAAGAAGAAAATTGCTTCACACATTCTTCCAAATTCAAACACTGCTCCTGTAATACATAGTGTAACCCACACCTAAATTCCTATTTCCTCTGCACAAGAAATAAGTACTTCAAATTGCAGTAATTACACTATAAACAGCACAATTTCCTCAAAATAACACTTGGTTTAGTGAAACTTTTAACCCGTTAATAATTTTAAACGTATTTTGTGAAGGTTTTAACACCTTGATACATTAAACTGTTTTTACATTGTTTTCGTTTTATTAGTTTCATTGCCTCCTTTATGTAAGATTTTATATAGAAGTTTTCGTCATGTTGCTAACACTGTTGCTAAGCAAGGCAATAATTGAATATCGCAGCACGTTAAGCTTTAGGTCTCCGAAATACATAAAACAAACTACTTCGTATCTACAATACACCTATAAATATTCAGTACTGTATAAAAATATTATATGCCACTCATATTCAAAGTAATTTTATTCTGTTCGCAGGAATTGCTCCACTAGCTTTCGTTCCTTCCCCAAGCTAATCCTGCTTATAAAATAAAATTCGCCTTTTCCCAATTGTATCATAAGTAACTATTATCTATTTCTTTGTGTAAAATGGAACAGTGTTGTAATGGACTACTTAAGCACACTGAGTGCGGTAATGGGCTATTTTACAGTAAAGTTGCAGTTAATTTCATGTAGGTAAATACACAACTGAACTTCAGAGCAAATCAAAGTTAATATCTGTTTGTTGTACACTATCAGAATCACTTATTCTTTTAATAAAGTATATTTATATGTTCGGCTAGTTACCGCAGTTCTATACCTATACTAACGACCTGATTTGGTACATGGCTCCATACAACCAACTATCGACTAGAAATTCATCTTAGAAATTTTAAGTATAAAATACTTCTTTTGTATCAAAGTAGATAAAACGTTATGCGACATGCGTATCATAACATCAAATTACTATACTCGTGTGGTTAACATAGTCGGCCTACGGTTTCATCTGACAGAACTCCAAACTCGTATTCTATAGATAGTGTCTCTTAAGTAATGTCGTTTTTAAGGGCACTGGGAGGTTATTTTTACCCAGACAAGGTTAATTTTTACAAATATTAAAATCCGAATATATAGAAAACTTAACCTTATCAGAAATTGAAATTCGGTATGATTACTCTATAAGAATGTGTGCATTTAACTGCTGTATAATATTTAAATTACGTTCACATAGGTCTATGCAAAGGGGGCATAAATCACACCGTGTGTCCTGAAAAAAATATTGCACTCTATATTTCAGGTGCACTTTACTTGTAGAATTTAAAGCTACATGCATCAAGTTTTATCCCAAATAAACTAAGATACAGTTTTATAATATCGGCTAAATGAAAATTACATATAGGTTATACTATGCACATGACGAATTAATTATTTTTGAGTAAAAACAAAAAGAATATTTTGAAGTACTGAATATTTGTTTTCATCCATTTTGTAAATCACAGGAATATAAATGTTAACCGAATGTGCTAACGAAACATTGACAAATAACCAATACAAATTTTGTGTAAATATCTTTTATAGTTTTCGAGAAACATGCACCCAAAGTATGAAAAATCAGGGTTTTGGGAAATCACGATCAAAGATTAAGCACCATTCTCAGGAAGTGGGGTATCATTACGCCGCCATGTTTAAATTGACGAATTAAAGGACTTTAATACCAGCTGAAAACCTATGTTATATATCATTTTAAAGCTGAAGAATTATATAATTTTTAACATTAAAAACAAAAAAATGGATTTTTTAAAACCTTTCAACCTCCCAGTGTCCTTAAGCAAAACAATTATTTCAAATGTGTTCTGTCAAGCAATTAAGCAGTTTTCAAAGTATAGACCATTATATTCTATGGACTTAGATCCATCGTTCAGCGAAGTTTATTATCCCACTTTGGTACCAGTTTCTGGTTTTTGATACGAAGAATTCTGTGACACCCACTTGCACTGCTTCAATGTTGTCAAATTACTTCCACGTAGAAACTGGACCAGGAACTAAAATGATAATATGATGGTACGAGATCAGGGATGTATGCTGGGGGTGGTAGATGTTCGATTCTTCCCAATTCCTAAATATTTTCCATGGCTGTTCGTGCAGTTTTGGGTGTTGCATTGTTACTGTTGCAATAGAACTGTACTTTGGTTAACCAGTTCTGGGTATCTCCGTCCCAAAATTTCATGAACTCGTTTCAGTTGTTGAGAATAAAGATCCGCATTAATCGCCCGTCGGTTTGGAACAAACTCCCAGTGAGTCACACCTTCAAAATTCCAGCAGATAAACAACATTACTTTGGGACCGTACTGATTCTTTAACGATGACTTTGGCAGGTTGACTGGGTTCAAGCCAATGTCTGGAGACATAAGGAGTTTCGGTAATATACCATTGTTCACCACAAGTGTAATTCCCCTGACAAATACATCATCCATGGATTACGGATAAGTAGACGATACATATCCCTATTGAGGTGTCAGTTCATGTGGTACAGATCTAGTGAGTGAGTGTGTGGTGTTTAAGGGCCCGTCGACAACAAGGTCATTTGGGCCCCGGTACAGATCTATAACATCTGTATGATTTTCCAAGTGTCTTAACGTGCTGATGTTTGGCATCTTTCGATGCACAGAGTTCTTATAAAAAATCTAGGTGTACTTTTCTGTGTATTTTCTTACAAAACATGTCGTGTATGCTCTTTATTTCATACTGTCACCCAATTATCGGAAGGCATGACCGACTGGCAGCTGGATGGGTGACAGGAGGCATTCAGCCCACGCCGGCCCATTTATCTTGTAGCGTTCATTGAGGCGATAGTTGGAAAGGCATCACTAGCCGTCTCTTTCCCCTCCCCCTGACGTTTGGAGAAGTCGGGATGATGTTCCGAGCCGCGAAGCTTCCAGAAACAGCGATCCTCCTATATAAGGGTATATAAGGGGGCTGCAGTGGGCGAGTCAGTTGAGTTCCTGGAGAGCAGCCGTGAAGACCTCAGTGCTATCGACTGGATTGGAAGACTGCGTACGTGTATCAGAGGAGTTGTACGTAATTGCGAGTGTGGAGTGGACCTGTGACAGACGAACTGGTGGATTGTAATTGTGTGCGTTACGAATTCTATGTTACCGGCAAGTATTCCAACTGTAATTCGGTGGAAATAAACAACATTTTGAGTTTGTGCAATTGGACTTTTAATTCTACGAACCCACAAAGTCACAATACTTTAGAGTTTCCACGCATCAAACTTTTCTTATAAAAAAGGAGCGAATAAACTCAGTGTACATATAGAAACAAATACATAAATGGAATGTGTATCTGATAATTACCTGCAAATTGGTTTTGCGGGTACTTGCTACTACCGCCTCAAATACATCCCCATGCCAATTAGGAATTTTCTATGACGGTACACCGTCGCCCTTTAATTTTATTTTCAGCGACAAACCTAACAGCTCGTTTTTTAAATCCCGTTCATAGTTTTAGGGCAGGAAGTGAAAGGAACAAATCCTTGCATTATTCACATTAACCGGATCAGCCCTTTTACAGCGTAAAACCCACTTGCGCTGTAGTTCTCGATCTTAAGCAAACAATGGAAAATCACATTCGTAGTTTTATACGAAGCATGTTTGCTTTCAGCAACAGCGCAATGGTTTTCATAATGTTACGACAAAAACACAGCCAATAACTACAATAGCTCATAAACAACTGCATCTCGTTTATTTCATCAGAAGGATTGTGGAATTTGCATGCATCAGCGCCTTATCTTATCTTATAATGTGCAATCATAATATTGCATTACGCACATTCACGTGTCGGCGATCTTGCGTTGTATTCTCAGTGACGTCACGCCCCTCAGTCAGCAGTGACAGTGTTTTGCGCGGGAAGGCGGGAATGGCCTGCCCTGAGCTGCGGCCTGGGTGAAGTCAGCCAAGCCTGCGCGCGCAGGTGTGAGTCAGTGCCATCACTGGCACCGGCTACACGTACGTACGCACGCACAACAAAAGTCGTTCTTGCTGCATTGAGGTCAGCGATGATAGTTCTGACAGTTTGTAATTGTGAATCGTGAGAATTTATTCGCGTCGTTCAACATTAATCATTGGTGTTACAGACTGCATCACTTAAATGTAAGTCTACAATAACTGGCGATCGAGAGCTAAGTTTTATTAGTGAGCCTAATAGTTTAACTAGTTGCTGTTCTGCCGATCTGTGAAAAGTAAAACGGCAAAAATACAGCGAGGAATATTTAACTTTCGGATTTGTTCGAGCTGGAACGAAAGATGAACAAAACCCTGAATATGTTTTGCTATGATGTACTGTCCAATGATGCAATGAAGCCTGCTAAGCTGCGAAGACCTTTAAAGACCAAAAATCCGATTTGCATTGGTAAGACACTTGACTATTTTAAAATAAAAGGTGAAAAGATGAAAATGAGTAAATCTAGAATTTAAAAAAGTCCTACTGGAACCAGTAGTGAAAAAACAACACTACTCGTTGCTAAAAGCGGTACGCCTTATGAAACTGCAAGGACATTAATATTGCCAGCAGGTGCAGGTCGCCCGGGTTCTCCCGGGCGGAGGGTTACGCGCCACAGTACCTATCCGCTGTGCGGATTTACCCGTGCGGTAAGATAGATGTAAATTTTTGCGCAAGCTTGCGTGTCGTTATGTTAGACGGCTCAGCTGGCCTCTGCTGATGCCTCTGGTGCCGGGATATTCCCCCTTGGAGGAACAGTGCCCGTTCCACCCTGCTTTTGCGGTCGCTAGCGAGCCGACAAACCGTGGTGGAACCAGTTGGCCAGATGGAAATTACGTTGTTGGTTTTGGTATTTCCAGGTCGTGCGCGCGTCCCAAGACACGACTGCGGGTGTTAACCCGCCAGCCACGGCGAGGGCGCGAGGTGACCTGGCGGTGATTGTTAGGGGAGGGAGGAGAGGCAGACTCTACCACCCAAGGGCGTCCTTGGGTAGGCGATAACTCCTCCGTCTCCTGGGCAGACGGTAAAGATATGTAGCATAATGATTGGTGACTCAGCTGCTAAAAAGCTGAACACAGTCCCACTATCAAATGATTCAGTTAAACGTAGAATTGTTGATATGTCTCAAAATATCCTGGACCAACTAATTATGAGGTTAAAGTCAACAACAATGTATGCTCCACGACTTGACGAAAGTACTGACTTCACTGACAAGTCTCATTTGCTAGCTTTTGTACGTTACGAACACGAGAAAGGGCTTGTTACAGACCTATTGTTTTGTAGGAAAGTCTTGCATAATACTGCTGAGGATGTCTTTAAGACACTTTATGGTTTTATGTCAGAGCAAGGTCTTGAGTGGAAAGTTTGTGTAGACGTAAGGACCGACGAGCCGCAGCGATGTCTAGACACAACACTGGATTGAAAGCTCGATTTCAACTCAGAGTAAGTGGACCCATTATTCGATACATAGAGAGGCGTTAGCTGAAAGAACGGCAGATTTGAAGGAAACATTAGAAGAGTTGGTTAAAATTGTGAACTACATTAAAGGCCGTCCTCTTAACTCGCAGATATTCAAGTAACTATATGAATAAATGGAAAGCGAACATAAACAACAGTTCTAGCACACAGATGTTCGCCGGCTTTCTTCTGGAAATATCCTTTTGCGATTTTAATTACTTGATAAAGTGAGGCTATGTTTGAAGAGGAGAAGTTTCCCCTACGCGAACGTCTGTGTGACTTTGAACGGTTGTGCAAAGAGACGTAGTTAGCTAGTATCTTTTCACGCTTAAATGGACTAAACCAAAATATACAAGGCGCAAAACCAGATGTGTTCACGGTTCACGAGAAAACTGAAGCAATGATAGGAAAACTTCAAGGGTCGAAAGATCGTGTAGAAAATAAATCCTTAGGCACCTTTCCAAGTTTGGAATAATTTCTGACTTCATTGGAAGAAACTTTGTCTAAAAATATTGAAGAAGCCATAGTAGAACGCCTGAATGGCCTATCAGAAACTTTGAGGAAGTACTTTCCAGCACAGGCAAATGACCAGAATGAGTGGATAAAGTATCCTTTCCAGAAAAAAATATAGCATTAATAGTGTCGCGGTGAAAAGCACAGAAATTTCGGTGCCGAGAGATAAGCGCGGCTTGAGTACACAAAAAGCCTGCATATAAAGTTAACAGGCGGACAAGGCTTGCATAAGCAGATAAACATAGCGCTTGAGATAAATGACTTGCTGGTCCAGATAGGGTTTCACGTAAGGAAGGTTCAAGTGATATCTCGATTGTCAAATAATAGTTGCTTTTCTTATTTGCTCCAGAAGTCTCTCGAATTTATCAATGAGGTATTTAAGAGAGCAATGACTCGCCAAGAGTCAGTTGTAATTGTAAACAGATGTTGTGTAACACGAGTGTTGTAAAAAGTGGAAATTGAGAAATCTGTTTGTTATAGTCATCGGCCTTGGTGTTGTAGATTGTGATATGTGATGTAATTCTGCTGCTACGCAGTGTGTTTCAACGGAAATAAAGAACATTTAGAATTTCGGAAAATTGGAATTTTAATTCTACGAACCCACAAAGTCACAATAGCCTTTCGGAAAAGGAACAGAACCAACTAATAGAGTTATTTAACAGCAAAGGATGGAAGGCTGTATACCAGGAAAATGAATTTGCAAAGCTTTGGTTTCTGGCCCACGGTGAATTTAATGAACTTGCTACCAAAGCCCTTAAGCATATTGTGCCCTTCCCGACCACCGATCTGTGTGAGCAAACATTTTCAGTGCTGTACAACATCAAGCCATGGAAGAGAAACAGACTTGCCAATGTAGAAACTGGCTTAAGATTAAAAATCACTAACATTAATCCCAGATTAATTGAGGTTATTCAATAAAAACGGTTCAATTGTTCTCATTAATACATTCAAATGAACAACGTTTCAAGCGTTTTCCCCATCAACTTATTTTTAAGTAACGCAATACTAACTTTTTGAAAAGGTAAAATGATGGATTCAGAACATTATGAATAACTTTTTATATGTATAAAAGATTCTTTTACATGGAAAATAAAATCGTTTTTAACACATTTTGCCTAATGTTATTAATCCTTGGGTAATCCATGGAGTATCGTATTTCTAATTTTGCTGCTGTCAGGCTAAAGTTAAATGAAAACCTAGTTAGGCCAAATTGTATAAAATTTGCGTCAAAGTGAAAAGAAAATTAATTTTAATAAATACAATTTAAAAATATACATCTATTCATTTATTTAAAATACATTTTATACAAAATATTATTTTATTTAGTGTACTTTTGATGTTTCAATTTATAATTAATTAAGTTTAAAAGTAAATACACAAGAAATTATTTAAATTAAAATTATAAAACTCAACCAAAAGTCGACTCGTCCTTATAAATTGAGTTGCCAAACTATGGGGGTCCGCGAACAAGTTGTTAGATGATAAGGGGGTCCTTGAGGCAGAAGAGTTCGAGAAACATTTTTCTAGATCATTGTGAAATAATTTCATAAGGAACGGCGGAAGTAAAAAAAAATCATTAATACATTACTGGGGTTTAAAAGCCTACGTAAGGCAAATGCTACTAATACTTCTATTACTTAATTTTTTTTTTAGCAATTTTGATGCATTAAACAAAACTTAAAGCCTGAGATTTTTCATTGATATACATTACAATTATCTATGATGAGCCCGCCTGGTTAACGTAGATGGTAGCGTGTCTTCCTCACGTTCAAGAGGTCCCGAGTTCGAAACTCGGTCAGGGTGAGTTACCTGGATGAGGTTTATTCCGGGGTTTTCCCTTATCCTTAAAGACGAATGTCGGATAGCTCTAAGCTCCATGGACCCCAGAGTCATTTGAGCATCATATCACCAATATCATTGATCGCCCAATATGACTTAATGTTGGAGGACGTAAATTGCAAAAAACAACAATTATCTATGATGTTTTAAAATGTTTAGTGAGTGTTGCACTTCCTCATTTTTTGTCCTCCGTGGTCTAAGGGTAAAGTGCTAGCCTCTTGTTCCTGAGGTCGTGGGTTCAAACCTGTAGCAGGGAGTAAGAATCCATACCATGGCTCCTTTCGGAAGGGAGTTAGGTCACGTATCGTAGCTTAAGCCTCAGAAAGAGGCCTATGAGCCAAATTAAGCTGTCTTTCACGCCTAATATAGAATGTGACGCTAAGAACTACGGCAGTTGAAGAACATTCATAAATAAAGGGTCAATTCCTATTTCAATTTTTCATTTGAAATAATTTACACAACAATTCATATCAGCCTTCGCATTACGTACATCTATAACGGGAACATTTTAAAAAGTTAAAACAAACCGTCAGGATTGATGGGTAGTACACGAATACACGAACAAATGTTTGTAAGTCTAAAATAGAAAGTTCGTGTTTATTATTGTCATTGAATATAAATTGTCAGTAACGTAAAATATTTCATACAACTGATCTTATATACATAATGGTTATGAATTTCATTGCCATCAAGGAAAGGTTGATCATTTGAATACTTAACCATGAGTATTAATAGATTTATATTTTAGTTAAACATACTATGTTTTCAGCTGATCTTGCTTTTACTGAATGTAACTGAATTAATCTAGTTTCAATTTTGATCACCAAGCTGCTTTACAGGAAGGAGTATATTATTCCCTATGTTGCTCTATAAGGTGCAATGAGATCTAATTGTGAATTTCTCCAAGGTACTCTATGATTGGTCAGGTCGGTCATGATGTAGCTTGGCTCCTTGCAAATGTCTTGTTGGGTTTCTAATTTGATTGTAGCCTTTCCTAAGAAGATTGTTTAGCGACCAAGAACCTGATATTTAATGATTATTCGTAATATATTTTTGACAGTTAAACGTGCTCAAAGAAGTTCTTGTACTTGTTAAATCCCGCGTAGTCTGTTAAAGTTGTAAAACTACTTAATTCTATACATAATTGTGCATACTTGCATTGTTTAAACTCACTTTAATTTCCCACGTCATGTTTTTGGAAATATTTCAGAGTTCATCCCTATTAATAGGGTTACAGTATAATTTAGTTCCAGTTGTGTAAGGTTCTTTTGCTTTCTGCTCTCAACGACTTGGTTTATAAGAGTCAATACAAAGTTGGGCAAAATAATTGGAGGATAGATTTGCTTAATTCTTTCCTGCTGTATCTATTGCTAAATGTATTTCAGAACGCTAATTTCTTTTACCATCTCCAGGAGGTCCCTGGAGCTGTTACGTACAATATCGCCGCTCGCACTCGCCAACCAACTCGCCTCAAGCGCAGACTGCCAGAAGATCTTCTCCTGAGTGACCTCTCCACTACAGATTACCCAGACGAGTGATACCAATCAAAGTTAAAGTCCTCAATTTGTGTTACAGTGATCTTGCCATATTTAGCTAGAGGAGTCGTTCACGGCTACCTCAATTGTTATGTGTACTGTTACCCAGCGTCTCAATAACAAATATCTGTAAAGCGTATTTGCTGGTCGATGTATAAAAAAAAGAAAAAAAGAGAACGCTAATTATGCCGAAACAAATAAATCACCACACGAAGCCACGTGAATAGATTGAAATGAATAGAAGTGTTATGATATATATAAGTGTGATCCATATTAACCTGAACCACTTCAAGAGGCCATAGCTTCCCTTTGATAGCTCGTAGAATGTAGAAATTTGTTTAATGATCTCAGTGGCTCTGGAATAATCGACAACAATGACATTGTTAACAGTTGACAGTCCTCAGTGCGCCATTTTCTTTGATACGACTGTAGAAACTGAAGTTTATATGGGTATCTTCAATACATTTGCGGAACAGCTGGATAATATCAAAATAAGAGAAAGTTATTTTCAGCAAGGTGGACCAACGTGTCATACATCTAATGACACCCTAGATCTTATAATCAGTTTCTTTGATCATCGAATAATCTCAAAAGGTTTGTGGGCCCCCAGATCCCCTGACCTAGCCTCACCTCTTTTTTCTTGTGGGGGTATCTAAACATAGAGTGTAAAAGAATAGGCTGCGGACAATTGATGTTCTCAAGGAATCCATTCGAACCGAAACTGGCGAGGATACTCTCCGTAAAACGTCAGAGAATATGGTGAGGTGAGTGCAAACATGTATAGATGCTGGTGGAGGACACTTGTAACATTTTCTCTCAGATGTAAATAGTATAATGTAATCTTCAAATTGTGTGTTATGTTCTCCTAAAGTAGCACGTGAGTCCTATTATTACTTCAAAATTTATGGCCTACTAAAATGATTCAAGTTTATATGGTTCACACTATACTGTTGATTGATAATGTGTCTCCATTAAAACTCTATATAAGGGAACATGGGGCATATCGGGGTAGTGAGGCAGAACAGGGTATACGTGTTTTCTCTCTAGTAGGTGGCACAATCTACCGGAATCTGTCAAAACTACGTCATCTCAATCACAGCTATTAGTACATGTCAGTTGGCTGACATAGCAGACTTGTGTGCGAGTTGTGTGATGGATACAGTTTGAAGCAGTTTTTACAAGATTCGTGATATATTTAAAGGTATGTAAGTACATCATAACTACATTAAAATAAAAAGCAGTAATTACTATGGAATATAACACTTAATTTACCTTTAGATCCATGTTTTTTTCTAAGTTATCTTTGAATATCGAACCATCGACAAGCATTAACCTAAGTTTGTGTTTACGGGGCAATATGGGTGGGGCATAATAGGGTACTACCCCATTATGGCCTTGGTGTATAACTTTGTGTGTTATTCATATGATTGACTGCTCATGTTTCATGTGGTTTCGGAATAGTGCGTAATGACGTAAAGGAGTCACAGAGGCAAGAGCGGTCTTTGGTCTCAATGGAGGGGGCTGTGAATGCTGTATATGAGGGTTAAATGGGGTACAAAAGGGCAGCTAGTCAATTTCAAGTGCCCCAAACAACTCTTGAACGCTACGTTAAGAAGAAACGAGATAATCCTGATTATTTTTTTTAAAAACGTTATCACAGTCTGCAGCCACTATATTTTTATTTTATGAAACCACTAATCAAATATTATGATGATGAAATTCGCTCCTGGGTTGGATCTAATCCAGGAAAATTCGTGACACTGTTTCAGGTTGCATCATTGTTTGGTGCCAGTTATATGCGAGCCTCAACAATGAGCGCGGCAGTCAATGGGTTTCGAAAAACAGGAATATGGCCTTTGAACAGCAATGTGTTTGATGATGCTGATTTCCTACTGTCCAAGACGACAGATATCGAGCTTTCTTCTGGAGTTTCTGATTATGTTAATCCTTCAAGTTCTGAGATGTCCGTTGTCTTTGGTTCACCTATGGGGAGAGAAAACACTGAGATGCCAAGCTGCAGTAGTTTCCAGAGTTCCAGCTCAGAAAATATCACATATATTACAAAGGTAGATCAGAAAAACAAGAGAGTTTGAAAAAACATGGGAAAAAGCACAGGACAGACAACATCGCCTTATAAAGAAGCGCTATTGTATGCGGAGCAAGAAAAAATGAATAAAAGACCTGAAAAAGGCGTCTTGCTCTGCCAAAAAGTGAAACAAAACGGGAATCATCGAAAGGTAGGCCTAGATGTCCTAATCCTCCTGTATCCAAACGTCCTAGGAGTCATCTGTCTGCTGGTGACAGGAAAGAAGTGACAAAACACGACGAATATGATTGTCTTTACTGCCACGATTATTCAGAAGGAGGGTGGATTAGACATCACTGCTGCCTGCAGTTGGCTCATAATTCTTGTACAGGTGTCAAAAGTGATGAAGATGTAGTACATATTTCTGAGTATTGTGAGAAGTGAACTAAATGTAAAATAAATAAAAAAGTCATCAAAAATTGGTCAAAGAAATAATACTCCTCACTGCCCCACCTATGGAGCAAAACGGGGCAAATGAACTAATTTTCTTTTTGACGTGATAGCTAATCCCATTTGTTGCGAGTGTCTATTTAATTGATGTTTTTCAGGTAATTATTCAATAATAAACACATTTAAATTACCAAAACACAATTTATAAATGTTCAAATGTTAAATATAGATGCAAAAATATTAAGTACCCTATCCTGTCCCATGTTCCCCTACTAGATCTTGCATTGTAATATTTCGTCAGGAGCAATCCTTTTCTTAAAGTGCCTTGTCATTTCTGCAATATTACGGTCCAAACGTTTTCTGGTACTGAGAACTATTGCGAAAACCTAAGATGAGATTCAACTCACCTGCTATAGCGCGCTTCAAAACTAATGTGATCTTTGTCTCTCGTGCCTGTGAGTTCATATTCATTAAGCTATGTGGCTTCGCCCGCGATTCATTCTCTAAAGGTTAATGAAGACCCAATTGTGTTAAGTTTGCCAAACGCTGATCCACCTATAAAGCACAGCTTTCAAACTTTCTATACGGTTTGAATAAAAGGGAAATGAACGCAATTTAATCCACTTAATGTTGCCGACTGGCACGGTACCAATTTAAATGCATGCATTTTCGAATCCTTGGTATGACGAATATGATTTGGATGAATAAGAAATAGTCTAAATCCTGAATATTCTTTGTTAGAAAGAACAGGCTATAATAAGGAAAGTGAGAGATAATCTCTATGAAAACACGGACAAAGAAAAACAAATGAAAGAGTAATATAGTTAAACCTTAGTATGCTCATAAATATGGAGTACAGTTTTAAGGCTGTGTAAATAAAATATAAATCTTAAAATACCAAATTACTAAGAAAAAAATTGTGAAACTCTTCTGAGTAGTGTTAGTTATACCATACATTCTATACACTATTTTGACGAAAGATTACTTGTCTACTTATATGTCAGCCGAGGTAAATCTATGCAGAATTAGCTTTACGCACTTCGTTGTATCAACAAGGGGATAGAAGAGACCGAATCACTATTCAGATGTACCAAAGACGGTCCGTATATGCTTACTTTGAAGTTACGTATTATTACTGTGATATTATAAGAAAAAGCTGAATAACTACAGCGCATAAAATTACAGAAGGATAAAAATAACCATACGAATAATAAGGAATGTTTCTGAAAATGCTGTCACAGAATAAATCCATCCCATGTTTAAAATAAGCTTCCATCATTTATTAGTATAGTTTTGTTTATATATTATCATTTACTGTTATTCAGTCTGTAAAAATCCTTTCAGAACGAAAAGCTCCTTAAAGTGTACTGTACATATTTAAATATACGGCATGCATTGTAAACAAAATCCTTGGAGTTACTTTTGAAAAAAAAGAATATCGAAAAGCTCCATATATATGTGCTGTAAGAGAATACCGGATGTTAGGTGTATACGTGCATATATATTTATTGGTAGCTCAAAATATGTTATTGAACTTTACGTCATATTTACTTAAGTTGCAGTCTAACAATTTTAAATAATTTCACGGCAACGGGCATACAATTTTCGGCACAAATAAGAAAACAGTCGGCGGATAAAGTTTCATGGTAATAATGAGCCTTGCTAAATAGTTAATGAGAGCGCGTTTAGAGTAAACAAGCGCCGGCAAACAAGATAACAGAGGTAAAGGCCTCGCCGTCACAGATTAAATGTGTAGCGTTTAACGCCCACTTTTACTACATACGGCACCGCAGGCGATGACACTGATGATGCATGAGATGAAGATGGAGCACCGGTGGAATGAGATGGCGGGGGAAACCGGAGATCCCGGATAAAGTCCGCCCCAGCGCCATGTTGTCCACCACAAATCTCACTTTGCGGTCCCCTGGGATCCAACCCAGGCCTCCTTGGTGAGAGCCAAGCGGTATAACCACTGAGCCACGGCGTGGCCTGGCATAGATTAAGTTACGCTTCTATAATGTGATAGAATATTCGGATTACATCATTAGATGCCTTGTTTTCCAGAAACATCTAGTGATTGACAGAACAGTCTGGTAATCATGAATGTCATATGTAAGGGATTGTGACACGCCAGCAGGACGGCTGTAAACAGCGTGAGTAAGCAGAATTGCAGTTGTGTAACAAGAGTGTTGTTGTACCGAGAGCTGTCACGGTTTGGTAATGTCATCGACCTTGGAAGATTGTGTTATTATGTGATGTAATGTTGTTACGTGAGAATTGAACAGTGTATCTCTACAGAAATGAAAGGGATTTTTAATTTCTGCAACGCGGCCTTTTAATTCTACGAACCCACAAAGTCACAATAATGAGACTTCTATGTACTCAGGTTGCTCCAAATACGCCTAACACACTAAAGACTTGCCTCTTTATTTTTCTCGAGAATGTCGGACGGGTTGTTTTGAGGGGCAAAGCAGAGGGGGCATTACTTACAATAACAACAACGAGATCGCTCATACGAAAGAATAACAAATGGAGGAATCAGTTGCGGTTCCTACTTACCAAAATATCCATTATGTTACCTACAACTTGTACATTCATACAGAGAGAAATGATGAATGGCGTTTAAATACTTCGAATTGTTGATATAATAATTTATATGCATTTCAAATACAATATTTTAATGTTTGTTTTCTCCAAATCTAATGACCAAAGATTGCCTGCCCAGAGTGTTAGCTACTTAAGTGTGAACGCATGCAAACAAACTGAATGTCTATACTGACGGGTGATGTCAGTTACGATGTACGGAAAATATCAGGTGGAGTACTGTATGACATGTTTGTGGAAAACTTTTTAGATGAGAATGAGGAGAAGAAAACCCCAATTACATGCTCCGAATTTTCTGTTCCTCCATTTCACCTCAGCTTATACTTCACTTTATCTTTGTTCCTGGCTTGCTATTTCATGATTTTAATTCTCGGCGGCAGTTTCAGCGTACTTGACAGGGAATTTGCTCTCTGTAACTATCCTCCCAGGGATATAAGCATGCCCATAAGGGGTGGGGGGAAGCTGGTTTTAGGAGCCCCCAACGGGGAGTTTCAATCTGTGGCTGTTAGGGACCCTGTCCTCTGGTATCCTCCCTCCTCAGTCTGGCCACCCTTAGTATCCCGTCATCTGAAACTTCTGTCCCAGGGACCTCCTGTCAGGAACACAGGCACAAACGAAGCGATATGTCAAGTTCCACCACTAATTCATCAAGGTAAAATGGCTGGAGAAAAGATGGAGCAACTGGTGGCGGAAATCGGAGAAAACCCGCCCAGAGACCGCTTCTTTCACAAATCCCCAATTAAATCCTTTGGGATCGAACCCAATGTGTTTGCCTTTGTGGGAGGCAAACAGTCTAGCCACCCGGCCTTTTGTTGCCAAATATTATTACACCATTTAATAATAATATTCTAATGAATTTTGAAAACTTGCAATATTAATGTGACCTCTAAATTTGCTTAAGTTTACTATATTCCCACTAACGGAAAAATGGTTGAGAAACTAAAGAACTGTAACGGTTAGAACAAAAATGTTCACAGATGATTGTCAGGTAACACAGACGAATTTGTGTGGAATGTTAGCTCAAAATGGAAATTATTAGTTGACAAAGGTTAGAGAGGGCAGTGTATTAGTACAAGTAATAGATTATGGGTGTTTAGGGAAAGGAGGATGTATAAAGTGTAAGTAACATTGCATTTCTAGTAAATAAGTGACCTGCGTCAACATAATATAATTACTATAGTGTTATTTTTTGTCCAAGTACAAGTATATTACCAAGATGCGTTGAAGATGATTAGGTCTTTATAATATTTATGGCAGAAAGTGCTTGCTCACAAATATATGCAGAAATGCCAGCCATCTGCATACGAACACAGGAGGATGACTATAATTTTACGAAACTAACCTGAAAAGGAATATTTTCAAAGCAAATCACAGAAGTGAGTGGTCCATATGCTCATTAAATTTAGCCCAAAATCCAAAATGGTTTTAGCTTTGTATCTGTAAGGATAGAGAGAATTTATGAATCTCAGACTCCCGAAATTCAAAATGGATTTATGAAGATATCTAGGCTACTCTTTTCAGACTAAAGGCAGGAAGAATTTGTAATGACCTTTGCTCTCATATGACGTCATCCTATATTGACCGTGTTAAAGTGGACCATCAGATACATGAAATCATACACAGTATCGATAACTATTCTATTATCGCACCCTCAGGCACAATAAAAGCACGTTCTGTATGTTTGCGAACAGGAATTATACATCTCGCGGATCGTCGACTATTAGCGCGACATTCAAATGCCAAATGGCTCAAAGGTTTGTCTATTGTATACTACAAATGTCTGTACTACATGGAGTAATAAAATGTAAGTAATAATGTTTCTTATATATGTCTCTCATAGTTATGCAAATAAAGGCGTACTATAATTTCTCAGTTCGTCAGAATCCAGTTGCAGTGTACAATGTTGGGTTTAAATGTATGCAAACTCATGAATTTATATATGAATACTGAACTAATTATAACACAATCACAACATAATAATCCAGATTATTCTATTTCATTCGTGTAATAGTCTGAACAAATGCAACTAGTGATTCTGAACTTCCTTAGATTAATTCCCTCGCAACTCCGTCTTTTGGGAATTTATCAGTAATTTCAGAATCACTCGTGACATTACTACAGATAAATATGTTCATATAAGACATTCAGATATCGACGGTCCAATAAAAATGTCATTCCTCAACTCCCTGGTATAATAAATTCTCGCTCTAGTTCAAGAAATATTTCATTTGTACATAATTATTAAAATTAAGTATTTCACACACATATACCCCAAAACTCCTTTCTTTGTAATTCCGTGGATTTGGGCAGGAATCAGGCTGCAATTAAATTTGCCCTGTAAAACATAATACGGTGTAGCGCATTTCCATTCTCTTCATGCCCAACCCAGGTCGTTTATACACAGTACAGAGAACTTACGTCATTAATCTAGTTCCCAAGTACGCCGAGCCTTCTTTTGTTTATGTGCAGGCTGTGACGGCAGAACGCGCCTAGTGATACTACCCGCAGAGCAGTTGTGCCAGAGTAGTTGCCGGCTGACGTGACGAACGGCGAAATAATGCGAGAGCATAGCAACAGGTTTTCAAACGCTGCACTGCATGTTGAAGGAAGCACCTTATATAGCTAAACAGCTATTATATCCGTCCGTAGTGTAAATATAATTTTAATTCATATTTCTGGATAATGTATTAACTTCTCTACCAGATGCCCTGCAGGTGCAACAAATCATTTTATTAAAAATATTCAGCATTCAGTATTACACACAAAACACAGTTGCTCGCTCTCCGGCGAGAGGGAAGGTCGCACACGGATACTGCTAAGCGTGTTTACGTCAGTATACGTGTTGCCTAGTGATACGTATTGTTTATGTTCGTCGAATACTGCTAGTAATAGTAGTCTCGTTGTATATTGACATTTACTACTACATAAGACATAAATAATAATGGAAAACCGACCAACGACTTTAGTTGTTAGCTTTGTTGAATGTGACATCATTCGACCGACTGCATATGAAATTCATGAGTGGATTTTTGACACACTAAAATTGGATGAAACTGACGTCACAGGTTTGCAGGTACATGGAATTTCTAGACAAATTTTTATTAAATGCACAACGCCAGAGCTCGTCACAAGGGTACTGACACAGTCAAATGGGGAAGCTAGTTTTGTACTGTCAAACGGGCAGCGCACTAAGGTGATTATTGATGTAGCTGAATTTGGACGACGGATGGTGAAAGTGTACAAATTACCCTTGAATTTCGACAATAGGAAGTTGATGGGAGCTTTGGAGCCATACGGTGCTGTGTTACAGGTGAAGGAAAATGTTTGGAATGAAACATTTCGCTATAAGGTTTCTAATGGCGTTCGTTCCGTTACTATGCTCCTTAAAAAGCATATTCCTTCGTTTTTGAATATTGATGGTTACTCCGCATTAGTGAGTTACCCTGACCAACCCATCACTTGTGCCATTTGTCATGCCGCTGGTCATTTACGTAATCAGTGTCCCCGCAGATTCGTTCCTAGAACACCGACTACTGCTTCGGAGCCGACTTCATGGGCCAAGCTGGTAACGGGGAATTTGCCAACACTACGAATACCACTGACCTCGGGGGAACAGACAATTTATAATGACCGCCAGTTACCGACTCAAAGCACAGAGCAGGAGGAAGGTGAACAGACATTTGTGACAACAGACTTTCCACCCCTCAGACAGTCCGAAGAAGATAAGTGTAGTCCGAATGTGTCTGCTGTAACCTTGGAACTCTCGGCGCCAGTGTCTACTCTAGTCTCTCCAACCAGTGTGAAGTCACATCTGATTACCAAGGGGACAGGGGAGGAATGTGCAGTGGCCGAGTTGGAGAACGAAGAACCTGTGGAGGTCCAACGGCAAACCATAGATCCTGCTTCACGAACAACTGACATACCACCGTCTCCGACGATTTCGGAAGAGGAAATGGACTCTGAGGATTTAGTGTGTGAACGTGGTTTGGAGTCCAGGGGTACGTTACGTAGTGGCGGAATGAGTAGACGTGACCCGCGATTGGAAAAACGAAAAAAGACTGCAACAAAGCGTAAGGCTAAAAAGACTCATACATCTGTGGAACAGTGATTGGATGGTTGAGTACGTGGTGAAACACTGCTTCCTTCAGTGTTCCTCCTTATGGTATTGATTCTTCGGACATTTGCGACGGTGAATGTAAATTGTTTACGTAGTGTAACTAAACAAGCGTTGGTACGGGATTTTACATTTGAGCACGACCTTGAGCTTTTGTTTTTGCAAGAGAACAAGAACCCCACTTAAACTTTTTTGGCCCGAGGTATAATTTTGTTTCCAATGTGGGTGAGGAGCAACGGGGCACCGCCATAGTTTATCGCTCGTCTCTGGGGGTGCAGTTGAACGAAAAACATGCGAGTGGCCGAATTACTTCCTTATTAACAGATAATAATCTTTTACTAGTTAACGTATATTTACCCTCAGGTTCCAACAGACGTAAGGAAAGGGAAGACTTTCTTGCCAAAGAGTTGCCTATCTTTTTGCGCCATCGGTACGACAAATTGGTTTTCGGAGGGGATTTTAATTGTGTGCTTAGTTCAAAAGACCAAACTGGACATTACCAACCGTCCCCTATGTTAGACCGTATTTGTATATCCTTGGAGCTGCAGGACGCCTGGGAATACCTCTATGACACTTATGTTGAATATACCTTTCACCGAAACACGACGGCTTCCAGAATCGACAGAATTTATGTTAGTACAACCATGAAGCAGCAGATACGCAGCGTAAGAGTGCGACCTATACCTTTTAGTGACCACCATTCGCTGATTATAACGCTGGTGCATTCCATCCGGACACCGACAATGGGCAGAAGTTATTGGAAACTAAACAGTGAGCTTCTCCAGGATGAGTCAATCCGAGAAAAGTTTCGACTGTTGTGGACGAGGTGGCAGCGTACTGCTCAAAGCAGGACTCCCAGTTTGCTGCAACAGTGGTTATACACGTTCAAACCTGCCATCCGTAATTTTTATAAAGGTGAAGGTATTGAGAGGGTAAAGGTGCGACGTCAACGGTTGAACTATTACTATGACCTGCTAAATGACTTGTATCAGCAACAGTATGATGGCCGAAACGTGACGCAACATATTGTTGCCGTCCGAAAAAGGCTTTGTTGTCTACATGAGGAACTTTGCCGGGTAGCACAGATCCGCGCGGGCGACCGCTCGGTGCAGGACGAGGAGAGAACTTCCCTGTATCATTTAGCGTCCGAAAAGCACTCAGGGACACGAAAATATCTTTCCAAGTTACGTTCGTCGGGAGGAAACTTACTGACGACCTCACGAGAAATCTTAGCGGAGGTTCAGGATACATTTACCCACAGATTTGCTGCAGTGGATGTCAACAGAGCGGCACAGGAATATGGCTATACGCTAATTGAACCACTTGTAACGCCGGATTTGAATGTGGCCTTGACTGAGGACATAAGGGAAGAAGAATTGTGCACGGCATTAGCGTCGGCCAGTATGACTTCTGCACCAGGACCCGACGGTATCGGGTATCAGTTCTACCGTGACAATTGGAGTATAATAAAAGATACTTTGCTTGGTGTAATGTTAGAGTTACAGCGAGGTCCGGGAATCATGTCTGGATTTAATGAAGCCGTCATTGTGCTCATTGCCAAACACGCGGCAGCACTAGATGTGAACGATTATCGCCCAATCACTCTTTTAAATTCAGATTACAAATTATATACCAAGATTATTGCCAGCAGGATGAAGAGATACCTGCCTGACATTATTAGGAAAGGACAGACCTGTGGAATCCCAGATAGGACGATTACGCATATTCTAAGGACGTTGCGAGATACCATTATTGAA
The DNA here is from genome assembly GCA_030765055.1 of Mantis religiosa. Taxonomy (NCBI): domain Eukaryota; kingdom Metazoa; phylum Arthropoda; class Insecta; order Mantodea; family Mantidae; genus Mantis; species Mantis religiosa. Next base: position 320,485,920 of record CM060948.1, read on the forward strand.
TGTGAGCGCACACCTGATGAACCAGTAGCAATCTTGGCGTTGGATTTTACCATAGCATTTGACAGAATTCATCACGGTTATCTATGGGGTGTGCTACGACGCTTTGGATTCTCTCCCACATTTTTGAATGTCATACAATGGCTCTATGCAACGGCATATTCCAGAATCCAAGTAAATGGATTTTTTACGCAGCCAGTGCATATAGAACAGTCCATCCGTCAGGGATGTCCACTGTTGATGATCCTGTATACGATGTGTGTAGAACCCTTAATAAGAGGCATAGTCTCCGTACTCTACAGGAGAAAAAACCTCTTGAACCTTGAGAGAGTATTTGCGTATGCGGATGACATTACACTGGTGCTCACGGATTCTGGTGACCTCACAGCAATTGAACCAACGTTATTACAGTATCAGAGTGCGTCAGGGGCTTTGATCAATTACAGTAAATCGCATCTCCTGGCCTTGAATAACTGGTCAATGGAGGACGCTCGGTTTACACATCAGTCCGAAATTAAGATCCTAGGTCTGTTTCTAACACCCCGCCTGGAGGACCTGATCGCAGTAAACTGGAAAAGAATTGTTAACCACTGCATATATAAATTGACCTCACAGTTGACGAGGAATTTGAGTTTTGTGCAGAAAATTTGGCACGTGAATACCTTTGTGCTTGCGAAGCTGTGGTACGTGGTACAGGTGCTTCCGATGCCCCATCAGTTCTCACAACAGTTAGAACGGGCAATAGGCTATTACATTTGGAAGAATCAGTACTACAAAATTGCCCGACCACAGTTGCGGAGGGACATAAATAGTGGCGGATGGAATTTGGTGGGTGTACAAGTGAAGTGTCGTGCCCTGTTATTGTGTTCTATCCTGACAGCCATCAATGGCCAAAGTAGCCAACAGGATATACAGTTCAGCAAACAAGTGATTGGCGCACATATGGTACCTCCTGCAGCCTTTCGACAGGTGCGAAGGGATTATGAGAGAGTTTTGCCTTTAATTGCAAGGAAAACAAAGACTTTGACATCCAAGATTATATATAAGGAGTTATTAAAGGATTTCTTGGCAGTACCGGCGATTGTTCTCAAATATCCAAATACTCCCTGGAAAAATATATGGAAACTCTACGGCTGTCGTTTTGTACCATTGGACTGGAAAGTAACCTTGTATCAGTTTGTAAACGAAATAGCTAAGAAACATAAACACAATATAGTGCCGGAGCCGTGGTGTAAACATTGTGGAGACGTAGATACGCAAATTCATAGAATAACCAGCTGCGTAATGGTACGCGAAATCTGGAAATGGACCAAGAAGCAGACGGGACACATGATTGGGGTAACGTCGGAAAATTCTGTAACCTCAGTTTTATTAGCTTGGAACTTCCAGAAGGGAGCAACAGAGCACCCACAGAGATGGTTGACTTTTGGTTTCTACCATTACTGCCTGAGTTTCGAGCAACCGACTTTATTAGAGTTTAAATCATGGCTAAAGGCTGAAAGATATAGGATGAAACGATACCCTAACATATGGCATCTCCAGAATAAGCACCTGGACTTTAATTTATGAGACTTAAAAAAATTCAGAGCCCATCCTACTTCCCCATCACACTTAGTACATAAATAGAATTTTTTCCTTTCTCCTTTTCCTTAAAAAAATTGTAAAAAACACCACCTTTCTCTCATAGTGATCTTCCAAGTGTTTCATCATAGGTTAAAGGCGCAATGATGACTTCATAGCTGTAAAAAAATACATTCTGCTGCTGCCTAATTCCTAAAAATTAATCATTTTTGCAAAATTTTCACGTATGCAAGAGAACAGAGCATACTCGAAAATGAAATTCGAACGGGTAGCACACATCCTTTTTAAGTTCAGAATCATTTAGGCCACCCTCATACCTGTGGTCCCTAGATTCTACCGCGCAGCGGATTGCGGGTTGGAGTCCCGCTAAAGGGCATGTGTATTCGTCTGTATTGTGTATGCATTTGTAAATCGAAAAAGAAAAATAGGAAAAACAGTAAAGTACAGAAGCATAAAGCTGCAAAAGCAAGGAATAAAGAGGGAAAATTTCAAAATGAGGCATGAGATTTCTTAAGAAACGAACTCCTACCTAACTACTCCTTTGACATTTTATTTATTCAGAAGTATTCAAAATTTCATTAATTTACAGTGTATATAAGAAAGGTAGTGAAAATAAAATTTATATATTGAATTTTCTGAAAATACACTAAGAAGCCTTTATTCGCTTGGGGAGGAATTTTGTTTAATTTTGTAGAACCGTGATGCACAGAACCATATCAGCTGCTTAAATTTAAAACACTTTTATTTTACATTAGCCATTTCAGATATCGATGTTATTAATTAGCGTTGGTCTAACATTTCTAAGTTTATTAGGTGCCTTCATCAAGCAAATAAAGATTTGATGGTGAGTATCATTAATTTCCAATGAAGTTTTTGGATCATAGGCCATATACCTCTTTTTAAATATTCCCTTATCTGTTTGATCTTTTTTATCTTGTACCTGTAACGAAAGTTGTGAGGAAGCTGTTCATGGAGAGGTTTGTGGCAGTTAACCTGAGGCAGACAGAAAACTCAATTATGTAAGAAAAGATTATGGAAAATATAAACATAAATGGTAATATTTTGAGAAAGTCCTGTAAAAAGACCATCAGATTTACTACGTTTATTTATTTACAAAAACACAAACTCGTTGAACATAGTTTATCTCAAGGCTCTCTCTCTCTCTTTCTCTCAAGATATTTCTTGTTCAATCCTACAATCTCTTAACTTCTAGGTCATACCGCGTCATATCTAAAGTTATATTCCTTGGGGCACTTAATCAATGTGTGCCTGACAGATGATCTTAGTTGTGTGGATGTCTTTGTTTGTACAGTTATTCTGTGCCTACGGTTAGGAAACGCAACCAAAATTGCCTTACTTGTGTAGTCACCTTTCTATACTTCTTCCGCTTTTCATACGGTCATTGGCCGGCTCCGATCTCACTTCCACCTTAACACAGGTCTTCCTTTAGGTTTGTATTCTTGCACCCTATTTAGTAGTCTGCTGGAATCCATTTTACTGAGATGGTATTTTCATCTTTATATCTCCTACAATACTAATCTTTAAATCTTTTCTTATTTCTTCATTAGTTAATGTATCCTATCTTGTTACTCCTTTAACTGCTCTCAGTTTCTTCAATATGACTTTCATCTTTCTATCTTAAAAATAATTTCCACACCCGTATAATATTACTAGGAAGGCCATAACTTTACAAAATTTAAGAACCTTTCTACATATCTGCATTAGTGGCATTGAGTTTAGGCAATAAATTTAAATAACTAACTTTACCATTTTGCTGTTCTTTTAGTATTTATCTACCACAGTGATGCTGGACAGATGACCTTAGTTATGTAGTGGCTTTCCCTACCACATTATTTATTTGCATTTTATTTATTATGTAGAGGAAACTTTGGCTTGTACTAGTGAATATACAGTTTAATGTAAACCACACGAACTCTCAATCGATTGCTCAGTGCACGGAATTCGAACCCATAACCTCCCTAATGCAACCAGGTAATCATGATTACATCGCAGGCTTCTCCTCCCCTAAGGTCAGACCTACCCCCTTCCGTTGTTTCTCTATCTGTAGCCAGCACGTGCATTGGGTTCATTAGTGCCGGATTGGATAACGTCTATGTCTAATTCGACACTATCAAATAACCCACGAAAGCGTTCTTTACAAACAGAAAAGAAGGAAAGATTCTGTTCTTCAGTAGGAGAAAATGTGATATGTGAAAGCCTTTTATGGGTACATAGACAAACAAGAAGTAATGGTATTATGTATGTCACAAAGGCCACTGCAAACTTACAGGTACGCCATAAACTATTGGCTTAAAAATAACACAGCACTCTTTAAACACCAATTGTACATTAATGATTAGCTAATTATTTCATTATTAGGATTTCAACGAAACAAGCAATTGGATATAGTATAGATAAGAGGTTTATCACAACATTGAAGAGAGGCCTACTCAGATTTAAAACAAAAGCAAATAATCACTAGTTATGAAGTTGCTTGAGAGCTGACAAAACTGCAAAATCCTTTTATTGATGGGGAATTTCTTAAAGAATGCGCACCCAAAATTAGTGAAATGTCACCAGGAAAGTATAAAAAATTAGATTTTCTCGGAAAGCTACCGGAAGAATAGCAAAGATGCTTCCACAATAATGGATGTACACTTCCAAAAGTATGGCCTATACAATGGCTTAGATGAGAGCACAGATATTAACGACACTGCAATGTTGACGAAAAGAAACTTCATTTCAGAAGTGTTTACTCGATTTATTTTGCATGAAGGAACAAACGACGGACAAGGACTCTTTTTCAGTGCTGAAACAATTCATCGGAAAACAAATTTCGGTCTCGACAATCTGGTGTCGATTTCAATAGACTCCATGGTGGAGTAAAGAGAGGTTTGATGTGAAGACTAAGTTGTTATATGAAAGAAATAGAAATGCGTGACCCTGTACAAAATTGGTTTCATTGCATAATACGCCAGGAAGCACCTTCTGCTAAATTAGTAAACGTGAAAAATGTAATCGATGTGCTAACAAGTACTACAGATAAAACAATATCAATTTTGCATAAGCAGAGACTCCTTCGAAAATCGTTTCGAGATTTAAGAGGAGAACAGAATAGAAAAAATAGAATTGATTTATACAACTTGCTATTCATAACATACTATACACATTACATACATAATTTTCTTAACCTATTTCTATAAGTTGCCTTGTGCCATCTTCTACACCAGCTAGCTCAGCTTCCTTGGTGCCCAGGCCTTCCAACATTGCGGAGTAACACAGTCTCCCTCCCGTCATATACTCTAATTTTCTCTGTCTCCCCTGGTTGCCCCACTACTTTTTTCTTTCCAATCCTTGCTTTTCTCACCCACTTCTCTTTAGCTTTCCAAAACAGGTTCCCCATATTTCTATTACTACCTTCATTTTTCCCCGTAACCAATTTTACAGCTATTAAGTCGCTTCGCATCTATTCCCATTTCTTTTCCCACACTTTCTCCATGCTGCTAGATCCTTTGCAGAAGAGGAGAGTATAAAGATTTCCTGTATTACACAGTAGTGAGATGGTTAAAAGAGGTAAGATGCAACAACAATTTTTTGATTTGAGAAACAGAATATTGCATTTCAGGTATCAATAGGCCTAGTTTATGGACGCTTGTGTTATGCTTTTTAATTGCTTATTTAAGTAAAACTTTTAAATTTAACGTCTTTTGCAAACGGACCAGCAAATTCCAGAACAAAACGATGAACTGTGAATTATTGATCTAATTTTACTTACTAACACATTCCTGTATTTTAAAGACTTGAAATATAGGATACAGGAAAGGAAACAGACGTAAATCAATTAATGTTGAAAATAAATTTGTGAAACGAATATCCTATACGCATCTCATTTTCCTTATTGAAAATTGCTTACCAAAACGCCAGTGAATTGTTTGCAAGAATATGGTACTTAATTGACCACATGAAAAGCCGATTTGATAACTTATTTAAGGACTTCAAAACTATGAAAATCACGGAAAGAATTATTTCTTCCACACTAGCTGTGTGTGGGCTAAGGTTTGAATGAGTAGAGCCAGACTGAAAAATTCAATGCCATAGCCGGGATTTAAACCACGGATCTACCACTCTCGGTGCGGTTGCTCTAACCAACTGAGCTACTGTGGCCAACATGCCGACATGACATTAAATTCTCCAACTGACTCGTGTTGGAGAACGTCTGAGTAAGTTGGAGAAATTAATGTCATGTCGGCATGTTGGCCACAGTAGCTCAGTTGGTTAAAACAATCGCACTGAGAGCGGGAGATCCGTGGTTCAAATCCTGGCTATATCATTAAATTTTTCAGTATGGCTCTACTCACCTATGAAACATCACTTTTTGTTACTTTCCCATTCTTTCCTGTGGGCGTAACGAATGTCGCAGTAACTTTACAAATGGAAATTTCAGATCTATACAGAGATACATATAATAATTACAAATTTAACAGTTGTTTTCGAATGTAACATGTCTATTACGATCCACCAATGCTCCTTGAACTCTGTCCCCCTTCCTCTAACACAACCCTCTACGTTACAGATAGTATTGCAGAGTATGGTCAACTATGGTTTAGATCGCAGCGGCTGTAGATCGTAAAATGCTTTAAGAATAATATAACTGCATTAGCTTATTCTACGATTAATGAATAAAACTAAATGCAGAAAAGATTACAGTCTAAGTTCAAGCTAAGGGTCCTAAAGCTAAACGGACAAATTAATAACGACACAACAGCACTTTAGCCAGCATTATGGCCTCTAGATTATCACCAGAGATATTTAAACATATGCAAAAGCGGGAGGGGGATTTGCCTCCACCTTCTGTTCATTGAAGTATAACGAATTCATTGAACTCGAAACAAGACTTTCTAATGCTTCTTTGCCTGAGTGAGTAAATTGAAAATACTTCATGCACAATAAGCCATACAGGTAGTATAGATGTAATTATCTCATAAAAGAAGACATTGGGAATTACTGTTGTGTACAGACCCTTTCTTATTTATACTTTTTCATTCAGTTATAATAATACTTGTAAAAGTTTATTACATTATTTCTTTATTTAAAATATGTAAACAAGTATCGTATCCTACCCAAAAGTTCTATATAGGCATTTTACCATAAATGTATATTTTCAGGACATTGAATAATAAAAAGGATTTAGATAAACTGTTCTATAACTATGATTCTGTCTGAATCTCCTATCTGTCTGTAAGTTGCATAATTCAAAAGTAAAATTTGGATAAAAGCTCCAAATTTTATATTGAAATTCAGCATCTTCTAAGTGGTGTAAATGAAGAGTAAAAAAAAAATATATATTCCGAATTTGTGGGTTCGTAGAATTAAAAAGCCGAGTTGCAGATATTCCAAATGTTCTTTATTTCTGTAGAAATACACTTATAGATTACAGCAGCATTACGTTACGTACACTATCAGTCTACCAAGGTCGATGACAATAACAAACAGCTTACTCAAATTTCACTGTTTACAACATCAACACTCTCAGCTGTTCTCTGCTTACTCACTCTGTTCATAACTCACTCTTGGCGAGTCGGCACTTTTTTAAATACCTCATTCCTAAATTCGAGATATTTCCAGAACAATAAAGAAACCGAATAATCAAGATATTAACAGAAATTTCCATTTATCTCAGTTTGTTTGTTTCAGTAAGTCTTTTATCTCAAGCACTATGTTTATCTGCTTATGCAAGCTCGTTATCTATGTGAAACCTAGGCGTCTGTTGTCCTTATCTTAGGTATATTATGTATACAAACCGCGCTTCTCTCTCGGTACCGAAACATCCGTGCCATTTCGCCGCGACAATATGAAAAAGAAAGAACGATTCCCATTCCAAAATACCGTTTTCATGAATAAGCTTTCGAAAAGTTTGATTAAATTATAATACATTTAAGATTTTTTCATAACAGGTTAAATGCAGAGCTGAAAATTCTGGGATTATCCTCTGAAATTATCTTCAGTCTGAACCACCTCTATATAACAGTGAACCTTAAGATATAAAATCTTACTAGCTGTCCGGTAGCTCAGTTGATAGAACATCTGCCTGGCGTGCTAGGGGTCCCGGGTTCGATTACTGGCCATGGTGGTGAGGATTTTTCTCCGACTAAGATAATTCCCAATCTTCCCCAGAGTCTGGAAGTATGAATATGAGAGTGCGACTGTGTGCGTGATCTAATGATTAAAACCCAATGAATACGAGCTAACATCTTCTAAAGGTTCCAAAGGAGAATAGCCGCCGATATGATCTTAGCAGATAAAGGCGACGTATAAATAGAACAAATAAATAAATCTTACTACAATAAAGTGACGATCTTGTTAAGACACACAATTTACGTAAAATTAACCCTTACCGAGAGATTTCTGGTTACTTGTCTTATTTTCTACAAAGCATATTCTTCTTTCTTCCTAAAATGGAAAATCGATATTGGTGTTTTCCTCTCCTGGCCAGTTCAAAAATAATTCTATGCTGTCACAGAGCAACCACCACGTTAAAGGTTTTTCTGTGATTTTAAGCCTATAGTATTCTATTACTCTCATTTTAAAAAATACAGGCATTTTTGCAAACGTCTATATCAACTAACGTGAGGTTGAAGGAAGTAAAAGCTTTTGTAAGGTAAATAATTCGTACAGGAGTGTGTGGAAAGTCATGTAACTGTAAAATATTCGAAATTTGACTACTGTTTATTCTTCTTTTTCACCACATCGTTATGTTTTTAGTTCCTCTTCATGAACCATTTGTCATTTGGTATAATTAATCACGTTAATGGCTATTCAACACCGCACTTTTCTTATTAAGTTCATTAATACAAAAGAACTTCCCCCACAGAATGTTACTAATTAAAATAGCATCTCTGGAAAACGTGAGAGATGTTCACTAACACGATTTTGGAATAA